>JAQFJB010000021.1:9754954-9768458 GCA_029874875.1 Naso minor
TTTAATATACAAACAATACAAAGAAGCATCTCTTTCCTTCCGTAGGAGTATTTGTGTTCGCACCTAGTCCTCAGAATGTGATAGTTATCCTCCTCTCCGGCGCCGGTGTTGAGGTTCGTGTGCATGAAGGAGCCATGGCAGTGACGGTCCTGCTTCCAACAGAATTCACCAACCACACTCAGGGTCTCCTTGGCTCAATGAACTCTGACCCATCAGATGATCTAAAAACTCAACGAGGAGAACTTACAGCAGCTTACGCCATGCCTGAGGAAATCTTTGCCTTTGGAGCCAGCTGTAAGTACGAAGGACTGTTTAACTTGTGTTTGTGAAGCAGAAAACATCATTTAAAAATCATTTCTTTAATTCTTAAGCAGCATGAATATTAAACTAGTGTTTTTGGATTTAGTGTAGAGAGTTAAACTGCAAGAACTGATCACAGATTCTGCAATTTGCTAATGTTAACCTGTTACTGATTATATTTTATGCAGACAATTTTTAAAATTAAAAAAATAAAAAGTCTACCAAGCTAATTACAAGACTAATGAAATGAAAAGTAAGTAAGTAGCCTTGGAGAGCCGTTAAGGTCCGTAGGGCAGGAGCCTACCTCCTATTTATGTAGCATGAGGCGGCTTGATGTACAAGTACACCACCTGGACATGATGCAGGGTCTTACCCCCAATTCCATGCTTGATGCTGAGTGCCAAGGCATTTGGTAATAGTCTTTTGCATGACTTGGCCGGGGATCGAACCCTGACCAATTGCAGGGCGGACACTCTACATGGTAATAACAATGAATACTCCCTTGGTTTAACTACTAACGCAGCTCGCGTACTCCAATTAAATAATAATGTCAGCGTTCCTCTTGAAAAGATCAACTTTGAGATACTTCCACATAGACAAAATAAAGGTAAAGGCAAAACAGTTTTGTTGTTATGCAGTGAATTGTACGACAAAATTGCCAGGTTAAAGTGGAGGGTTAGTCCTGAGCCGCTGCGACCGAGCGCACAGCCACGTTGGGCCAACCTAACCTAATGTGCCTGACATGCATGTTTTGATGGTGGGAGGAAAGCGGAGCACATGGAGGAAACCGACGCAGACACGGGGAGAACATGCAAAGCTACACACAGAAAGGCCGTTTTCCCGCTGGGAATCGAACCCAGGACTTTCTGGGTTGAAATCGAGCTCCTTTATAGTTTTTAAAAGTAGGTGCCTTCATCTCCCCAACCAGAAAAGTAGGCTTTTATGTATGCTTATCTATCTCAGCATCGCAAGATGTTGCATGTGGTAACTACAATAAAGTAATTTTTTTTAAAAAACAAACAGAGAACAACATATTCTAAATGTGCATACTGTATGTATAACAATAATGTCTCAGCTGTAACTGCTGAATGTATCCCTCAAAACTGGTGACTGGCTGACTTTTCATGAGGTTGACCTTTTGAATGAAGCAACTGGTTTCAATTGAAGTTTTTGGGAGCTGATAGATTTATAGATGCAGTGACATGTTGGTATGCTTCAAAGTCTGCGCCTTAAGGAAAACAGGACAGCATGCTGTGTGTCCTGCACTGACCTTTCAGAGTTATGTTCTTATCTCCAAATTATAGCGTAGTGTCTCATATTCTTTCATGTTTAATTCCATGTTTTAGAAAATAGATAGTTTGAGCCAAGCAGTCTGCTCAAGCACATGCTGCTGTGGTGATGAGTCCCATGAATGTGGTGAGCCATGTCTGATCTGCTGCTCTCACAACTTTATTTTAGTCACTCTCTATTTACACGATTTTTGTACGTTTTATACATACACATACATTTGCTGTTTTACTACTTATTTGCTTGTACTGCGTTGGATAGTACTTTTTTGCACCAGTGCACTTTTTGTCAGTTTCAATCAGAATCCGATTCCTAAATTTAGGTTATTTAGATGAATTTCAATTTAAATGTTATCCTTTTTATATGCAGCAAAAATGGGTCAGGAATTCAATTTCCAATATAAAACTGCATAAAATGAGAATACAGTGTGAACATTATCACTATTAAATCCCAAACTAAGGCAAACAAATTTGATATATTAAATAACAATTTGCACAACAATTAACAATAAACATGATTAAAACAAAACATTCAAAATAAACACAAAGCTAAATGCTTTGTAGTTGTTAAGTGTAAACAGGCGTAGACTTAGACACAATTGAACTGACTATTGTCAGAGACGCGAATGAGCTGTTTGAGTCAGTAACAGACAAATACCTGATAGTGGTATCACAGTGGTACATTCTGGCTTCTGGTCTAGCATCAGCCCCAAACCTGTGATGTGTTTTTCTAACCAGCAATCCAGCCTGGTTGACAGTCTTGACTGCTGCTGTATTTGTTTTTTTTTTATCTGCAGGGAACGTTTCTGAGAAGTCTTCGCTTTTCACATATGACTCAAAGTACCTTTTGGACAACTACTATATCCCACCAAGCCA
The DNA here is from genome assembly GCA_029874875.1 of Naso minor. Classification (NCBI taxonomy): domain Eukaryota; kingdom Metazoa; phylum Chordata; class Actinopteri; order Acanthuriformes; family Acanthuridae; genus Naso; species Naso minor. The sequence goes on from JAQFJB010000021.1 coordinate 9,757,417, forward strand.
AGATCCTGCTTATGCTCCTGCGTTTTTTCTCCCTGATGCCTCTCTGGAGGCAGCCGTATTGACGACGTGCGTGGGGGAAGGAGGAGAGTTCTGTAAATATGACACTCTGATCACTCGGAGCATCGCAAAGGGAAACGCCACACTCAGGGCCTATCAGAGTCACCTGGCCAAAGTGGCAGCCCTGGAGCCAGGTACCGTTTAAAACAAAAACGATCTCTGTCCAATAATTTATTTTGTCTTTTATCTTTATAGACAAAAACATCATGATGTTTTGTTTTTGTCTGCTTTCTCTGTGTATCGTACTTTTTATTGCTTGTTACATTTGAATAAATAATGGCATGTCTGAAAACAACATACAATCTGTAAGAGCTTGGAAGTCGTCCATGCTCCACTTTAATATACTGCCATTAAAAAAGTTAATGAATGGTGAACCATTAGTTTTGACAGTTATCTACGTTCATACACCTGCATCTTTCTAAAGCATTCGATTTTCACTAGGTAAGACAACATAGTGGTTTTAATGTGTATTTTTGAATGTGTTATTGTCCCTTTAGTGGTGTCTTGTGGGTATCTTCCCACACCCAAGAATGGGAAGAAGAATGGGACAAATTACCTGCAGGGGAGCACTGTGAGCTTCACATGCAATGAAGGCTATATACTGTACGGTTCAACAGAGCGCACCTGTCAGGATGATGGCACGTGGACAGGAGAGCAGCCCTTCTGCATTACAGGTTGGTTTTGATATCAAACAAAACAGCTGATTGTGGAGAGAAAAATAAACTCAAGTGTAATGTGTGAGTGAGAGAAGCACCAATATTTTAAACTCATAAAACTTAATATTTTAAACTCATGAATTCTATTGTCTGCCCTGTGAACTATACCTGGAACCCCTGGAAAACTCTCCAAGGTTGTACAATAAGTGAGAATTTTGAAAATTAGCTGCAGGGTTGCATTACATGAATTGTGTTTTTGGATATCAAACCCTTAGGACAACTGAGTACCAAACATAAAGTGATGTTAGGGATGATAGGAATTTTGTCTCTCTCTCTCTCTCTTCCTCTTATTTATTATTATTTTTAAAATTTCATTTTATTTTTTTTGTTAACATCTATTAACTATTTTCCAAATTTATGTTATCTTAAATTTAAAAAGGGTTGGGTTTTCAAAAAATAATTATTTTGAAACAGCGGCATAACTGCATGACCTTGACATAAAAATAAAATGATTATTGTTGTTTCTCCCAAGCATGTTAAAGTGACAAAGGGGAACTTTATAACACAGTCTCATGATTCCTCTGATGATTATAAATTTCCTGTGACAGCAGACGAGACCCACAGCGAAAAGACTGCTATTTTTATGTAGTTACCTTTAATGCCTGTGATCGGGTCCAAATCCCCAGAAACTTAGGGGAAACGATTTTTTTAAAAATTCTGTTGTTCTGTGCAGTGACAATAACATAATTATATTCTATGCCCATGCTCCTGTTAGTTTGCACCTGGCATGTAACGTTAATGCAAATGGATGTGTAACGCTAGCCTACAGAAAACAGAGGTAATAGGTCTCAGGGGACGTTACTGTCATACAACTGGCGTATGACTTATTTTTCACTTTTAAATACATGACCTGCCCGAGATCCATCCTGCAGTCTCTCTTTCACTCCTTTCCAACAAAAATGAATGTGTTGCTGGTGTTATGCTGAGTTCTGCCTGCCTGGCATGCACTACCAAAGATCTTTATGACAGCAGGTACTTGTGTCACTGCCGCTTTTGTCCAGGGGCTGCTAGAATCAACAAAAACTGAAAGTTCTTTGTAGTCGCTTTAACCCATATTATACTGCCTATAATCAAGGAATCAAGGAAAATGTATTGTTATTTTTGCAGTGCAAAAACTGAGTAATGATTTAGCTCATTTCTGCAGCTATTTAGGAGGGATATGTTGCTGATGATGACATCATACAGTTCCTGCAGTGCATTACAAAATCAATGACTGCATGGAGAGTCACTTGCAAAGCAGTTTGCAGTGATAGCTCCAAAAAGTTACTACATAAATAGTCACCTATTTACTTATTACTAAATGTCTCCTCATATGTTTTCTATTAAGTGTGATTGGCAGCATCCTCAAATGAAACTTGAGAAACCTGAGAGACTTTGGAAATCCTCTTCCTCTCATCTAGTCTCTTTGAAAGCAAAGATTCAATAGACTCGGCTCTCCGTTGCTCATGCAGACCATTAGCTACACAGCTATAAACTTCTGATCCTAGATTGTCTTGGCTTTCTGTTTGTAAATTGGAAGCACCTGGGTCCCTCTAATGGTTTCATTCATCACCCCAACCATGTACTCTCAAAGAGTATTGTTGTGGTCATCAGGTCTCACCATCAGGTGGCAGTATTTCCTACTGAATTCTTAGTGTCTTCCTTTTGTGCTAATGCATAGTGTAAAGGCCCAGTTTTAGAAAACCTTGAAAAATTACTGGCAACAACACAGTAATTATTCACACATACTGTAGTGACAGCGAGGATGAAATTAGATCTTTAATCATTTAGTTGGGGAAGAACAAAAGTGAAGGTCTAAAGAATTTTAAGGGTTTTGGCTTCATAAGAGGCAGCAGAGAAAGAAAGCCACTTGACTTGTGATCCACCTCCACTTTCATCCCTTCATGGCTTCACCCCAGTCCTCCATCTTTTCCTTGTTAGAGCTGCAAACAGAGACTTCCTCTTGATAGTAATCTGTAATGAATAGACTTCATATGTTGATGTGGATGCTAACGTAACAAGCGGCTGTGTCACAGCTGGACACAATCGACACTGACTCCTTCATTAGGCAAACATATTAGTTTCATAACTTAGTTATCCAGTGCAGAACTGCTTAGAAATGTTTCTCATTAAGCTTCATTTGTTATACTACCACAGGCCTCTAAAACTCTTAAACAAAAAGCCATATTTGCTGATTTTTCCATGACATTAATGCAGTGACAAGTGTGCAAGTGATGTGGATTTGATCTTTCACAAGTGCAGTTTAATCAACAGGACCCTCTACCTCCCCTGACACAGACTCTGATCCCGCCCTATATCACCACATGTTTCATGAACATACAGGGACCTATCTTTCACCCGGAGCAAAGGCGGCGCACAGTGCAGAGCAAGAGTCATTGCTATTTTTTCATTGTTGCCACATTGCTATCTTGTGGAACCAGAAAGCCTTTATGCTATTGACCAACAAAAACCACGTCTAAAGTCTGGGGCCATGTTGTCCTGTTTTACATAGAGGGTGGCGCACTATTTGGATGCGTGTATTCCGGTGTGTTTACAAGGTGCCAATGTTCTGCTTGTGACACATGGGGATATACGGCAAAACTTCTCATAATAGGTTAAATAGCCCATCGGTGCATTCCTGTAGGCAGTGAATCTTTTGATTTCCCCGTCTCCTGACATCATTATTCCTCTTTTCTGTATTATGCCACCGTTGTGTTGACGCTAGGAGACAAGGATCCGCTCCTCCTATGTCTGTGTCACCTCAGGGAGCTTTGTTAAATGACTGGTGCTCCCTTAGATGATCTGCTTTTGCATTTTCACTTGTGCATCGTCATGCGCAAAACTGCACATTTGTGAGACAGATTGTCTCCACCATCTACTAGCAATACGACTTGTCCAAGCATATCTGGCTTTTAAGGGACTGAGAGACGACACACAGGGGTTTATCCCATGTTACGCCCAAAATACATCTGTGATTAATTAAGGGACTAAATCCATCCCCTTCATGCCTTGCGCCTCACTTTGTGCCCAGATTATGAGCCGTCTAAATAGCAAAGTGGACTTGGACACACCCTAAACTGACCTTGCACAAAGCACTTTACACTATGTGCCTTAGATTTAAAAAACAAAACAAAACACAGTCTCCATATCTGACTCACGGCATTACATTAATGCACATCTTTTTCTGTCTGCACTTTACATTATCTTACTGTGAACGTTTGTACATCCTTGCTCAATAATTTGCACATTTCTGCACAAAACTGTACAGCTCTTTCATCTTAAATTACAGATGGGCACAGATGTAGTACATCCTTAAAATTTTTTGTTTTTGTTTTTATTATTACATTTTATTTATTTTCTATTTTCTTTTGCTGTTTTTGTTGTGGTGAACCCAAATACAGAGGCCAGTTCCTTGTGCGTGGAAACCTACTTGGCATTAAACATAATTCTTATTCTGGATGTGTCTGGAAATAAATATAGTCTCACTGACGTGCACACACACATTCACACAGACAGGTACAGATAAAGACAATCATACAGAGTGAGGCAGAGCCTCACTTGTGCACATACAGTGCATGCTGTACACACACACAAAGCTGGACCATTTTTGCTACGTGACAAATCTCCGACACTCTCATTACACAAATCAGAGCTAACAACTGTCAACATGACCTGAGGTGCTTGATGGCAGGTGTTAATGTGACCTCCAGCCATGTAAACAACACTAAATACAGACCAAGCAGGAGACGCTGCGACGGATCCCCCCTCCTCCTCCTCCTATATGAATCACTGAGGCATAACATGTAGGCAGAACAGCCAGAGGATCGCAGTCGTTAAGATGAAAACGGTGTGTCGCTGAGCAACAAATGCCACTGCATCCGGTTTGACTTCTTCTCTGAGTCACTTTAATGAGCTGCTGTTGAAATGGCGGCTGTCGGTACTGGTGACGCTAAGTTCCTTCCATCAAAAGCAGATCTCTGTATGAATATGTGCTATCACAACAAGCCCCTCCTGTTCAAGATAGTTTACATTTTTCCGCTGATCTTGTCAATGTGCCCTTTAACTGTTTTAAACTTTAGACCGGGGTGAGGTGTATTGTGATCAGCAATGTTAATGTTTTCGGCCAGAATTGACTGAAGTGTTTGAGAGGTGAGGGTGGAGTTTAGATTGTAAGTCCTTGCAGTGTTTTTGATCCAAGAACAAACGGAGCTATGGAAGATTTAAGGAGTAAAAGGTTATAGAGTTTACTAGCCTGGCTGCACATTGTCACGGTCTTCTGAAAAACAATAGTCCTTGTTTAGCAGCAGATGCATACCAATACCAGAATCTCCCTACCTTGATGGCATTATAATATTAATAGACTTTCTTGCACAGAGGAGAAGAGAGTGATTAAAAGAAAGGTGACAGCTGCTAGAGGGGGATAAAGCAATTTTCACAGAAAAAAGTGACGTGGGTTGCAAAACAAAGCCTAACTCAATTTTCTGCCCGTGGTTCTCTTTTCAGATTCCCCTGAGATAGAGCAGTGGAGAGCACAGAGAGAGAGAGACAGACAGAAGTGGTTGGTAAATGCAGGTTGCATCAAAGAAGGAGTTGTTAAAATGCCATCCAAGGGCTGCTTGAAACTTTGCTCACGTTGCTCACGCTTTACTGTCTTCACCGTCGGCCATTTCTGTCAATGCGCAAAGGTCTCTGCTGGGAAAGGTACACTAAACGGGCTTTCTTTTCTGTTGTGCTTCAAATGACCAATTCCTGTTGTTTTTATTATTTCGTTTTCTTTGTTTCACTACATGTTGCTTCTCACACTAATGATATGGAAGTGTTTGCTCTGTTCGTGGTGTTGTTTGATTGTTGTCCTAAACTGGAGAAAGACTTGTTGAAATGCATCTAATTCCATCTTAAGTTGTTAGGATTTAGCAGTGGTATGGACTCAAGTCACATGAACTGGATGTGAGTCAGACTCAAGTAAAAAATTGATAAGTTCAGCCTCCACTTGACAGAAAAAAAAACAAAAAAAACTTGCAAGTAGACTTGGGCGTCGTGACTTGAATTGGACTTGAGCCTTTTTCGATAGAAAATGCTGGATACCTCTCTTCAAACCCAAAGGCTTAACTCAGGACTTGCCTGTCTCGATTGGGACTTGACTTGGGACTTGAATGCTGAGACATGAGGCTTACTTGTGACTTGCACAACAATGACTTGGTCCTACCTGTAGTGTTAAGTAACAATGCCTGCTAACAATATTGAAACATTTAGAACATCAGACGAGGTCTCATAGAGGGTAAAAGATATTTGCTTATGTGATAGAGCTGCGGTGGTAATTGCTTTTTAAAATGCTTAATTTGATAAAACCTTGAAAAACAGTACACACTTAGATATTGAGACAGACACCTGCCCTCAGGCTCCCAGACCACAAGAAAGGTTTGCTGTTGATGAGTCTAATACCTTTGGACACCTTCATCTTTAACAGCTGCAGCTGCTGTTGTGTGCAGACAATATTTTTATTCCAGAAGAGTATTTGGGCGTGAACCTCTGACAATTGAGCAAGTCAAAAAGCAGGTTTAGAGGTGAGAAATGTTTTAGTTGGCTATTACCTGGCTGTGTGTTTTTTTGAGTGTGTTTATGTAACCAGGTGCTCGTAAAGTATATGCATGGAACATTTGATGTCTGAAATTTGCCGTGTGACACATGGTCCAAATTCCAAGAATACTTCCGCCCATCACATCAAGTGAGACAGGGTGAGATGCACATATCTGACGACAACAGTAGCTTCGTATATGGAAACACACTGTAACCAGGGAGAGAGAAATCAACGGAATTATTTTAAGATGATATCAGCCCTGTCAAAAAAAAAAAGAAAACTCATCTCTATCTTAAGAAATGCTTTATGTGATAAGAGTGTAGCTCAGGGCTGTATGCGCGGGTTATGAAAACAGTCTAGGATTTCTGATTTGTTATCGCCTGTTTGCAATTTCTTTAGGAGAGGAACACTGGAAAAGAGAACCGAACAATGATGAGCACAGAAATGTTAGTCTTCCAAGTTTTTGTGTGAGTTTGTAGCCAACTGTAGGAATGACATATAAAATAGCCCAAGTTTGTCTGTGGATGTAGTATTTGCATCTAAGTACAGATAATACAGACTATGATATGCACTTATACATAGACATAAACAAATCATCTTCAAAAGGTGTAACCACTAAAGCTCAACCCCATACTGTCTGTCATGTGTTAATCCCCTCTCAGTGAAAATGTAATGTTCCAAACTCAGTGCTGTTTCTCCTTGGGGCTCTACCATTTGATCAGCGCTGGGGGGGGGATGTCCAGTGGAGTAATGAAATAGCTTTGGATTTTTCTAGCGGAAAAGAGGAAAAAGGTAAATGTTAACACTGATTGACTGTCAGTCCTCCACATGCTCCCACTACAATTGTACTCTGGGCAGCTTGTTGCACTGATGCCGAAGGCTTCCGCGTGCAGCAGTTTGACGCCAATGCTCCTTCATCCAACGCCCGGCCTAGTGTAGTGAAACCGATTGGTTTAGAAACTTCTGGGAATATTTGTACACGCCAGTGTGTATCTCACCGTGCCTCTGCACTCATGTGTGTGTTTGTGTTCCATGTTCCAAGGCTGATGACATTTTAAAGGACCAGCTCCTGCAGTGCCAACCTGACAAACATGCACCATACTTGACATATGTTCCTGCATTCATGCGTGAAAGGGTGACGGCACCTTGATAATTATCCTCCACATAGCGTCTGTATACTTGCACACCTTAGAAAAAATAACTCTTGGCTCAGTATACTGTATTAACTGTCAAATAGATTAGGAGATGGCTCACTGAACCTGCCAAGACTCACAGGAGTTTTTCAGATGGTCTTATTTGATCACAATATTATCCAAACAAGTGCACACAATGGGAAGTCAACTGCTGGGAGAACACAGCAACTGGAGGCTGTGTGATTCTGTCCAGCATTGTGCTCATTATGTGTTTTGGAGGCCAGTGTATCATTTTTGTTCTCCATTTGCTGATGTGCTAGCAGAACACAGAGGGATTATTGGGGGGTGGTTGTTTTAACCTGAAGGTGAATTCCATGTTGGAACAAAGATAAGAACCCCTCATATGTTTTTATGATCATTGAATGTGAAATTTTGGTCATGTGAATGAAATGCCCACAGTGCTGTTAATTCTAAATAATTCTATATAGTGAAACTGATGAACATCATAATAAATTGTGATTCTGGAAAATCAATTATGGGGTTAAATGAATTCTCAATTCAGCAAAATGAATTTCTGACTTACATTATTTAGAGTATTGATGCAAGTATCAGAGAGAAATTCAATTTAATCTTAAAGCAGTCCTGCTTTAACATTTTGACATAAGCTGAAATAGCCAAATATTTTACTTTGACAGTAGTCTGGTTCCAGATGTCTGACTTTGGACGTCTCCCTCTCATCTCACATTAAAGGTCTGGTATAAAGCTGATTGACAACTGTTTTGGCAAGAAGGAGAAACTGTCAGCCAGTCAGAGCTTTGCCTGCAAATATAAATTGAGGACTTTATGGTCCTACAAAGCTAGCTAGCTACATTCATGTGATACAGCAACAAAAAAAGGTGAAAGATGTGAGTGGCAGAGCTGCTCGAGTTCATTTAAGTTGACTTACAGAATTCAAGGCATTTCTTTGCTCAATCTGTAAAGGGGTTTTGTCAACTGCTTCTGCCAATCACCAGTACAACTTCTGTGTCTACTGAAAATGGTGATCACACAGTGGCTAAATCACCGCCACTGACTGAGTAGAGGAGAGCAAAACTAAAATGAATCTCTCCCTCCAACAATTGGCTCACGAGAATATGACATGTTGTCTGATAGTATAATTAAGTGAAATTAAATTTCACTGTAGTACTATTTTAATACTACTATTAGGTCACTTCTTTGAAAATATAACACATGTAACGTATTACACAGCCACACTTGTGTTTGAAAATGGATTGTTAGCAGCGATATATTAGTAATTCTGTGTCATTAGAATTTTGTCCATTTGCTGGATTTGTTTCCCGTCAAATACTCCATCCATACTGCCATGTTGGATATCAAGATTGTCTGTGGTTATTTGCCATTTAAGTGACAGGAAGTTGCCTTGCCCACTGCGAGACTTGTACAGTAACTTATGACAGATTCAGCTTATTGGTATTAAACATTTCAGACAGCTAACCAGCCAACGGGCTAATTTAACGAGGCTGCTGATGCATTCACTGACATGTTCACAGAAACCCTCGGTTCATTGAGCAAGTTTTTGTTCCCTAATACTTTATTTATCTAGAAAAAAAAACAAAAAAACTGAACATGCACGGTAAATTTCAGCCACACCCGACTTCATGCTCAAACTGTTACACCCAACCTTAACTGGTAGCTTCAACCATAGTCACTGTTTTCTATTGAGCTGCTCCACTAGATGCTTTGCTCGAAGGAACTGTGACTCTCAAGTGATCTTTCCTCTTTAGTTTTACCTCGTGCTTTTACCTCTAACATCAAAGCTTGAAGGATGGATATATTGTTTAGAAGGATCAATGACTGCTAGCAGTGAATAACTCTGTGTTGGTATGATTTCCACAGATAGTAAGTTGGGGTTTGTACTTGGCACCCTTGGTTCCCTCTCAGCACTGATCACAATGGGAGTAATGATCCATCTGCACAACAGGAAACAAAACAGGTGGGTTCACACATGATTGACTTCACAAAAAAACTGATACTTGTATTCTACTTATGCTGCGAAATGGAGAAGAAAAAAAAAAAAAATATATATATATACACATATATATGAAACAAATATCAAATCAGTGTTAGGACTTAAACTGACCTCTGCAGCAGTTTCAGTTGGTGCTGCAGATAGAGTCTGTCTCTGAATTGAATAAATGCATTCAGAGGTAGTTTTTATCACCCAGTCAACACAATGATCTTTTCTTTTTTACAATCTAAACCTTTTACTTTATTTCAGGCTGAGAGTTTGGTGTAGATATCCAACAAGCCAAGATTTTCCAACAGACTGACAGAATAATAATTGTGATACAGTTTCAGGTGGTATTAAAAAAAAAAGATTTTACTATTTCCCTACCTTAAATTTAAGCTAGGTGGATTTAACTACACCTGTGGTTACCATGGTAACATCAAATTTCATTTAATTCTGCGGGTCCTAGAATCCTGGGTAAGGCAAACTTTCCTTGAGTAGCTCTTTTATTTGAAGTACAACAGGAAGCAACATGGTGTATCTGCTTACAGTGCAGCCAAACAAACTCGTGTTTCCAAAAGGAAGACAGTCAGTAATTGCTTTGTTGCCATCATGCCATGTGCCACTGTGATCTGATTACATGCTGCACATGGTGCGGTTAGTTTGGCGCAGTAAAGGTAGGTGGTTACCAAAAAATGGCCATGTCTTATTTTTTTCAATGTATTTTTGATGAACAAGTGAAGTAAGCGCAGTCTTTATCATTTTAATGTGGAGCTGCTGTGGCGGTAAGAAATGTTGTGTTAGTGATGGTAGTACTGCCAGCAATACCTGTGTGTGTGTGTGTGTGTGTGTGTGTGTGTGCATGTTTATGTGTGATTGAAGAAGCAAAAAAATCCCTGGTCGTCTCCAAGTACAGACCATCAGAACGGTCTTCACTGCTCGAGGGGACATTGACCTATGACACAAACAATAGCCTGGTTTTGATCGATAGGCCTTTTGCCATGTTCACCCACAATGTATTTTATCCCGCCTTAAAATAGATAGAGTATATGTTGGAAATGGGATGCTGTTACCTTGAGAAAACCAGTTCATAGCTAGAGGTCTTCTTTCCCTCCCATTTTCTTCCAGTATTCAAAACCTTTTTGCTGCGCCAACAAAGAACAAAACACAAAAGCAATGAGTCCCACCTGCCTGTTTGAAATCCAACATGTCACGGCTCATGATTGGAAAGCATCAACCGTGAGTATTTAGCCTTAAACACTGTCTTTGTAAACGACGTGGACAAAGTGCTCTCATTTGCTTCCAGAAAATGCCCAGCCAGCTGAATTCACATTTCCTTAGGCTGAGACTTTATCTACGGCATTGAAGTGTTTACACAGAAAATCAATAAACGTATAGAATGACTCTCCTAGGTGAGGCCAAATCTGACGCTTAGCTACTCATTAGCAACCATACTGCGATCATTTCACTGCTTGTATTTGCATAGACTGCCTCTCAAAAGTTTGGGATCTTTCATTATTGAAGGATTTTGATCGTCATCTAGCAACATGATAACAATTTCCCAACCATCT
>JAQFJB010000021.1:9891670-9906385 GCA_029874875.1 Naso minor
ATGGTCACAGTGGAAACCTCTCCCGACACCCCGCCAGGAAGAGCGGCCAAGATAATATCAGCAAGTTGAGGCGTACACAAACATGAAAGGAGAGCCCAAGAGGCAGGCCTCTGAGTGCTCCGTGCTTCACAAGCTTTTTTCCTCCCCTTTTTCTTCTCTCCCTGCTACTCCTACTCTCTTTTTCAATTTCTCTCTCTATCCCACCCTCCATGCTGCGGTGTTTGAAAGTATTTGTTCAGGGTGTTTGGGACAGGGGGCAGGTGGAGAGGAAGCTGAAGAGTCAGACTACCCGTTCACACCGTGCAGGCAGCTCGGCTCAGTGCTTATCTTTGCTTTGGGCCTGAAACTTCGCAACTACTTCGCTTGATTCCAAAAGCTAATAAAGATGTAAATGCAGCTGATATTTGGTATTTTATTGAGTGTTTTATTGATAGAGTGGATGCACTTTGAATGTAAAATCTCTGCGAACAGACAGTACCTAATGCTTTTTGAATGCTTTAATGGTAAAAGAATGACAAAAACATATCTTTCAATGGCTGACAAGCACATTTCTTGAAGAGGGGAACTGGAAATGAGAGTTCAGAGAAATCTCTCTTGACTTGCTTTATTTGACAAGGCAGAGAAGTTTATGAACATTCACCACCATTGTAGCTGACGCTAAAGCTGCCAGTTTTTGCCGACTTCATTCAAACAAACTGAAATTGACTTTCAATTTGCCTCACTCAACTACACGCAAGCAAGGCTGATCATTTCTAGCACTAGCATAGGGGAAAATTGTCTTATCAATATTCTGCATCCTTATGGCTCTGCTTTGAAAAGACTTCTTCAAAAAACTCTGAGGAAAAAACAGGCTACATCTGCATCAAACAAAAGCCACCATTGTAAATCAATCGCTATTGTGACTTCTCTGCAATTTCACAAAACATTCTGGAGACTGCAGAGTGTAAAACTACAGCAATTTTCTTCCTCTCTGTTATCGAGGCCCTCAGCTTCACTAAGGTCTTTGTAGAGTGAGAAGAAAAAGGCATGAAAAAAAGGAGTGAGAGGAGAGTAATGAGACGCAGTGACTCATACAGCCGTCTGCATCAAAACACAAGCTGATCCGCCAGCCTTCTAGTTCTTCTTATCCAGACAGATAAACTGGGGATGAGCCAATGCATGCACATATACGCACATCAACAAATACACCCACTGATCAGACACTATTCCTCACTGTGAAGGCCAACATGCTGTATTAGAAGTGGTCTAAGAACAAGGCCAAAAAGAAGCCAGTTCAATCCAGCAATGAAGCTTCTTTACAACAAGCTCTGCAGCTTGACACCCTACTGGCATTGCCTTGGCCTCGGGACGACCTCTAGCACACACCTGAGTGTGTGGGACAGCTAACCTGGCCGCAGGCTTGGAGCCAGTCGCCCGCAATATCACACTCATCTGTCTGTTGCCATTTCTTTCTTTTAATGCTCTCCCTCTTCTTCAGACACAGACACACACACACACACACACCATCCTTGTAGCCCTCATGTACTTTCTATATCCCTGTCATTCCTCTCACACACACACACTACACCCTCTCTGCAGCTCTGGCCGAGATGCCAGACACGGTTAGAGTCCAAAAGCCACTTAGCACTAAGAAGCAGCAGCTGTTTGCTCTGGCCTGCCATCCCATGGTGCCAACTTAAGGGCCACGGCAGAAAAAGACGCAGACACACTTCTCTATTCCATCACATTGTTCCATGGCAACTGCGGTTTTCGGATTGTGTTTGTATGTGTGTCAAAGACAGAGCTTCCCACACAGGATACACTTTTTTATGGTTGTGTGCCTCTGGCAAAAACTTTAAAGTAGCCAGCTTTATTTCTGGAAGGATATGTCAATAAAGATCTTGGTTATTTTTAAGTGCTTTGTAGCGGCTGGTCTTTGGCCAGTTGCGCTCCACTGCAATGAAATGTTGTCTTTGGCTGGTGTTTAAGGTGGAACTGATCATGGGTCAGAGATGAGCTGGTCAAGGGCAGCGCCAGGCCACACACAACAAGCACATACCATGGAGTTTTACATGCTGTGCCAGCCAAGAGACTTGCTTTACACAAGCTGCAGGGCTGTGTGGGAGGATGGGTCACATTTTTCTGCTTATGTGCATACAAAAAGAAGTTGTACCAAACGAGACACAAATCCCAGCCACCCACTTACCAGACCAGACACATTCGCCTTCGTCATCTCCTTGAGAAGCCAAACCCCCAACTTCTTTCTCTTCCCACTGTCCTCTAACTCCCACTCCTCTCTCTACCGGCCACAACTCCACTTCTCGGCCTTTCCTCCCCCAGTTGTCCGGATCGGTGGTTGATGTCATGAGAGGCCTAGCAGGATGAAAGGGGAAAAGCCGGCATGCTAAGGCCCTGTGAGGCCATTGGACTGACACCGCGGTACATGAAAGCAAAGATATCTCACTGGCAAGGCGACAAAACCTCGACCAGCCTGAGCCACCAGTGAAAGCCAGTGTCATGATTTCATGTTCCAGAGGAGCTGCCAAAAATCGCAGCGTATGTGTGTGAAAGAGTGTGGAGAAGAAGGGTGGGAATCCAGTTCTGAGAAACTCAGGCAGTGAGAAGGAAATGACAACCAAAATATGTTATTGACTGTAATAAATAGTTTAACTTGAGAACACATACATTTCCACAGAGGTGTGAGCATGATTTACAACATTTACAAACACCTCAAAGAAAGCAGAGACTTGATAGGCTGTAACTAAAGAGACGCAATTACATGCAACTGTGTTCTACTAGGGCACCTTGCAGTGTCATCCTCATATGACACCATAACTCAGACAACTAAACCACTTCAAAGAGCATCAGTACTAACACTGTTAGCTACAGCAGGGACAGATATGTGCACGGTTTTCCTGCTGCTGGGGGAGGGGCTGCTGCTGTGGCACACAGAAGTCAGAGGTTTAACAGTCCCACAGCTCTCACAGGAACCAGACAGGAAGTGCAGGAAAAAACTGTGTACATATATATGACACACCAGCACTTTGGTGAGGTTTGCACGTGGACTTCAGAGACCGGCGTGACCGACCTCTATTCCTCCACTTCCTTTACAGCTAATATTTGCTGATTTCAGGGCATCTCTTTGTGACTCTTAGAGCAGTCCAATATCTAAGCTAATAACTAAGATGAATAGTTTTGTACGAGCTATAATTACATTGATAGATTTTTATTAACAATAGCAAACAAAGGAAAAAAGCTCTAAGTAAGAAAATATTCAAAAGCCTAACCATCATCATACATTGGAAAACATAAGAGCCTGTGCTGAGTTGTGAAATACTATGGGATCAATGATTTCTTTATTTCATGGTTAAAGTGATAACCTTGAAGATTTTCATTTAGTTAATGTTTGTTATTATCTGTCACAGAGTGAGGTAAAACAAGGCTGACTGAGCCTATGGCCCACTGATGAAAACACTTGTATTTGCAGCTTTTCAGATTTCTACGATCTGGGTGTCTGTGGCGACATTCCCTCGCTGAATCAGTAGCAGTGCACAGTTAGTGATGCCCTCAACATCAGTCAGCAGGGCTTGGTCTGCCCAGAGGGTACGTGGAGCTAACACCACAGGTTTGCTCTTAGTTGTGTCTGACTGGCATAGGTACTCTTCATTCCCTGTGAGTTAGTGGTGGATCAACGCACAAAGGAAATATAGCATCCAGGCCACAACAGCTCAAGTACAAGAACAAGTCCAAAGAACAATAAAACTCAGTGTTCTGAAGAAGGGAAATAGACGATCTACCAACGTCATACAGTCAACACTGTTTGGTTTGGACATGAAGTCTGGGAGATGAGTTCTTCAAGATTACCACTTTAAACAGCCGCTACTGCAGATGAAAATATATCTGACTTATGTTCACAGTCGAGGTAAAATTCAGGTTTTATTCACATTATGTTTCGTTATGTGTGTCCATTTCCTTCCTTGCTCTCTGAGTAGTGTTACCCCAGAGGTTAGTGACGAGCTACAAAATGAGACTGTTACCTTGAAAAAAATTACAGGTTTCTCTGGGTTTGAACATTATGGGAAAAATTTGGGGGTAATGTTAGTACACAACTCAACAAAAAACAAAATACCTTTGCTACATGTTGACCAACTCTTCAGCACAGCTAGAGGCCTAGTGTTCCCACATTTTGTATTTAGGCATGGACTGGCACAAACTCTTTTGCTCTTCTAACTCAATTTGGTGCATTTACTGAGATTCTTTAATTGAATGCAATCAAAATTGACCAGACAAGACCCCAACACTGTTGGTGGCAAAGTGGCCACAAAGTGGAGTGGTGGAGTGGGCTCTTGGGTTCAGTCAGGGGCCAGTCGGGTAGGGCAGGCGGGGTGCGGGGGCTGCCGAGCATGAGGCCAGACCAGGCGGGGTGAGTGTGTAAGAGTGGGCATACTATCCAGACTGGGGCTGGGCATGGTGGCCTGGCTGGCTGGGCAGAGTAAGCAGATTGGCAGGGGGTAAACACTGCACTGTCTGGCCTGGCAAAAGTGGTGCCAACGCGATGCCCCCAGCTGTGTTCTCACCCCGGGCCAGGGTCTGTCAAGATGCAACAATGGGCTTTCCCCTCTCTAATTATAGTGCTGGGCGAATAAAAACAGAGGAAACACAGTAATCCAGAGGCTAGAGATGATGGCTAGATACCAACAGGTCATTGGCAAAGGTGCCTGCCATCCTTACTACAATGTCCCTTAGCAAAACATCAAACCCAGAGTGTATTAGATGGCCGGCTCATTAGCGCAAATTTTGACTGAATTCAATGAGCGGATGGTCCTCGGGTGTCCTCTGGGCTCATCTGGCTCAGATACATGCCCTGAAGCCACAACATTTTGGATTTGAATCATTCGACTATTACTTATCAAGTCACACATTCACTTCATCTCTCTTATCTGCCAAGTCCTTTTGTGACTGTCCCATTAAACAATAATTTAAAAAAATAGGACCAAACAGTCCACCTCGTTCTCAGTCTCTGCGAACCTGATTTATCTTCTTATCAAGGGACCCATGTTAATGTCAAATACCTGTAGGACAAGAGATCTGGTCCATAGTTTATATAAGTATGATTACACGCAAACAAGCTCAATTTAACAAATAAAATTGTTGGATTTGCAGTGGACAGAACCAAAATTGCTGCAGCAGAACAGACTATATATTTTTATTACTCCATTGTTCTTCTTCCTTGTCATCAGGCACCTAAATTACACAAAATACCACCAAACTGTCAAAAGTTCAGACAAAGATCCTTCAAACATTCACTACCATTCAAATCATGTATTTCTTATTGGTTTCCCTCTGAAACAGTAACTGCCCCTCAAAAATGGACATATCGCCTCAATGACAACCATTTACTAGTGAGTGAAGCTACCCCAGACTATGACAAATTCTTATACAGCTGAAGAGCAGTCTGAATGCTCAACATTAGGGCAGTTTTCAAGGCTCAGCATGAGAATGCATCAGCTAGGTAGCAGCAACCACCAGCAAAGAAAGTGCACCATTAGCATGTCTATACGGCACAAGGGCTCCTTGAATTATGAATGGCTGCTCTCTTTCTGTCATCGGCCATGCACAGGAGAAATGAGACTATAGCGAGCCCCCCCACCCCCCCAGAGAATGTTGGTACATTCCATTAAGAAGAACACTTAATTAAAGCATGATAAAATACCACTAGGAGACTCCAGAGGAGTCTGGGAGCACTGAAGGAGGGAGAGTGGATGGGAGACAGGGGGGGTAGTGAGAGACAAGTGAGAGATTTATCTCACCCTCTTTCTACCAGCAATGGGAAGTAAGGAACAAAACAAAATCAAGCCTCCAAACTGTTTTTGTGGCTACAAAGGATCAAAGATTACTGATAATAATAAAAAGGAGAGGATTGTCTTCAATGTGAGAGTAGCAAAAGGGGCCATCTATGCACACAAAACAGCCTGCTGTCAGCACAATTCTGCTCATGCTCAAACTTTCAATACACCCGATCATGTTGCAGTGTATTTTCATCTATACCTTTAAGATTTTCAAGGACTGTTTACTTGCAAATACTAACCCATTTGTTTTCATTTCAGTGTGCTCATGTTCCAGGATGTGAAAACTGGTTTTGGACAGCGGCTATTAAAAAATAAATCTGATTAATATTTTTACTCTAAATATGGGCTGACAATCTCTAAATACGCATTGAATAAAGCAGTACTTTACATCTAAAATCGCAGCCTTAAAGCTCAACTTACACAGTTCATCACATTTAGGTGTCAATAGGACTCAAGTCCTACCTGCAGTATATTTGGAACAATGCTAATATGCTTTTCTTGGACTGCATGATCAGCTGACAAACCGTGGTCCTCTAATACCCCTTTCATGCTAGACAAAGAAACCCACTAATGACAGCTTACAAATGGATTTTTCTCCAATGAAAATGGGTACAATTGGCATCTATTCCCAGGACAAACGACTCCCAGGACAAACTGCAGCAGTCACAGATATTTATCAGCTCCAGCTTTGATTGGCAGTGATGTAAACACATACCTGTAGAGACCTGATTATTTTCACCCCTTTTCTGGTGTGACGCTTTGACGAACGTTGCATTTAAACATTATTTATTGCTTTTAACAACATGCAATGTTGAGAGACGTAGTACCAGTAATACAAATCATTTTCAAGCCAATGTCGTTCTGTCTGCTCGAGTTTAAAAGTGAGACTGTATAAAAGATACAAAAAAGTAACCCATTTCTCTTTTTTGTTCCTATGTCTTTTTTCCCCTTTTTATTGTAAATGAACCTTAATGTTATGCCACTACTGTCACTATCTGCTGCCTGTCTGTGTCAGTAAAAACAATAAAAATAAATAAATAATAAATAGTAACAAGAAGCACTGTCACTGGCCTTTGCTTCTACTGTCCCCTGTTTTCCACTGTGGTCATGAAGTCCATTGTTTTTAATGAGTTTATCAGTGTTTAAAAAATCTTGGTGTAAAAAATGGTTCAATGCATGTCATATTGCAAGTGATAAGTTCACTCTACAGTGTTTTTTTTTTCCACAGCCTCTTATACGGATTAAAGGTTCCTATTAAACCTTCAGTATTTAGTCATCCAAAGATTAGTTCCTGTACATCAATGGAAACATAATGACTGTTGTGAGCTGTGGGGGCAACTGGCACTACAAAGACACCTTAGAGGATGAAAAACCACTTCTTTACCTTTCCCAGAACGGTGAGACAACTGGGATCCAGCTCTGGCTGCTCCAGCTTCACCACTCCGACCCAGCCGTACTCATATAGGTCCTCTTCATCATTGTTATTACATAGTCCCAGAGGATGCATCTGGAAAGAAGATAGAAAGGGTAAGTATTTATATCAAAAGTTATTGAGTACTGTTAATCTCATGGGTGACCATGTACCCTTCAGAGTGTAAACGATTTTCAGCAGCACTTTTGCAACAAAAACTGTTTTTAAAAGATGTGTCACACAAGTCACATTTAAATGCGGCATTTTGTGTCCCGAGGTGCTAATGTGACATGAAAGTATCATGTGCAGTGTTTTAAGAAAACATGAAAAGCTGCCCCACACGATGCATCAAACTAGAGTCCTGGCATCACTGGATTAAAGATTTGCCCCTCCCATCCAACCCCGTAACTAAGGGAGTACGACAATTTATAATCCACTTGTCACCTATTTTCCATAATGAAACATAAGAACTTAAGAGCATTAGTCGTCTCTGAAGTATTCGCTGTGTGCGGCAAAATCACGCAGGATCTAGCATACAGTACAGCATTCTCCCCTTTTCTCAGAGAACTGCAGCAGATAAGCAAAACTGGGATTTATGTGCTTTCATGGATCTGCTGATGGGGCAGATTCATTGAATTTCTGCTTAAGTAACGGAACCTTAAGTCTACTTCCACTCTTACTGCTGCAAGTGATTAATGCAGCTGCCATTTTTACTGGCTCATGCATACGTGCACAATGATTTATCTTCTCTTGTTAAGACAAAATGTAGATGCTGATGTTTTACACCAATGCACAAACAAAGTCTGATCAGTGTCTGTCACACTATCCTGAGTTGTCCTCTTATTACACTTCAGGTCATTAAATTGACCCAGTTCTTTGTGCCAGTAAGCTCTCCAGGGCCAACATCTAGACAGCGTCTTTAGAGACAATTAAAGCTAAAAGATGGCAGACATCACAAAGACTGACTCACTCACTGAGCCCAAAAAAGAAAGAGGTGGTCGACTCCTTAATTGCAAACCGTCAGTAGCATTTATCTCAAAGCACTTATCTCAAAACACTTCTGTGACTTTACTTGAGTTGTTTTGACTGTGGGAAGATGGTGAAGAAGGCGATAGAGTAGCTACGTGTGAGACATGTTGTCACGGAATAAGAATTTCAAAAACCCAAAGCTGTATAACACATTGTCACATTGAGAGTAGAGCCTAGAGCCAGTTATCTAATCATCAATCTTGTGTATGTGCTAGTATGCACTCCTGAGAGGCGTCTGTATCATAAAGGAAGTTAAAAGATAACGCTAACAATCACGGCCGGTCATCACTTGAACTGAACAGTGTAATAAAACATGTGAAACATACAAACACAAACTTAAAAAAAAGAAAAGAAAAAGAGAGCAAGGAAGAGAAGAACTATGGCTCTCAGCTTGTCACCAGGATGAGCTAATGATCTGCTCAAACAAGGCTGGATTAAAACTGTAACCAAGCGGAGTCCCAAAATCCTGGATCCAATCCGCAGCCTGGCAACAGTGCAAAGACAAGCTCCTGTATTAGCATTAAAACTGGGCCAAATTGACCTGCAGGCCACTTATCCTATTAACCCAGTGACCACAGCACCCCAATCAGCCAGCACTGTGGCGCCGAGCCCTGGGCCACTGCTGATGACCTGAGATACCCTTCTTCCTCTAGTGACCCCTGACCTTTGAACCCCACTTCATCACATCAGGAGCAGGTTAGTCGTGCTGCAGGCCAATTGAAGAGATATTCAGAAGGCGCTTCGTCACTTTAGTGCCACAAGGCAGAGGGGTCAAGCCCCTGACCTTAAGGATTTTTGGGGAGGACTTAGCTGAGAGAGGGGGGTCAAATGCAAATCAGGTTGACTACTGAAGAGTCACAGGGAAGGAATGTAGTCAACGTGTGTCATTATGGAGTTCCACAGTGTAACATCTTTTCTTCCTGCCTTAGGGCTGATATCTGATGACCAGACTGGCAGATACTGGGAGAACTGGGAGCAGTTACAATTGGAGATATTGCAAGTTTTAGGTGTCTGAATGAAATAACATTTCATACCCAAAACACAAGCAGGCATACACATTGTGTTGTATTGAATTGCACTCTAAGAAAAAACGCTCATCCTTGAATCCTCCTCCTCAGGCCTCCCACACACAGACTAATGTGAGAATGACGAAACATGACAGATTAAGCTCTAATTTTCAACCACAACTTTTGTCCTTTGAAACAAAATGGATCACTCTCAACAGAGGACAGAGGAGGCCATCACGCACTGTATCAAGGCCACGCTGACTTAAAACACCTTTTTGTAAATCGACAGGATGCACTCACTTTGATGGGCTGCATTTCATAGCCTCCCTGTCTGTTTTCTCAAAGCTGTTTTTCTCTTGTAAACACGAGTGAGCAGAGAGCCACCATGCTCTGAAAGACCGTTTCGTAGATAGATAATGCCCGGGGCTGACAAGAGCAGGGAGGCAGTACAGGTATACACTGCATACACATTTGGTATGATAATTTCAGAACGCGCTCTCCCTCAGCCTTCAGAGGATGCAAAGCCAAAGGGAAAGACAGAGATAAATGAGTGTAACATGGTCAGGTTTCCATTCAACCTGTATATCCTGACCTGCCCCTCCCACGTATCATCATTTTAAAATCGTAACAATTCTCCAAGGCATGCTGCACATCCCAGTCAACTGAGGTAACAGTTTCAATTTCATGCCAAATATCCAATGAGCAGGCTGTTAGGGAGGAGGGCATCTAAAGAGAGGCTTGATCTGCATTTGAATCTCAGAGTCTGTGTACACCAGGTAATAACATACGTCCTGAGTGATCCTCTCACAAGTGGACAGCTCGGAGCACAAGTGTGAATGCACCTAATGAGTCTTCAGTGTGTCTTGATTTTCAATCAGATCTGGTAGAAAACAGTGCTTTTTGTCTAATAACATATAGAGCGGTGAAGTGAGACCCAGTGACAAGGACACAGGTGTGAACTGAAGTACTAAGAGCTGGCCACTTGTGATCAGTTCACCCAAGTCGCATGAACAGGTATGAACAGCTTCTGTGTAAATCTAATGGAGGAGCAGGAAGTGGAGCGGTGCTTGCTGTGTGATTGTGACCTCTCTCCTGCTTGTCTAACAGTTTGGATGGCAGTGGGGAGCCCCGCCTGCGCCCCTGGGTCCTGAACACTGGGCCATTGTGCAGGGGCTCTTGCACTCCAAATGGGGCAGTGTTGTTGTTGTGGACCATGTTGTTATTTTAGAGGCTGGCCATTGCACCATTATCTCCACCACAGGGATTTTTCTTTTTTGTCAGATGTTGACGTAGGCGTTGATGGATGTGGGATGGGGAGCAAAAGAAAAAGGAGCCTGGTTTGGATGAGAGATGGTGATCTGGTGAAGTGGGTCAGAGCTACTGGCCGTGCACACAAAAGAGAAACAAGCACATATGCAAACGTGCCTTTACACACACACTCATACACGCATTCACACACACACGCGCGCGCACACACACACACACACACACACACACACACACACACACACACACACACAAAATGACAGAGACTGTCCCCTCTTGTGCTCCAACTGCTAGCTTTCCCTCTCAGGCCCCAAATCACACAAGCTTAACCTACTGGAAACACCCCGTTGCTCCACTTAGCTCCGCTCCTCCGTACCCAGAGTTTTGGGTGAAGGGCGTCCGGCGCCCCTGAAGTGCCACAAGGGGGCGGCTCTTGTTCTGCCCCTGCCTATTCTGCCCCTGGGGAAGGCAGCCTTTCACATGAATATCCTGTTACAGAGGCCACACTCTCAATGAAATTCTGGCAGGGATTTGAACTCCACCTGTCACTCAAGCTGGCCACACCCCCTGCAAACCCCCACCCCTTGCTGAAAACCCACCTGTAGAGAAAGTTCCTGCTCACATGGGATGCTTCTTAATGTAAAACCATCGTCTTACTATTGTATATTTGGAACTATGTTCTTTATTACCTTTAAGATTTGAATTGAGCTTGCAGTGAGACAACATAAACTGCAAAAAACTTTCCTTTAACTTTGTCACACACAGTCCTTTATGGCTGTCACCCCCATGGACAAGTGACCTATTGATAGTTGGTAATGGGATCAAAACAGGGACCTACTTCTAAAAACTCCCACTGTCACCACCCCTGACCCCCTGCTTCTCCCCTGGCTCTCAGAGGAAATCAAAATGCAAGTCACCCCATCCAACGCCACTCTTCTCCATACGCCTGTGACACAATTCGCTGAGCCTTTGATCACACAACACAACCTCCTCTGCCCCCCACCCTTTCCCCTTTGCCACACCCCTTTTTCCTCTCTCCCTCTAAATTATTGGCTCTGGTTGCAAACCCCCATTACCCCCTCATCCCTCAACAACTCCAAAACAGTCACCCTCTCTTGCCCTCACCATGCCATATGCACAAAAGACCTTGTTTTGTTTTTTTCTGAACAGCTGTGTGTGTATTTTACAATTTCTATCCATACTTGCTCTTCCACTTCAGGCTGAAAAGTAGTAATGGTTGATGTAAAAGTAATAATTAGCAAGCTTTCCTTTACTTCTTAAAAAACAAGCTTGGGAACACCTTTGAAATCTTTAAAATTTCTCTAAATATCTGTATTTGCACATGAAACACCCCCCGAGCTAAAATTAAAGCTTTCTTTGTGATAAAGCAGAAATTTCAAAAAAGATTATAATCCCTTTTTTTGCTTTTAACACTACCAGCCGCTTCAGGAAAAATGATGCTTGTAGGGTGCAAAATCTTGCTGAAACACAGAGCTTAATGTGCTGCGCATGACAAGAAGGCATCCTTGCTACAACACACCAGGAGCTAAAAACATCAAAAGGGAAGTAGGCGGACTGGAGAGAAGAATGATCCCTGAGCTAAACTGGTCTATAAAGGATGCAGATACAGACCCATGCATGCAAGTCCTTGAAACATCAACTCTAAAAACTTAGAAAACTCAAGCACTAACTGAACTGAGGTCCAACACTTCTGGCAATGGCATTTAGGTCACACCGAGGGTGGATTTCTGTCATAACAATCAAAGCTGCCTTGTAGTCTGAAGCCTGTGCCAGCCACAGACAATTTTTACAAGATGCTCTTTGTGAGGCTGGCTAAATGATTAACCAGACAGATCTGTTGTTCATAGGTTTCCTTTATGAGTTTTGGAAGAAGAGCTGGCATCTATTTCACATGCACACAACATCTAGAAGAAGAAAAACCTGGGCACGGCGCCAGTCCTCGCACCCACCTGCTTCCCCAGCACTGTGCATGTGTTTACGTATCTCACTGCTCGAGCACGGGCATGTGTATTAGTTAGTGCGCAGCCCAAAACACATCATGGGTGACCGAGGGGTAACTCAGCGGCATCTCTCACTGACCGTCTGCTTGCTGTGAACTCATTCACCCCAGTGAAGAAGCACCCCACCCACCTCTGCAGGCCTTTGATTCAGCCGACCCCTTCGACCTCCTCTGGTGCCCCTCCTCACTGCCACCTCAACCAACATTTTCCCCTCCCCATTTTCAACCTCCCTCTCCAATTGGGGTGTGGGGGTATTGTCAACTTCCTGGAATAACACACCAGTTTTGCCAATGGAGGCGGGTGGTGGTTGTGTCGAGGGCTGTGGGGAAGGGATGGCTCAGTGGGTATGTCTGATCACAGGCCACAGACCAAGTCTCCATGGGGACCTGTGGTGTCTTTCAGAGCCTCATAACATAGTCACAACACTCAGAGCTGTCTTCTCCAGGCCAGGACAGGACACAGGAGTGGGAACCCAACCGGATGTTAATGACTAGACATTGACAAGTACGCACACACGCAAGACACCCACAGCTCCACAGATGAGCCTTAATATGCGGACATTAACACCATCTGGCAGTACACACATGAACAAACAGCACTACAGAAATGTCTTTTTTTTCAGTAAGTCAATATGATTAGCTGGTGTATCTGCATATTGCGTAAGTTTGCAACTTGATCTGTTACCTCCAAGTCACCCAGAGATAATATCACTAATAACATGACTGTCGAATGTATGTGTCACAAGTGTAGTGTATTTAATGACTTATCCATATGGGTAAAGGAGAAGTTTTCTGTCACTGCTTGAAGCTTCAGGTAAATCACTAGACAATTAATTATTTTCTTTGGAGTGGCTGTAGATCAGCAGATAGAGTATGTCGTCTACCAATCAGAGGGTCAGTGGTTCATTCCATGTCAAAGCATCCTTAGGCAAGGTACTGAACCCCAAAACTGCTCCAGATGGCTGTTCCATTGATGTCTGAATGTGTGTGTATGAGTTCCAGTTGAGCAGGTTGGCACTTTGAAGAGAGGCCACTTTGCCGTTAGTGTGTGAAAGTGTGTGTGAATGGGTGAAAGCTGACTTGTGCTGTAAAAGCACTTTGAGTAGTCAAAAGTCTAGAAAAAACGCTATATAAATACAGTCCATTTACCATCTGAATCAATTCCTGCTAATCATTATTTTAATTTAGGACCAATAAATCAAACTTGTTATGCAGTACCCATGACAAGCTCCCAGACCCCATGGTGGTGGTCTGTTTAATTTTTCTTTTGTCCAAATAATCTTTTAGGTATTCAATTGAAAGGGAAAAAATATTCAAAATATTTGTAAAGAATTAACACATCAAAAGGTTGTTGATTTTAGAGGATAGGAGAAACAACTTATACTGTTAAGTATTTTGTAATTACTGGGTACCTACAGATTGATTCAGTTGTTTCTGTCATTTCAGAACTACCTTTGATATGTGTGGCAGGAAGGAGGTTTACTTCAGCTGATTGCCTTTGATAGCTGTCTGCAACTCATCTGATTCAAACCAGCACATACCATGCATGCTGTGTTACATAATATCCATTAAACACTATTAAAGTGTTGGCCAAAACACACAAACAAGCAAAACGTTGACACCATGTGACCACCAGCTTCTTCACCAGCAGCCCTGCTGCACCCTCCCCAGCAGAAAACTGGCATTGTCAGGACATGGTCAACTTCACCCACCTGTGCCCTGCAGGGCAGACATGGGAGCATGCTTTAACCAATTAAAGACCCACTGGCGCTGATCCCCCAACCCCCCTTTTTCACTCTTGGTAATATGGACACAAATGAGCTCTCTCAATCAGCATACTCTCTTCAGATCTCCAGGAACATAACATAAGGTGAAGCAGGTGAGGTGAGGGTGTTTGCAGGGTGCTTACATAAGCTGCAGTTCTTGTGGGCGAGATAGCATCCTAATTTAAAGTCAGCGAGAAAAGAACTTTCACAAAGACCCACACACATACACTGTTGCATGCTTACTTGTCATAGCCTCACCAGCTGGCACATACACTGTGATCTCTCATCTACAAACCTTGCTCTCAATAACATCATGGCTTAATGCAAAAATGAATCACATTAGCTGTAATTAAAAAAATAATTTAAAAAAGACAGGAAAATGAAAAGC
>JAQFJB010000021.1:9955730-9970974 GCA_029874875.1 Naso minor
TACTTGAGGGCATCCCCAGCTGACTCACAAATCAAAAATAACTGAAATTATTTTCACTTCACGGCGGGGGGAAGTTTATATTTATTAAATTTTCTTTGCCTGCTCTCTCTCTTCAGTGACATGCAGAAACTTGAAAATACCAAACATTTTGTGGGAAGTTCAAGTCTCAGAAATTTCCCCATTTGCTTTAAGGCTGTTGGTGAATTAATGCTCACTATTCTTCATGTGATAGGAGTTTTATCCATTGATTATTTTGTTGAAAAACAAAGAAGATCCAGTATTCATATCCTGTTTTCTTTCTGCAGTACGACATTTCACTATTTGAGACACACTTGCCATCATAAATAACTACCCTCACTTTCACAGATGTTGATTGTGTGGTGCCGGTTAAGCTCCTCAAACAGGCCAGTGTTTGCCTTTGCTGCTCCTGCTGAGGTGACAGACGACAGGGGCAAAGGGCTACAAGCTGTAAACAATACTGGTGGCCAGATACTGTAAAAATGTAAATTCCTGTTGGAGGTCAAATAGGAGATTCGGGAAGGGAGCAGAGCCTACTTGTGAACTTGATTGATGTGTTTCTTTTTTAAAGTTTCCGACTGAGGCCTGTTTGCTTTGGGGAAACATCTTGATTTGGAACGATGGGACACAGTTTGTTGACAAATTGCTCCAAGCCACGTGAGAAGTTTTATTGCGCTGACATAAACTGCTGAATACTCTTGTAGTAAGTAGTTTCATTACCAAGTTTGCTCTCTCAACTCATGTAGAGAAATAAAAAACTCATCTCAGGATTTGCTCAATATTGAGCAGCACTGTGGTTGCTGCACTATCTCACCACATCCGGCTGTTTTTGTAGTATTCTACACAAGTACTCTAGTTTTGTGTTACATATTAGGCTACTCTTTGTAGGTCAAGCAAATCGGTTTTTCACTTCAGATCTTTAAGACATCCTTTATAATGCTGCAAATTTTGAGCAGAAATTGTAATTTTATCATAAGTTGTTATTTAGTTGTAATGTAACTAAATAAAAGTGAAAGTTCTTAACCAAATGTGCCTAAATGAATTGTGAAAAAGATGTTGCTTTGCAAAAGTGTTAACGCTGAACTATTCTCTTTATTGCTCAGCACAGTTTCTGTTGCTCGAATTCAGATGTTAACAGAATGTTTTATCATGCTAATAAGTGTATCAAAAAGTTTTCTAAAAGGTGTTAAAACTTCCTCCAGTGGAGGAAAAGAAGTAAATGAAATCATCTGGAAGACAAGAAGCTGGCAACACTTCAACAGTTCCTACCAGGCAGCAGGAAACGATCGTTTAAGGGAAAGTCATCAAGGTGGTATAGCTGGTTTTATTTGTTTGCTCTGCTCTTTCAAAGAAAAGAATGAGGATACTGTATGCACAAGAATGAGAGCAGATAGCACGCAGTGTCTTTAAAAGGCCACACCATGAATTGAGATTTTTAAAAAGATCAGGAACATTTCCTGCCCCCCTGGTTTTTCTTTTGTTTTGTTTACTAGACAGAGAGGCTGTGGATACCACTCATATAACATAAAAAAATAAATAGCTAAAAATATAAAAAATGGTAAATATAAACAATGGTGGAAACTCCACATAAATGCAGCAACTCAATGATCAACACAAACAATGAATGTATTGATATGAACAGTGCACAGAGCAGGTCTGTGAGGGTGAAATCTGATGCAACCCTGGGGAACTCTGAAATCCCAGTTTACTTGAATTCAAACGTAAAGTCAGGCAGGAAGAATGGAACAGAACAGAGAGAAGCTGTCTTTTAAAGCACATATTGTTGACTTGAAACGGAACCTGGCACCGACTCTCTACGGGAAATAACACTTAACGAGAAACTTGAGGTTGTTTTACTTTGCAAGCAGAGCGAAACTTCGAATGCAAATTACGTCAGCACGTCGACCAATCACAGGCCTGAAAAGATTGCGTCAGGGCCGCTGGTAGCCAATCAGCTGTCACCACGATAGTAGAAAACGATCGCAGGCTCAACCCCCTTCAGTCAACAGTTGAGAATTACGGGGATCGGGTGAACGGGGGAACCTTGAAGTTTCTACCAAATTCAAGAAGGATACCCTGTTATTTCTGATTTTAGACAGCCACAGTAGGATATACCAACATGGTGGTGGTAGCAGCAGGGACCGGGGGAGCCCACAAAGTGCTCCTGATATCCGGGAAACAGAGCGGCTCCTCCAGTGGCTCACAGGCAGGCTTCAGCCGGCCCATCTCCGTCGTTTTGCCGTCAGCGGCCAGCCAGGCGTCGTCGGATTCAGACTCCAACTCCTCTGCGGGGCCGCCCGTTCGAAAAAGACAGAGGCTCACACACTTGAGCCCGGAAGAGAAAGCACTTCGCAGGTCAGTTTGCACAAAAAATGCCTCTTATTTGCTATTTAATGTGGGATTTAAACCTTATTTTAAAGCGTAAAACCTGCCATTGTTCACGGGAGGGATCCCCGCACTGACACGCCCAGAGATATTGATCCATTTGTGGAACTACAGTAAAATGATTTGACGTTTAAACCGCGGCGCAGAGAATAGGGTCATGCTGCGTTAATCAGTATTATAATTAGGCTATCTTGGCTGTTTCAGTTTGCCTCGTGACTCATTTAAATCCCTTTAAGATAAACGTCTTCTTTGTTTCACCTTCGGACTTCGACCTAGCTTGTCAAAGTGCTATCTGAGTCATTTGACTGTCCGTGGACCCGCCCGGCTCCGCTCTCACAGAGCAGGACACTGATATCCTGGTATGCCTGCGTGGCAGGAACATGGCCGGTGATTGCGCAGTACAGTGAACCCGAGTCATGGCAGTGGGCTTAGTCAGCAGCATGGAAAGAATGTGTTTAAATTCCTGTTTTTCCCCCCACCTCTTCACCTACTCTCTTTTTTTTCAGGAAACTCAAGAACAGAGTCGCAGCTCAGACAGCCAGAGACAGGAAAAAAGCCAAAATGGGGGAGCTTGAACAGCAAGTCCTGGAGTTGGAACTGGAGGTAATTATTTATGTCACATTCAAGAGTGCAGGGTCCCTGATAGAAGAACAGTTCAGTAATCACCCACTTGACTCATCTCCCCACCTTATTAAGTATGTCATCTGTTGCGATGTTGCCCAACTCGAACATATCTTCATTCATGAGTTAACACCTTTAACATTCTATTTGTAATTACAGAAATCAGCATAATTATCAATTACAGTACAGTGTTTTTTTTCAGTGTTCCACATGAAAAACTAAGCTACTCATTTCCCCCCCTTTGGTGCAGTTTCATTTCTGTGTAGCTGTGGCTTGTTTCACCCAGGTCGCTTTATGCATCACTTCCCAATAAACTGTTGCTAGTTTCAAGTAAAAATCTGTTCAAACATCTGTTCCTTTTTTTTTTTTTTTTCCCTGCTACAGAATCAGAAACTTCACATTGAAAACAGGCTGCTTCGGGAAAAGACAAATGGCCTACTGACAGAAAATGAGGAACTGAGACAGAGACTGTGTTTGGACACCCTCGACACAAAAGAGAAGGTGAGACTGCACTGCAGGCCGTGCAGGGGAAACGGGGTGCGTTTGGCGTGTAGTGGTTGTTGTTCTTTTCAGTGGAGGAACTTTAGTGGTTATCGTTCTTTTCAGTGGAGGAACTTAAATTCATCCTCCTTCCTTTCTTTATTTGGTCGCAGGTTCAAGGTCTGTTGTCCAACGGGAACGAAGCAGGTTTGGTGACCGGGTCTTCTGAGTCCGCAGCACTCAGGCTACGTGTGCCTCCGCAGCAGGTGCAGGCCCAGCAGTCCCTAAATCTGAAGACTTCTCAATGGATACAGGCAGTCCTGGCTCTACAGACAATGAGGTGAGTCACTGATAAGATTGCGGCTTTTTATGGAACAATGTGTCTTGAGATTTAAATCCTGTTTGTAAGAAAGCTGTGCATTAACACCATAGTCAGGTCATGGGTTACTAGGCTAATCTCTGGTTTTCTCCCCCTCCTCACTAGTCTGATTTGCTCCTGGGCATTCTGGACATCCTTGACCCAGAGCTGTTCCTCAAGTCTTGTGAACAGGAGTGCCAGGAGCCGCAGGTGCAGCTGGTCGGAGGGGGGAACCCAGTACCTCCCACCACACCTGCAGCTCTGGGGTCCTCATCAGTTAAGCTGGAGGCCCTTAATGAACTGATCCACTTTGACCACATTTACACCAAGCCCGTGGAGGAGGTGAGCGGCGGGCAGAGCAGCGACTTGGAGAGCGAAGCAGAGGAGAAGATTGACATGGCTACCTTTCACGTTAACGAGGTGGTGGTGGAGGAGGAAACCGTCTGCATCAAAGACGAGCCGGAGGAAGTGGTCATCCCCAGCTGTAACAGTCGGAGTGAGATGGATGACATTTTCTCTGGAGCCGCCTCCCCTGCCCTCAGAGGCCTGGATAAGGAAGCCTGCCTGACAGAAACATACAGCGACTCTGGATACGAAGGGTCCCCTTCCCCTTTCAGTGACATGTCCTCTCCCCTGTGCTCGGAGAGCTCCTGGGAAGACATGTTTGCCAATGAACTCTTCCCCCAACTTATCAGTGTCTGAGTCCAACCCCTAAGCCAATAAGTTATAATATATACCGATATTCGTAAGAGCTATTGTGTAGTGTACAGTAACTACAGATAAGCACATAATTCGTCATAGTAACATAGAACACCGCTGACCCTGGTCATACATAGGCTAAAGTTAAGCACATAACCTCCTTTTTTTTTATTACAGCAGGTCTGTACTACTGGCGATGCTGCATTGACTTACGGGAAATGGAGTTCATGATAACTTGATTTGGCCCCATTTAATTACTGCCGAGGATTTAAGATTGATTCCAAATCTTTCACTCACTGTTTAAGATGAAATGGGGGTGAAATTCAGTATTTCTGTAAATTAATAGGGGGATGGGGACTGATTATTCAAATATATTATTTATTTGTGTATTCTGCTTTGGAGTCGTTGTAAGTCGACGTGTAAAAATGCTTTCTTCTAATCTGTTGACTGCTCTCCATGTAGTCTTAGTCTGCATTAAAAAAATCTTTTGCATTGCATCTTGTCTCCTTGTTTCAGTATTTGCTGGTTTTTATGCAGTAGAACTGTACATATCCTGTGTATGAACTTGGCTCCTTTTCAGTGGAAACTACTGCTGAACTAAGTTTTTTATCAGTAAGATGACACAAACTTTATCTGCCCTTGCTGAGGTCATTTGTCAAGCAAAATCACTGGTTACAGCTCTAAAATGTGTCCATCGACTGCTTTGTGTTGTCAACCAAATCCCTTTGGATTTTGCACTGATTGTGTCATGCTGACCCCTGGAATATTTTGTCATTTGAAAAGATTAATTGCCAAAAAAAGGCTGGAAATGACAGGACTTGGCAATACAAACACTGAAAATAAATATTTGTTGCATTACTGGAAACATTTTTAAACACCTCTGCAAATGAGGGTTATTTAGATTGTTGAATGTTAATTAAGTTCTTAGAGTATCTTCCCAAAACAGACACGTCAAACTCATTTTTAAAAAGTGCAGTTGTGTGTTACCTCAAACTCTAAAACTAAAAATCAGCATGGGTAACTTAATCATACTCTTAAATCTTAACGATAAAATTTAATTGAACATAAAACTGTATTTTCACAGGCATCTGTCCAACCCTCCTATCCTCAGTTGTGAAATAACCTCATACATGTGTGGCCACAGTGTTTAAATATACTTATCTTTTATGGAGGAGTAACCTTGCTTTTCTGAGAAGGAGGCCTGCTTGTATTACATAACACATCTAATGTGACTGGGAGTTTCCTGGGAGTCTAACCTGAGACAGTTTTAGTTTTTACTTCCTGGCAGAAATAGGTCATTGTAAGTATTGTTGGTGTTTTGGTTCGGTGTGAGGAGAAAAGGCTGAGTGGGGAACACACCTTTCCCCTCAGGCTTTTGTTCTAATCACAATGAGGTCTCCGTTACTGTATGCTAGTGGGAGACAGGTATCTCTTTTGAGCTCCCGAGGCTGTGATTGCCATGTCCCACCCTCTGAACAAAAGCCCCCAGAGTCCCTGTTGTTGTATGAGCTAATTAGATCAAGTTTTCAGATGCAACACGGATGTAATGGACCTGAACTCTGCAGGGCCTGTATGCCTCTCTCTGGTAGCTTTGGCTCCTGTTCTCTGATTAAAAAACTTTGTATGTGATATCAGCCAATATGGTTTAAAGCAGCTATCATTATTTCAGAGTAGGTGTACATGACGACGGCAAGTTACCTGGAAGAGTTTGCAGAGAAATTCAGCCCGTATTTTGTGTTCTTGTGGTGGGTTGAAGGAAACCGCATCAGCCTTTGACGTAGCTTTGCCATAGCTACCCTGAAGGAGTGTGGTGAGAAATTCACCGTTTCCTCTGTCATTTGTGCAAACCACAGAAAAGACTGAATCAGCACTACAGCTGTTGAGCAGAAACTGAAAAGTATCTGCTGGGGCAGATTTCTCGATTTCAGGCTTCAGATTCTGGTTGTTTAGAGACAACAGACTTATTTCTGTTTCTATTCCTTGCATGTGTGTGAGTTACAGTAATTTAAAAAAAAACTATATCAAGTAAATAAAAGAAGACTTAATATGGTTTTTTAACTTGCTCACTGAGCTTGTCAGGAAATGTCTACACTTAAGGAGTTTTCTACATTACACATTAAAACAAAGAAATCATTACTCTGTCACTCAGCAACTGTCATCTTTAATTGTTTTTCCTCATTCAATAGACTTCCTGCCAAAGTCTTGTAGTAAAGCACATTTTGCTATCAGTGGAGACTGAATGTGAGTTTCCTTTAAGGACCATACCAGACTATTTTTGGCTTCTCACCATTAGCAGAGATTGCCCATATCCTCTACAAATGTTAAAATTCAACCGTGTGTACTTTAGTGGATTTGAGACAGCGTTTTTAAACCCCATTCACTGCCACTCATGTTGAAACAAGCACAAGTTGCTAGGTATAGGTAATTCACCCTTTCCACTCCTTTTATTTGGTCAATAAAAGCTGAGTGAAAGAGAGGGAAGGGAGCCGGGAGCCTTCGAGACGAAAGTTATTAGTCTGGAAAAACAGTTTCTAACAAGTGCTGCCTCCCTCGCTCAAATATTAGCATGAAGATGGATTTTGACACAGACTGTCTTTTTAAACTGTCACACATTTTCAGATACTTTCTGTAAAATTCTTTGAATATGGACAAAATCTAAACAAACATGATATCTCATAGATAAAGTCATTTTGGGAAAAATGCGTGGGGTTTATGTAACTGATGTGGGCGATTGTGACAAAGGACAATGACATGTAGTAACACTGGTATAGCCTTTTAAGCACCTCAAATTTCCTGTCAGTTGTTTAAAACACAACACATTTCAGAAGTGACCCTCAAATCATCAGCAGTCAACCAAAGAACATCTGAATATTTGATGCTGGAACACACTTGAGATACAAGCGTCTTTGAGTGTCTTGAAAAGTGCTATGTAGGTATAATGCATTATTATTATTATTATTATTATTAAACCAAGGAGTTAATATTCATTTTTTTTAAAACAGTGAAGAATTTATGTGGACAGAGAGTGACACGCTGTTACCCTCCAGCACCAACATCACATCACCTGTGGATCTGTTGCATCAAACAGCAGAATTTGAATCTTACTTTTGGCTCCTTTAGCTAACAAGAATTTGAAGCATGACCCTGAGAATGTGCGGGTCTGTGAACTCCATGTCTTCCAAAAAGAAGGACATAGTTTCCACTGTGAGGGAGTGCTGCGATGTGAATGCATTTTTTTCTTGTCTGAGAGAAGAGGTGAAAGAAATGCAGTTTTACACGTCACAGTCACTTGTCAAAGCATAACAATCCACCGCTGAGTGACAAAGGGCCTGTGAGACGTTGAGATAATTATCATATTTGTCTAATGATTTAGTCCTGTGTACAAAGTTAAATCAATAAATATTAAATTTAAAAAATCTACGATAACTTCAAAGTATTTTCAACATGTTATGTTTTGGACTTTTGCTTTTCATAGCTGTTTGTGGTATAAAACTGATTTGGAGGCAGCTTGAGCATTGCAGTCAGCGGCTTTAAGTTTAGTGTATCACAGAAAACTGAAGTTGATCTGATCACATGACTGTTTCCTTCTTGTGAGAGGGCCTCTGTTGCCACTTGCAGCCTCATCTAAACCTCTTGTGACCCTATTTGACAACTTCCCTTTTGTATGGTTTATGTGTTGCTTTTGGTTCAGAATGTAGTACAAAAAATGCTAACCATCTGTGACCTATTTGCTTACATGCTGGGCTGCACAGTGTGTTCTGTAGTCTGCATAATAAATAACAGCCTGTCAAATTCCATTCCACTAAACTTGGTGAACTTTGATAACTTTGATCGACAGGATATACATTAACAACTTGAGTTTAGGTTTTCCATGATACTTTTCCATGAAATTACGAACACTCTTTCTGTGAGTGTTTGGTTTTTAGCACCTGGAAATGTTGACTTCTCTCAAGCATGCCTTGTCTTAGAGTGTGAACAGAACCCAAATTATCCATTTATTTATGAGCTTTTTTTCCTGTTATTGTGCAAATTCTTATGAGATGCTGTGTGAGCTTACAGGGTACTTTGTCAATTAGCAATCAGCTTTGTATCATTCCAAAGTCAGCAGTATATTACAAAATATGTTGTTTTTCTTCCTTCAGTTTTCCATGGGCCTAACTCTCCTGCTAAATTCTGTGCCAAAGCCTCCTCAGATGACTTAATATAACACATCTGACATAATTTGTGGAGCTTTGGGCCTGCTTGCTCTGAACCACAGCTTCACATGTCAGGCGACCAGGTGCCGTGTTTGCTTTGAGCAGAATTTCAGGCTCTGGACCAAAACACCCTTGTTTTTGATTACTATACAATATTAGATAAAAGGAGTGTTCCAAAGCGACAGATAACAACCATGGAGACCTGGAAAATACTGGTATTTTGTGACGACTACATGTTGGAAACAATAGGAGTCTTCAGTAGGAGTCTGCGGCCCCACTGTTAGCAGCTTATCTCTGGGCCTTCCGCTGTTCCACATCGAAATTACTCGATGGGAATGCAATGTTATTTCAAGCGAAAAACGGCCCATGGTCTTTTTCCACGATGCACGGGGGGGTCTGTTTCTCGATCACAACACAATTTAACAACATCTACGTGATGATTTTGCAGCTTTATGCCCAGGGACACAGCCCGAGCTGCCACTGTATAGCACGTAGCTTTGGCTAACTGCTTCTTGTATCTACTCGGGGATAATGTGATGTTATTTCAAGTGAAAAACATTCAATTGGCTTCTTCCACGGTAGGTCAGAATATAACATCTATGTAATTATTTTATAGGATGTAGATAAACATTAGCTGCCAGTCTTGCTTGTACTGTTACTGTGTTTTGTACACTGAGCAGCCCTTATAACTTTAGGAGAGTCCGCGCGATGCATTATGGTACCTGTAGCCACAGCAAGAACGGCTTTGTGAGCAGGACAAACTCAGAAAACTCAGCTTTTAGCACAAACTGAGAAAATTATTGCATCAGTTGAGTACAGTTGGAAGGAGAAGTTATCAGGTTACCTTGTAGAAAAGGAAAACAGTAGCCCGCACACGAACTCCAAGTCATAAAAATCTTTGTTAGACAATGTTTTGAGCACAGATCTCCATCAGGTCAGACAGTTTCAGAATAAACACCACCCTTCTTTTATACACATCCTTCACACCAATTAGTGAATGAGCTGGATGATGACAAGTGTTGATAATCATTCAAAGTGCACTGAATAGCAAAGCATAAAAACACACAAAAAGAAGAAGAATACATTAAGGACAAGAACACAGTAATAGTAAAGTCATATCAAAAAGATCAACCAGTTGAGTGCAGAGGACAGTTACCATCAACACTGACTGGAAATCCACATGACCAATGGGGGAGTTCCCCCTTTAATATTTTTTTACTGGTTATTGTGGCCTAAGATTTGATAAAGGCAGACTCTTAGCATGTTCCTCTAAACCTGGATGAAAGCAACCTGCTTCTGGATGTCAAAGCGCATGCTTAAATTAGAGGCAAATCTGTCGTGCTAATATGACACTGTCGTCACCTAGGTGCGGATTTGGATAAACTTCACTGTGGGCCTCGAGTTACTATGCTCAGCAGTATTATAAAGAGGATTGCTAAACCTCGCATCGGCCACATGTACTACAGGTTTAACAGTTTCAAACTACTGTGCTCTTCAGACTAAACTGTAAAAAGTGTACTCAAAAAGTACATTACATGTCAGAGCAACAGGTTAAATCTGCTCTGACACTATAACAGACACACCTCTAAGTGTTGAATTAGCTTAATTTAGCTTCACGGACTCTGAGAAATAAACAGACAAGTAGCAGCTGATTCAAACAAGGATTTAAAGACAAAGATAGTCAGGTCTAAGGCAAACAAGAGGTCAAGGCAGCCAGAAGCGCATAACGTGGCTCATGTGACGATTTTCTCATGTTCATGGTGTTGGTTGGTGGGGGTGAGCTGGGGTCACACCCTGAGCATTCGCCGAGGCTCAAAGGCTCAGTCAGCTGACCCAAATGAGGAATGAAAATCGCTCAGACAATCCCCTTTGGCCTTCTTTATTAAAAACCCAATGAATGGCTGATCACAAGCTGTGAAAGGGAGGCGGCATGGCCTTGGTATTTGGGGCAATTAATCAATGATTCAGCTTGGGAAAAGTGAGTCATCGTCCTTGTCACTGCCAACAAACAACATCTGTCCACCTCTGTACATAGACATGGAGGAATAGGATTCATCAGAGTGTTTAAAAAGCCTGCACCCAGTTACCTGTCATTGCTCCTGCAAAAAGGAGTGTTTCTATTCTTATGCTGGTTCTTCCAGATTCCAAATGATCATTTGACATTTAGTAAATCATTTCACAGAAATACAGACATCAATCATTGTCAGTCATTATCCTGTTCAGACTGTTCATATCAGTGGCAGGTAAGAAGAAGCAAAACAATGACATTACTGACATGCCAAACTTCCTGTCATGACAAGATCAAGTCAACCGTTTTTATGGCATCACAACATGTGTATAAAGAAGAAGCTGACATATGTGGCCAATGACGCACGTATACCAACAAGCACTCACATTCAGAGTCACACTTCACTCTTGTGCTCAGTCAAGGTGGCTTTTAGTCTCGAGCTGTGACGGAGATCCTTGTCCTCAGTTACCAGTGGCAACAATGGATGGCCAGTCGAGTGTGTTAATGCATGTCTGATCCAAGGCAATGAGCCAAAGCGCACTGAGCGGATGGTGAGGGAGTCTGACATGTTCCTGAAAGTCAGAGGAAGTTTCCACATCACACTTGTGCAAGTTGCCATTATTACGTGTACATCAAAACTACATCCAAATGTGACAGCGCAAACTCTTGCACATGTATGAACACATCTAAAGCTTTTCAAGATGAGCACTGTAAACTTTCCCCCTGCGGGAGATGAATGTGAAAACAGCCTTCGAATGTCATATTCTGCACAGTGATGATCTTCTGCACAGTGAAGCTCAAGCAAGTCAAATACTGAAAAAATAAACACAGTTTGGAGTGAATCAGTTAAGAACTAAAAACATCTCCTAAAGAGAGACCAAATAATTATCTTTGTTTTAAAAATTAACTCTGACAACATACTTTTTAGAAGAAATTCTGAGGTCAGCAATGCCCTGTGTTTTTGTTGTTGTATTACTGTACTGTCTCTGCTTGCTACTGTTGCTTTGCATGGCTTGTGTCTTGTCTTGAAAATGTCTCCATTTTTGTCACAGTTGCTGTCTTCGTAGCATTCTGTTGTCTTAGTTTTGTATATTTTATGACTCTTAGTGACAAAACATTGTGCCAAAGGACTATAGTTTTGATATGGGTTTAAAATCTGAGGGCTGGCTAACGCTGGCATATTTACAGAAATGTTGATTAATGTGTGTCGCCCCTGTCAGTAAATAAAAAAAAAAAAGAAATGAGGTGATGAGACATTTTGTTCAATGAATTACAGCAGGCTGGCTGCGGCTGGCCAGAGTGATATTTAATAGGCACAAGCTAATGCAAGCAGCAGATGAGCTGGTGTTGCATATTACACAAGGCTCCATTGCCATGGTTTCACTTCCTGTACTCGTGGCAGGTTTGCAAGAGGCAGCCTGTCTGCTGGAGGAAAACATTCATCACTTGGATTCCACCCACACAGCGTGGCAGATTCTTCCTTTGAAGCTCTCTCAAAGGCAGCAAACCCACGTAACAAAGATTCAGAGCGGATCAAGGGGATTTAAACTGCGCATGAGGAATATCTTTTGATATTATCTAAATGGCTTCAGCTTTTATAACCTTGACACAGCTTTGCATTTTACCTGATCTGCTATCTTATTCAAATTCTCATGTCCTAACTTTCTAAGGTAGTTTCTTTTCAACAACATTTTTAAGTAGAGCTATCACAAAACAGAACTTTTGGATGGCCTTTCACTGGGTGCTCAAACCAGACCCCTGAGGTTAAAGGCTCATGCGTCAGTCTGTGTCAACTGGCAATTACACAGTCTGCTCAAACATGATCACAGAGCACACACAGACAGGCATGAAACACACACACACACACACACACACACAAGCAAATGACTGTAATTCCTTTTTGAAATTTCATCCTCCATGTGTTTTCATCAGGACCACCTACGCCATCTGACACAATAAACATCCCTTAGCTGTCACAGCTTGACCTGTATCTGTTGTAATATTAAACAGTCCTGCAGTGACTGGGTGTTAGAGTCACAGATCAATAGAGTTCCTGTCAGGTGAAAACTCTGCAGTGTCTGTCAGCTTTTTGGAAACCTAAAAGAGAATAAAACCTTTTTGAGTTTGGTGATATTAATTTTTAAACAGGACAAAGAGTTCACAGCCAGGCTAGCAGTTTTGTGATGTTGCCCGAAATGTAATAAGAGAGGAGACACACCACTTTAAACATTTCACTGATGTATGACGGTTGTATGACATGTAACAAAGCTGTTTCTAATCAAAAGCTACAACAACCAAAATGAGAAACACATCAGGCCTTAAGTGTTAGCACTCTGGACTGAGCTGTAAAAGATGATGGTGTCATGAAACCTTTTAAGCAGTTTTTAAAAGACCTGACAGGCAGTTCTTTACATGCAGTTTTTTTTTTTTTTTTAACATTGACAGGCTTACATGCTCATGACAATGCAAACAAGCAGATGCTTAGCATGTATGTTTACCGTGTTCAAAATCCCAGTTAAGTGTGTTAGCATGCTTACATTTGCTAATTAGCCCCAAAGCACAACTGAAGCCACTAAGATAGTCCAAAAAATTATAAGCCAATTGATTATAAACATTTTGACATGTGTTGTGTTAGTGCAGAACAAGGTCAGGGCATCACAACTGTGATTGAGTGTCGTTGTCTGTGAACCGTGTACGAAAATAAAAACTTCATGCAACCCATTCAGCAGATGTTGAGCTGTTTCAGTCTGGACCACAGTGGAAGACATTGCCATAGAGCTACACCACTACTATCTCCAAAAATCTAAAAACATGTTGGGAGAATTGGTCAGAGATTGTTTTGATTGATCAATAAACCAATCAAAATTCTAGTCACAAGGTCGTTACACAACAACAGTTACTACTATCTTCTTTTGAAAAACATTTTTACATAAAGTATAAACAGAGATAAGGCAGTTTTATGTCTGACCCTAATTGATGCTAGTTACAGGAAACTATACCAACTCTGCTTTACATTCCAAGAAAGATAAATGTGATCAATGAAAAGTCACAGCTTAGCCGACACGCTGTGCGATCGTGGTCAGCAGCACACTTCCATCACTGTGCCCACAACAGGTGGTTTCCCTCAGTGGCCTCAGCTGTAAAAGTGTCATATGTGTGTACTTTAAGCGAATGCTGCACAGCTATTTTGGTCGGTAGTGAAGACAGCCTTCAGCCTTGCTTGTGTGACAGTGTGACAAGTTACTTTGAACTTGGGTTTAATGACATTTGTCACAGTGACAGGAAAATCCCATGAATCATTATTTTTTTGGTCCTGATCTCTGGACCTGTGGACATACTGTGGGTTGAAAATGCAAGTGTGTGAGTGAGTTTAAGAACAGCGCAGGCATCCCAAACTGTTTGAGCAGAGATAAGAGAGTGCCTACATGTGCAAAGAGTCAGCTGCCGGGTATTTATCAGGAGGACAAAGGGCTATCAAAGTGAACATGCAGGAGCGGGAAGACTCGATAGAAGCATGTCATATAACCATTACAGCTTCTACACTTGATATTTCAGAAAGTCTAAAAATCCCATCCAAACGAGTGGCACTGAACTTCAAGATAAATCTCAAATTTTCCAACATGGACAAACAACACAATATTATAAACTTTGGAATTTTATAACCTCTTATGTCTCATTTTTAAGTTGATGTTTGAGGTCTTTTTAAAAAAAAAAAAAAATTTCAAGATCCAGCTTTTGGTTGCACAATTTTTCACCGCTGAGCAAACACTACTCTGTTACTCTTCATGCAGCCAAATTCTTCTTCCCAACTACACAAGCATGTAGAGCCTGCTGCTCGGGAACTGGAGAGTAAATATTGAATTTTCCTAGAGGCGGCTCGGTCGTTGTGCTTTTGATATGATGTTTTGGAAAAAGAATAAGGGTATAGAATCCTGAAGCATAAAACAGTGTTTTCTATCATGCTTAATTACACATATTTCCTGGTATATTTCAACAAGAATTGGGGATGAGTTTACGTTTGTTTCACTGTTTTACTCTAAATAAAGATGATATATAACATCGATTCTCAAAGTACCCTTAAATTGCATTTGTTAATTTCAAACCATATGTTGTTTTATCTTATTTTTATTTCCTTTCTCGCTGCAATAAGATTTTAGTTTCTCCTTTTAATTGACAGTTTTTCTTTTGCCAATACTTCCTCAATGTATCGCTTCATTTCATTTTTCACTTGAACTGCTGTACTGAAATCTTCTTTCAGATCAGTAAAAGAAGTTTGAAATCCAAGACACGAAGGAGCTTTTTCTCCTGGACTCTTCCCTTTGTACTTTAGTGAATATTTTTTCAGTTTCTAGGCTCTACAGCAGCCAAATGTCAGAAATACTGCATTCACCACTCCATGGTCACAGACAAACTATTGTGCCACCAGCAGACCAGCCATGCAACAGCAGCTGTTTTTACCAAAAACCCACACAGATGACT
>JAQFJB010000021.1:9983998-9996080 GCA_029874875.1 Naso minor
TGTTTTCATGCATAAACTGGTCCCATTTGTTTCCATTGGCTCTGTTTTTACTGCATCTTTATCGAGGTCCTGCCTCGGCCAGGGTCTTTGCCAATGGAAAATAATAGCCGCCGTGGTCATATATTCATCACTCAGGTGACCTTCTGCGACTCACCACAAGTTGAAACTGCCCTCCGAGGCAGAGACAGCTCGACAGTCGCTTCGGCCATTATCAAAATCATAATTCATCATATCGTAAAATCTGTGCAGTGTTTTAGATTGATGCCCACCATCAGAGCTGCCCGCCTGGTGGAGGGCCCAGCAGTGTCGTAACCTTGTGATAATGTTTCATTTCATCCTCTCCTTGTCTTCCTGTACAGTAATACCTCAGCTGGATCATTTGGCCCATAAAGCTTAAGACTTTCTGGGAAATTGGATTTGAAGCTGAGCAAAGGCCCTAGAGGCTGTAACATGATGACGTTCAGGCAAAAAAAACAAAACAAAAAAAAAACTCCTTGTAGCTCTTTCCTCCCTCTCCTTTCGTCCCTTTTTCCTCTTTTTTTATTCTTCTATCAATTATTCAAGGCCTACAGTGGTGTGCAATAATATTGCTGTACTACATTTTACACGGAGCCATTGTGACTGAGCACCGTGCAGTCGCCTTTAAGTTTATGAATTCATTTATCCTCACAGTCCAGGTCTCCACTGACACGTGGAGAGAGACCATAAACACAACATAGATATTTATCAAGGTAAGAAAAGACAAAAATAAAAAAAGAAGCCTAAGAAGAAGACTTAAAAGTGAACCTTGGAAAGAGCTGCCTTTGAGAATTAGATGATAGAAATGTAACCCTGTAGGTTAAACATATGCGTTTAAGCACCACACAGCTACTGCTTCTGCACTTTCTTTCCATTTCTTCACTCTCGACTTCCTGTGGTGGGTCAATACCATGAGAGCTGAGACCTGGGGGTGGAAATGGAAGAATGCAATCTTTTCGCTAA
Organism: Naso minor; assembly: GCA_029874875.1. Lineage (NCBI taxonomy): Eukaryota > Metazoa > Chordata > Actinopteri > Acanthuriformes > Acanthuridae > Naso > Naso minor. The sequence continues at coordinate 9,984,980 of JAQFJB010000021.1, forward strand.
GCCTGGACCCCCTCTGGAGCTTTGGACTTTATATTTCATCCAGCACTGTCAGCTCGCGGCTGTGGCTCCTGATCACCACCACACTTCATCACTGGCTCTCCACAACAGAGATGCAACGTCTCTTCAGGTGGTTCCCTTAAAATCAGTGTGGATTTGACAAAAGCTACTCATCTGTCAGCTTGCGGAGGTCAGCACCCCAATGAGCTGATTGCTGATGGATATGTCACTCAAGCTGTTTTAGCCTCTGGACTGGAGCTCCAGTGAGGAAATGACTCTTCAATAAATGACAGTTAATGTTTTATGCATGGAGCCTCTTGAGAGTGTAAGTTACTGAAGTCATAATCCTAATGCTCTCTGTGCTTTTGTGTCTTATTGCTCAATGTGAACGTACCACTTTCTTGTCAAACACACGAGGGATTATTAATTCAGAAGCATATTAATTAGACAGGTCAGTTTAAAAACATACAAACAAACATTTCAGATGAACTACTGGGGTCTTAATTTACAGTACCAAGAAGTCATGAAAAGTGCTGACGGTAAACTGTTTCATTGCAGATGCACTGATATCATCTCCAACTAGTGTCAATTTAAAAAAAGTTGGATTTTATTTGAGCAGTTAAAGCAAATAAGTTGTCAGATTTTTAAATAGGAGGGTTGGCTGATTAGGTGTATTTGTAGATAGAGATCCTGCCTCAGGCAGCTTTGCAAGACAACCTCTTATTCTTGTATTTGCTTAAACTGACCCAAATGCTGTTGTGTGGGTGGTAAAAACCTTTGACCTCAGAATAACTCACAGGGGCCGCGGCAGGCGGTGAAGGAGCCAATACTGCCAGAGCAAAACACAGACCTCCAGCAGAGCTGATGAGAGGTGATCCTCCTGAGACACAAAGACATGAAATTCAAAGTCTGTTAGTTTGTTGTTTGTTGTAGTTTGCTGTTGAGAGAATTCACTAAAGTGTTTTTTTTATCATAATTTCAGCTCTGTGCGACACAACATCATCCTGCTCGTATTTCTATAATAACAATTGCACATCTTTATTGTACTACCCAGGCCGCCAACACACTTATATTTTATCACCTTTAAAAAAGTCCTTTCTAGGCTTAAATTATGTCTGTACTGAACATTTTCTTTGTTCGAATAAACAGGACCATTTGAGAAAAGTTACATTTGTGAAGAAGCATTCAACACTCGGATTATAAAAATGTAGAATTTTAGTCTAAAAGGAAAATTCAATCATAGAATGTATTTAAGGAAACTTTCTTTTAAAATAACACTTTTAAAGATCTCTGTTTCACTCAGTTTGAAGGCACCTCTAGTGATCAGTGCTAACTGCAGCTGTTTTTAGACTTCACTTCCCCCAAATCCAAACAGTGTAACCTGTGTGTGATGTCTTTGGATTGTGTTTGAGGATTTTTTGTCATCTAGTCACTGGTCTTTCTTTGTTAGATCATTGTAATAATTAGCAGAGAAAGGAAAAAACAGTAAGCCATCTCACATGCAAGCAAATCTGTTGCATCAGCTTCGCCTACTCTCCCCGGTGGACCAATCACTGCTGAGTTATGAAAAACATGTCACTAAATATGAGTAGCTTGTGATTTTGTCGGGAATGTTGCCACAGACGCCCAGTCCGTAAAGCGAGGGCTTTCATCATAGTGGCAATACATAGTGACTTAACAGACATTTATTTGAATGAAAATTTAAATATTATTACTTCAAAAGTTAAGCTTTTCGACATTTTGCCTAATTTGACTGTTAGTGAGAAGAGACAGGAAATAGGAGGAAAAACAGGATATGATGTTGCTCCGTAAAAGTAACTTGTCACTAAACAGTCTGATTTCAGGAGGTCAGGGATCAACATGTAGCGTGAATCATTAAGTCATAGCAGTAAATAACATATTGAGTAAATTAACTCCCATGTTTTACGTGATGCGCACATGATGCTTGGATCACCATACCATTACACAACTAGTGGTTACAACCAAAAATGATAACTATGTTTGCTCGTAAGGATCAGAAATGTATTGATCACTGACATTATTTCAGTGTCCGAACTTCTGCAGTTGATGCAACAGAGACAAGCGACAGATTCTTTTTTGTGGTTCAAGTGAACCACAAGCAGAAACTACAGCATGGTTTAAAAAAATGCAACAATTTCTGATGACGATTTGTCTCCACACTCTTTAACTTATAATAGAAACAGAGAATGGTTGAGCTGAGTGCATTTGTCCACAGCTACACACACAATAAGCTTCTTTTCTGACTCATAAGCACTGCCACAGAGGGAGAAAGAGAGAGAAGTAAAACATTTCAGATATGCTGTTGTGGCCTTCAGCTTCAGGACCAGGAAATCATGAAACATGATATCTATAAATAACAGATGCATTGAGAATATTTTCAACCAGTGTTATTGCTTTAGGGAAGAACATACTACGTTTTTTAAAAACAATTTTAAAGTGTCTCTTTTGTACTGATAAGTTCAGTGCAAAACTTTTTATCCCATAATTGCAATGCTGTATTGTGCTCAAGGCTGAGAACAGTTAATTGAGGTTCAAGTGTGTCATAAATTAATATGAAGGCTTCATGATTAATGTAAGCTGCTTCCAGGAAATATCCCTAACCCTAATATCCACTACACTATACTAAACACTTTTCATTTCCAACCAAATATTCTGTTGTAGCTAAATACGTGGATGACGTCAGCATCAGAGGCCCAACTCTTCAATACAAGAGCTGCTGTGGTGGGAACAAATGCAAAACATGTCATCTCTCTAAAAGCTGTCACAGTTTCAGCTGCAGTCGAGCGATGCCATCCGTCACCTTGACACTTTCACGCTTCAAGGTTTTATGACCACATCCATTCCCATGATCTCTCCTAACATATCAAATAACACAATATTAATTCTACCTTGCTCCCTCTGCCCACAAATGTCGCTGCCCCGGGTTGCTCCGAGCTCTTTTCATTATCGACTAGTCCATTTGTCTGCCAGGCAGATCGTCTGCTAGATTAGGATCTGTCAGATGTCAGGTAACAGCCTCTGAACGGCGGTTGTTATTTTTCAGAGGTCTCACTAGAAAACAAGGCTGTATCCTGACAGTGGTAATAATACAGTGTCAGAGGAAGTGCATGTTGAGTTGAAGGTGATGTATCATAAATACAGGTTGTAGATTTGTCCTTGTGGACCAACACAGACTAATGTAAGACACGTCAGACTCCTGTGTCTATAAAGACAAGGGAGCAGGCCTGAAAGAACACCTGGGCACCCATTCTTCTATTCAGCATTTATCATCAGTATGTACAGTAGGTTAAAGCTAGGGTAGGCAACTCAGGAAGCCACTCAGCTGCACCCTCCCCTCCTTGTTTTGATCCAGCTCATGTTTTTTGTTGTTGTTGTTGTTGTTGTTGTTGTTGTTGTCACTCTCTCTTTGAAGGCCAGTTTACACCAAAGATTCATGATGAGACAAAATGGTTGCAGGGAAAGTTGCAGCAATGTAAACTGGTCCATCTCAGCTCGACTCAAGCCGGCTGACGCATAAGTAGCGTAAGGCACGTCACTTGTTTCAACAGCTAATCAGCCTGTAGTGATGTCACCAGTTGCTCAGAATGAACTTTAAAATCTGACGTGTAATGTGTTGAAACATCTTGTTTTTCTGAACTTTGAAATGTCTTGTCTTGTTGAGGTAATCTAGATAAGATAAGATGATCGGATGAGTTGTATAGTAATAGTATATAACATCCAGAAAACCTGACACTCAAAATTAAGTAAATCAACAATGTTCATTAAAATAGAATGACTCATTTTTCTGTTTTTTATTCCTGTTTGGACTTCACTTTAAATTGAAAGCAAAAACCTTCAAGTATCACATTTCAATCTGGTAAATTCTGAGTTAAATAATAAGTAAATGAGATTACAAACACAGCTTTGTAAGGAAAAATGTTCAGATGTGATGTCAGTGTTTAAATACCTGAATGTGATGTCAGTGTTTAAATACCTGAAAGACTTGCAATTAATATGCAATTTGCAATTTTGCAAAGATTTTTTGACTTGACTTTTAAAGCACTATTAAATACGAACACAGCCCTGCTTCATTATGTGCTGGAAAACATTTAAAATATTAATGCATAATTTACACCCACTCATTAAGAGTTTGAGCTGTTTTTGAATGTGAGGTTAATTTCACTAGTGATTAATTTTAAAGTGTTTGTTGCTCATATACAGTATATCCAGGCATGGATAATACATGGCAACTCAGCAAAATCCATTTGCTTTTAAAGATCATGATATGATTATGGGCATGTTACACACATGTACAAGTCCTCCACAGTTGGGCTACAGGTGTTAACACATGTGCTTGTAATTACTGAAGTTATTATTATCATTATTATTACAGAACATTGAACGTTTATATCCTATTTATGGAGAAACGCTAGCCAGGGACCTCTATCTTACTGCTTGCAACTTTTTTTTTTTTTTAGCCATTCAATCAGTTTCATGTTTAGAATTATAAATGTTAGGCAATTTAGCCAAATTATTGCACTATATAGATGTTGGATATTTGGCTAAAACAAGTATCACCTGTTTGAGTCACAGAAGTGCAAACAATTCTTTATCAAACTGGCACAACAGGACCTAAAATGTCCCTGCTTTGCTAAGTAGTCCTTTTCCACCACGGTACACTTTGTGACACGTACTCCTTTGCCTTTTCGTTCAAAAGCTGGTACATGTGGATCGTAGTCTTTGCTATCTGATCCTCCATTTAAAATTTAAGGACTGCGTAACACTTGCAGAGCAAAAACCACTAAATGTTGCTTTTGTGAATCAGAGCTCTGTCTACGTTCATTGTCACACACAGCTGAGTTTCTAACGAGGCAGATTTGTCAGAGAAAACTTTTTTCTTACACGTTTTCAGAAAGGTTAGCTCTCGTTCGTGCCGCATCAAACAAGTCAGCCATATAAAGGAACGGCAAAATGAAAACATCAAGAGTATCTCTGGCTGTCAGATGTGTTACATTAAGAATTCAGCAATCTGCCTGTTTGCTTTTCTTTGTTTGATGTTTGCTGAGGTGTAGCAACACATTTGTTTGGCATGAATCAAACACTTGAACACTGACTGACGGAGGAGGGTGGAATAAGTGCAGTGATTCCTTAAATTAATTTCTTTCGAATATCACGCATTTTTCTTATCATGGTAGACAGTTAATCTTACTGCCTGTCTCTCCAATATAAAGTCAAAATGATCAATTGCAAAGCATTGATCCATGAAATCAAAGACTTTATTTTATCCCAGCTCTAAAACAAGCAGTTTTTTTTGTTTTTTCTTTTCTGGAGGCTTCGCTTGCCGATAGATGCCTGACAGGGTGGAGGGAGAGGAGAAAAAGAAGTCCTCTGGCATTCTTGGAAGGACACTCGGAAGAAAAAAACTGGACAGAAGGAGAAAGCGGCGAGGGAGTAAAGAGAGAGAAATTTAGAGAAAGAAACGACATGGAAGGGAGTTAAGCCAGACTCGGACCACCTCCAAAAACACAGGAGGAGTAGGAAAAAAACAGCTTGAGAATCGAATGACAAGAAGGTTGATTAGTCACTGTCTGAATAAGGAACAGCTTGCTCAGGCTCTTTGAAAACAGAAGCCTTTTCCATATTTCTACATATCCTAATAACCTCCACTTAACTGTTAGCACCCCTTAAGTCTCCAGCCTAATTTTAAAATTACTTTGACACATCAGCACCACACTTTCAAATGATGCAACAGAGTCATTGCTGCTTGACCACAACTCCCCAATGGAAAGAAAACAGCCAGAAACAAACACATCCATGCTGGCATTCGTGCTGGCAGACCTCTGCAGCAGCAGCTGAAGTCATACAATTGCGTTTAGTAGTCACACCAAGTACGGGCAAGGCTTTTCCAGTTAATCTTTCAGTCACATTATTACAACACCTCATCTGTTTGTAGCCTCCTCGGGGTCTTCATATGACTGAGTGGAGAATATGAGCTCAAACACAGAGAGGAAACGTGTCAGAAGTCTCTCAACCACGACCACCACACCCACAGAGCTGGGATTTTTCATGGAATTTTTTATCACTATTTAAACTATTTCTCTCTTGCCCAAACTCGGGCAAAACATTAAATCTTCATTCTACCTCAGCAACGCAGGCCAACTCCCTGTCTTGAGGGATTTAGTACACAGACTGAGCGTAAAGTGAGAGAATATGGTGAAATGTGCTCTTAATGGAAAATATGATATTTTGGGAAAAGCTTCTTTTCTTCTTATTCACTCGCATGCTGAGCATTAGATGAGGAGATTGAAACCACTCTTATGTTTGTACAGTAAATGTGAAGCACCAGCAGGTCGCTAACTTAGCTTAGCACAAAGACTGCAAACAGGAGGGGAAAAGCTAGCATGGCCCCATCCACAGATAACCAAATCCACCTAACAGCATCCTTAAAACTGGGTGTATCCTGTTTAATTTGTACAAAAATCAACAATATTTACAGAGGTTATGTCACATACTGGTTACCTGAGGAAAAAGTCAGGCTTAAAACGCTAATAGACGTTTTAGAGGTGCCATGGATTGACTCAGGCATGCTGTTTCCTTCTGTTTACTACATTTATGCTAAGCTAAGTTAGCAGAAAACTCCCAGAAGCTTCATTCTTAGCATAAAGACAGGTGAGTTGTATCTTTTCATCTAATTCTCAACAAGAAAGCCATGAAATATCTTTCCCAAAACATGAAACTTTCCCATTTAGTGCACATAAAAGCTTGAGCAGTTTTAGTTTATTATTAAGATGTATATGGAGGATTAATAGTCACCAAGCAAAGCACATGTTACACAATCCTACTGCAGAGCGCACAGTTTTATCTAATTTAATGCTGGGCAGAGGTGTAGTATAATGTTACACGTAATGTAATGAAATCAATATCAGAGTTTGGAAGTAACAGTCTATACTTGGCAAAGAGAGAAATAGGACACAAAATACCCTCACACTTTATATCTCTCTCTACACTACAACCATTAATCTTCTGCCCTCCTTTTTCTCCTCAGGTCCCTATCCCATTGTTTTGGACGATGGTTCAAGAAAGGGAGGCACCAGTGATGGGGCCCCAGTCGTGACATCACAGCTGAGGGTAGTCGAAGCATCTGGTCCTGGGTGTGGAGCCCTGCTTCTCCCCTCTCCATCAAAACTGGCTTCAGCAGTGCGTCAGGGCCCTTAATGAGGACCAGACTCCACGTATCAGGCTGAGGTCACCCTATACGGGAATCTCTGGAGGTTGGTGTGTGTGTGTGTGTGTGTGTGTGTGTGTGTGTGTGTGTGTACACTAAAGGGTGGGGGGTGTGTGTGTGTGTACTGAGACTGAGGTCTGCAGTTTTGTGGCATGAGTAAAAAAAGCCATGTCATGGTGCAAGAAAGAGGACTTCAAAAGTCTACGTGTTTGTAGAAGGAATGGGAAAAATGGAATAGTTTGCTTGGGCGTTCTGACACTTACATAAGTGAGCGATGAGGCACAAACAGTCAGAATAAATCATCTGAGTAGAAAGGACAATCTAGGATTCTGTTTACCTATCAAGTTTCTTATTTAAAAAAAACTGGGGAACTCTTAAGACAGCATGAGTCTAAGTCACAAGAAGTTTTCAGTGTGGGCCTCTGCCTCTGTGCTGGGACATGCAGTATTAAATGACAGACTCAAGGCGAGCACGGGAGGCCCAGTGAACTCGTGTCCTCCCTCTCCGGGAAATACCCTGTGGCCAATCATGGGATCTGATCCTTTCCTCCATGCCTCCATGTAAGCTAGGCAAGCAGAATGCATTATGTGGGGGATTATCTTCAGGAAAAGTTTGTGTTTACACAGATGTTAATCGCACTTGATAAACTCATATGCTGGATGTTAAAGAGGAAACTGCAAAAGGAGTGTGTTATGTCAGTGTTTCTGTGCTTATGTGAAAGCCCATGGTCTTTAAAGCTGTTAAATTGTGTCATAATCAATGACTAATTACTATCCCACAGGATATCCATTTCAGTATTTTGACATTTTGAATTCTTGCTGAGGGAAAGATTAGATTCAGCATGAAGCCACCATCAGTACCCAGTTAGCTTAGCACTGTAAAAAGACTAGAAGCAAAGAAAAACAGCTAGCCTTGCTTTGTCCAAATGTAACTAAAAAAGTCCAACAGAATCCCCACCAGTAACAGCAACTTCAGGCTTTTGCACTTACTTTTTTGTATTGATTAAACAAAAACATACAGATAAAAAATATAAGATGTTGATTAGGCTAGGTGTTCGTCCTAGTTTAAAGCATTTATATGTAATAGGTACAGCTAAACTTACAGGGTGCAGGTTGTAGCTTTGTAATTAAATAGACATTATGGTAGTTTTCCAATCTAACTCTCAAGAAGGAAGTGAATAAGTGCAGTGCTTATGCAGTGCTCTGCCCACTCACTGACTGTGCTGCCACACTGGTAGCCTGAAAGGTAGCCAGCCCTCATGGTGTTACAATAGCACCAACTCCATCCCAGCATCCACCTGTATACTCTGAGTCTACATTACCTGGGTTGGCAGTTATAACTATTACTCCCCACTCTCTGTTTTGTTGAGCTTGCTGCTTTCTTTTGAGGAGTGAAAAGGTTAGAGCCTCTGAGCAAATACCAATGCTGTACATATTCAACATTCACATAATAAACCATTCAGCCTGTGTTTGCAGAGAAAAGCTGTCTGTTGTGTTAAAGCAACTTAATACTGGCATCAAAATTCAAGGTCTGCTCAATAAATAAATACTGGCAAATAACACCTCACAATAAAATTGTTTACTGTATGCTAGGAAAAGCTTTAATCATTCCTGTTAAGACACTCCCACATATAGCCGACCATACCATCACAGCATTACCAAACCACCAACTCACCCGGCTCTTTGGCAGTGATGTCTTTCAGAACATGTTTGGCCATCTCAGACAGCTGTCCCTGGACCTTCTGCAAGGACCTCTGCAGTGCAGCGATGTCGGCGCTGTGACTTCCACAGGTGATGTTCATCCTGTACCAGCAGTCCCGCATGCCAACAGTTTGTCTCTCCAGTTCATCTTTAAGCTGTTTGATGTTGTCAGAGGCCCCATCTAAGCTTCCACAGACCTTTTCAAGCCTGGCCACACGTCCATCCACAGCAGAAATGTCCTCAGAAACAACCTGCGTGCTCTGTTTACATTCACTCAGTTCAGACGACATTTGTTTACTGAATGTATCAAGCCGGCTCTTTAGCTCCTCAACCTGACGTCTGGTGTCATCTGCCTGGCTACTGGGTACTGAAAGGACTGATCCCCAGTTTTCTTGCGCTGGACTCCCAGTGCCACTCTGCTGTGTATGGCAGCATGTTGCGTTTATCCTATGCATATCCAGGTTGTATTTACTTAAAGAGTCACTTAACCCAGTGACAGCACCAGCCAGACCAAGCACATTATCTTGGAGATTAATTAATCCCTTTTGAAAGTCATCCATTGTCTTTGCACGTCTGTCATTTGCAAGTGCCTGCCTTTCAACAAGGTCTTCGAATTTCCGGAGCTTTTCTGTGTTGTCGCTGACATCTGTGTGAAGGACATCCAAGTCATTCCTGTACCGATTCAGATCCTTCAGAATATTTTCTAGAGTTTTACTTGAGGGAAGTGAACTCACAGCACCACCAGCAATTCCTGAACCTGAACATCCTGCGGAGCACATCTCTCCAACAGCATTGACCTTATCTTCCAAACCTTGGAGGAGGAACTTATTGTTGTTGACTTGTGACTGGATGGCATCAACCGAGTCACTAAACATGCCAGGGAAGGAATTGTTGCTCATTTCCACCAACATGTTCGTAAACTGGTCCTCCATGCCGTTAAGACGCTCATTTAGAAGATTTCGCAGTTCTGCCACTTGATCAGCAATCATATTGGTTAGCTTCTCCTCAATATAGAAACAGTGAGTCTCTGCATTTTGCTCTGTAATATTCATGCGTGCCTCCAGCTCTTCAGCTAATAGGCTAAAGTCATTGTCTTCCCGAGGTGCAGATAGGTGTGCCAGCTCATTGTCAATGCGGACATTAAGAATGCGGTGAGCCTCTGCAATACGTTCAATCTCACGCCACAGGTCTTTGTGGTCACTATGATTCTCTTCTGTCTTGGATGGATCCGTCTGCCTTTGAGTTCGTATTGGCCCATCTGCAGCGACCATGTCAAAACGCAGTGCACGGATCTCCTTTCTCAGATCAGCCTCCTTGGTATCAACCAGCTTGGTCAGGCTAACCAAACCTTGGTCACGGCGGTCTTCACAGGTCTTCTGCAAGGTCTGGATCTTGTCATTGCATGAGTTTTGCAGCTTAGCCATGTGTTCTTCTACATTCTGGTCCAGCTCCTTCATCAGCTTTTCAAATTTTCCATCAATGTAGGTCTGGATAACATCAAACTCTGTGATGGCTGGAGTCTGAGATTGAGAGGCATCCATCAGGACTCGGATCTGCCCCTCATGACTTGTCATGGTTCCTCTTAGGTCTTCTAAAGCTTCATCCCTGCTTTTCAGTGCAGTGTTGATATCATCCAACCGAGCCACTATTTTCTCTACCGCCTTGTCTCCAGCAATCCCACCTCTAGTAGCCTGATGACCATCAAGCACTGCTGGGCTCTCCTCTGTGCCTGCAGGCGTAGCACTGTCTGGCGGACGCATTTTGTTCAGAAGTGTCACTAGCATATTCTTGGTGTCCTCCTGCAGATCTGTGCGGAGGTTGCCAGTTAAGTCTGCCAAAGCTGACTGGAGATCAAGGACTGTCTGAGATAGGCGCTGAACTTGACCTTCCAAAAGATGAACCTTATCTGTGCCACCATGTCTTGTCTCATGGTGTCCAGTCTCTCTTCTCTCTGGTCCTATGGTTGTAAAATAAGTATAGGGTAATTCAAGGGTTCAGTGGCACAGGACAATCTGGTAACACATAGATATTTGGCATGAATGATGTCTTAAACTGCAAAAACAGGAAAGTCTTCTTACTTTGTGTGTGTCGGGTTGTGTGTCCAGGATGGAAGGTGTGTCACAGTATGTGTGAGCTCATGGCGTCCACGTTGTCCCAGCTGCAGTTTGGCCGGCTGCGT
>JAQFJB010000021.1:10179417-10189852 GCA_029874875.1 Naso minor
ATCTGGAAGGTGTGTGTTTGAACTGGCCAATCAGAGCAGAGTAAGCCTTTAGAGGCGGGGCAGGAGCTAAAACAGAGAATCTCAGACAGAGGCAAAAATCCTGGAAAAAACAGGACTGCTGTAGTCGGCTCTATGAGAAAACAGATGAGTTTTTTGAGCATCAAAGCATGTAAACCTGCTCTTGTAGTAACCAGGAATAAAATATGAACCCAAAAAAATGAGCATAACATGTCTTCTTTAACACAAGTATCTGACATTTTAACAGTATTTATAGGTCAGAAAAGAGGGAAAAGCACAACAGCTCTCTTTTAAGCATATTTGCTTAAAAAAAATCAAGCTATTCCTTTTGTTGTGACCAAGATATGTATATGGCTCATTTCAATACTACAGCATTGATTATGCAGCATGTTATTGTTGCTTCTGAGATCACGAAGGAGCGAGAATAGGCCTATTCCAGATAAAAGCAACCCTAAAATCCATTAAAAAAGTCAGTCCAACACAAGCATTCTCATTTTAAAATGGTGTGCTGCTGAAGCAAAGCTCAATGACGCCATTTACAAAAATCACATTCACCTTATTAATTTTTAATCTGCTCTCCTCAGTTGCTTGGGCTGCAGCTGATTAGTATTAACTAATAAATTAAAAAATGAAGGTGTGTGCGCCTCACTCCCTGTTTGATTGCAGGTTTTGAGCATTGTGCACACTTTTAATATGGTAAATTAAATCTAGGAAACCACCTTAATTTGCAAGGTTTTTTTTGTTTTGTTTTGTTTTGATTTAAATGCCAGATGCAAACAATTGCAAGCAAGAATCTTCTCACACTGAAATTCTGGCAGAACTTTCCAAGGGCAGAAAGTCAAGCTTTATTGTTGACTGATGCTTTGAGGCATCTCCTCCATTTTGTGTCTCTGTTCATCAAAACCAGATTTTGTGTCAGAGATATCAGACTTGATGGATGTTCACAAATCCAGAGAGTCTAATTGTGATTCCTGTGAAGGACAAATTCAAGTTCTCAGGATTTAGTTGTTTTCAAAAAGAGGATTCTAGTGTTTCTCCTTGTGTTCAGTCTTTGTGCTATGCTAACTGAATATTGACTGTACAAACTTACAAGTGGCATCATTTTCTCATCAAACTTTTGACAAAAAAGCAATAACTTTTGCTTAAGAGTGGTGTGAACACAACCATCTTGTTTTTAGTCCGTGTGCCGTTACATAAAAATACAGCACCATTCAAATGAGTGATGAATTGTATGAAGGCAGCATCCTCCATATGCCTGCCTGCCTCCCACAAGGCATGACGTAATCTGTCTTTTCAAGGTAGGGGCGTCTTCTGTGGTGATGGATCACCTCGAGGATCACTATGAATGCAGAAATTACATGACAAACTTAGTCTATAGCCATTTACAGATGACTGCTTGGTCCATCTTTCAATCCATGAAAGCCTCCTTCAACCTTTTTCCCAGCACTTCTGAATAAAATATGCAGAAAGCTGAGACAACCCCAAAGAGGTTACAGAGGAAGCAAAGTTTGATTCCTTTGGAGACCTTGTGTGGAGAGACTGAGATGGCTCGTGAGACATCTTCCTCCTATCAGAGCAGATCTTATCAGCGGAAAAGTGATCTCTCATCCAACTGGAATGTGAAGGTTGTTGCTTTGAGCTGAAAGGATGTTTGGTACATCTACTTCTTGCTCAAATGGAAAAATCAAAGTGAGATTGGTTCAGTTTTCAAAGATTGTTGTGCATAAGAAAATACAAATAAAACTGGTGTCAGGGGTGTAAACACTGAATTGAAATGGGTACAATAGCTCTAATGAGTGAAAGGAATCTCCAAACATCTTTTTACCTTGAGCCAACTGAAATCCAAGGTCATCTGAGATGGTCGTAAAAGCTTGTTGATGTCCCCGGAAGCTGGAAAACAATTTTAAACGGCGTGGCACAGAATGCAACACAAGCATTCATTAGCATTCATTCAAACGGAATACATATCTTTCATCACATTTACATTTTCAAGTCTTGGGAATGTTGTCATTCATTCATGAATGAATGACTTCCTTTGATGCTTTTTCTTTTGATTCCTAAATTCATGGTTACCCTCTTCCCTGTTAAATTATTCATGTCAAGACGATGATGCGATTCTGTTTCACTTTCTATCTCGTCTTCTATCACCTCTTTGGGCAATTATAGCGAAGGAAGCTGATTGGTTAAAGACATGCTGATAATAATTCCCATAAAACACAAAAAGTGGAATCGGTTGCCATGCTGAATCTAGTGCTATCTATTGTGCTACTTTTCTATCTGTGTTGCTGTCTTACTTTTTACTCTACACTAGGCTAAGTCCCTGAAGTGTAAAAAAAAAATGCCCAAGAGGGTGCTGTCTGCACTTGTCTACACCTTAAAGCTAGTAGTTTACCACTAGTGCCAATAATGGCAGGGAAAAAATCCCTCTTGGGGATTTTTGCTTTAAAATTACCTGACATTCTCTTGCCATTCCTCATAGAAATCACCAGCTTTGTATGTCAAGGACATCGTCATACTGGCCTTGGCTACTGTTGTGTCTCATTTTATCCAAGGCTAGATTACTATGTATGGGACAAGACTACTGTTGTCATTAACAGGTAGATGACCATACAGAGGTGGGCAGTGGACAACAGAATTTAAGTGCTACAATTTAATGACTTTGTAAGGCTCTTTGTTGTTGTTGTTGTTGTTGTTGTTGTTGTTTGAAAGTGAATGGAGGAATCACAGGGCTTTTCCTGTAGTAAGCAAATAGTTGTGACGTAGTATTTATCCAGTACTACAATAGCTACATACAGGCCTAATTTAAGTATAGAGCACTATCATATTATAGTCAAATAGATTAGATTAACTTCGTGTAAGATTTCTCAATGGTGCAATGAAACCCTTCATGAAAACACACTAGACATGACACTTGAGATTTTCTAGTTCTATCTCCAAGATGTTATGTTTATATAAAACTAATTTGCAGCAGGAAACATAGTGTTGCCAAAATTCTGTTTTCTATGAACATACTGAGGAAATGTTGAGTGACATATTTGACAAGTCAAAAATGTTGAAACTGAACATATCAGAAAAAAAAAATCTTTAGGAATTTAGGAATATGCATCACTAAAAAAAATTACAAACTACCATGATAACACCTGTCACCCAGGTTCTGCTTGTATGACTTGATAATGTAACCCTGTCTCGACTTTAAGACAGAAATAAAATCTCTACAGAACAAACCTGGGGCGACTGTAATATTTCCAACATAGTAATACTGTAAACTTTGCAAACAGATAAGGTGAATGGTGTGTGACAGTGACCCAGTGGCACATTTTTGCCCCAGAGCTCCTTAGCAGGACAATCTGGCCATGCATGATAGTTTAGTAACAATACATCACAATTTGCACATTGATCATGTCTTGTAAGTAAATCAAGTAGCTCAAAGTTGTTCTCAAGCCATTACATTGTACTTGAGTAGATACACCACTATAATACATAAGTTGCAATGTTGGGAGCTTTTTTTTTTTTTACACAATTCAGTAATTGCTCATTAAAATGAACAACAGTCACGAAATCACACAGTTTATCTGACAAGCTCCTTGTCATGTGAACTTTCAGCCCTCCAGTGTTAAAGTTGGCTGCGATATCGCTGCTTCCTTTAAAGCTGTGGGAAAAGCTGCAAGACATGCTCCAAGTGATAAGAGGGCTAAACATAGAAGTTGTTTAAAGGGGACCATCATCATTAGGCAATTCTCTTTGAATTAGCAGAGGAGTTGAAAGAGAGAGAGAGAAACGCACAAGAGTTTAATTTGTGCAAGCTCAACTTTTCCTGGCTTTAAGAAGTAGGGGAAAACACACTTCTTCTAAACAGTGGGTTTAATATGATATTCACTGATAGGAAAACCTATATAGTTCATTGATTTATTTATCTGACTGTGTTCTGCTTTATGTTATACTGTTCTAGTGCGCAACATCAAAACAGCGCTTAAACAGAATAGTGCCAAGCGTGTAAACAACTGATACAATGACCTGGTTTTGTAATGAGCAGGCACTGCTGAACAACATGAATGTTTAAAATGATCAATATTGCCAAATGGTCCAGAGAGACTGCAACTCTATTCCATTACCCGGGGTCAAATATCAAGAGTCAAATGAGGAGCTTGTACTGTAAATGAATTCCTCTCCCAGCACAGACCTGCTGGAGAGTGATAAACTGAAGGAACAGGCAAACACACACACACACACACACACACACACACACACACACACATACACACAGGGCCTAGCAGGGTTTGTCGAGGAGCTATACCGTCCTCTCTTCGGACCACCGTAGGCAAATTTAAGTCCGCCTGGATCCCACTCGGTTCCCAGCAGATAGTGCAGAGCGAGATGCAGCTCTCCACCCTGTAGCCATGCAAGTGCTAACATGCAGTGGAGCGAATGCTCAATTTAGAGGGAAGAGGATGAAAGAGGGAATTCTGTGCTGGAACTGGGGCTGGTGGGAGATTGCGAGGGGGATTTTTATTGATGCCCTGGGTGACTTTTTATGCACACAAGCAATAACCACCAAAGAGTGTAACAACTCCAGTGAGACTTACCAACAAACCCGAACCACAGCCAGAGCACTATAATGACTTCTGGTCGTGGAAGGCTGCAGAGCTTCCTTTTGTTTTGCACATGGTGTGTTTGTCAGCAGGTGTGCTAAACACTGTGGCGAATAAATATGATACATGAGGAAAAACTGATTCATCACCGGAGAACTGTCTACATGCTCAAGTGCGCTACTTTCTTCCTGGCTTACTCAGCATATTGATATGAGACAGTGTAAACAGCCACCTGCAGTGGGAGTTTAAGATTAATACGGTCCCAAAAAGCCAGAAATGGACCATTTGACAGACACGGATGCAGGGAAGGGCGAGCGAGGGCTGCTGCTCGATTAAATGTAAAGATTATAAGGCAGTGAAATGGCTCACCGACAAACCACTTAAGTGTGTGTAATCTGTAAGAAAGACCTTGAAGTCAAGTGGGATTATCCTGAACAGTTGGGGAGACCTGTTCTGCTAAATTTGGAGCAATCAGCACCTGCTCACATTTCTCCCATTTAATGGTGATATACTGAGACAAACCATCACGATGAGCTATTAATTCTAGACAGGAGAGAGTATAGCTGGGTACATTGTTTATTCACTGTCTGTCCCTGTCCCCGATTCCAGATCAATTAAAAGGGCCCGTCTGTGATGAGACACACTGGTTATATATGAGACTGATGCCAACACATTTCACATTAAGTGCCTCAGTGTATGTTATTCTGGCCTGAACCAAAAGCCAGACACGGGATGCAATAAAGGGAGCAGACGGGCATCACATTCACTATCAGCTCATTTCATGCCTTCGCAAGAGACTGAGCAATCACACCTGACGGCTCCTGGACAACAAGCCTTTTGAGATGAGTCTTGCATTTGGTGCAGCATGGCAAAACAGTAATTGCCCTCGTTGTCAGGCTGTGTCATTAAGTCAAGCGAAGTTAAACATGCCATCCGGTTAAAGCGATAGGACACACAAGAGAGAGAAAAGCCAAGCTGCTCAGCTGGCAGAGCCCCTCGCTGAATGCCAAATAATTCAGCTGTTTATAAGGTTGGTTGAGAGCACCTGTTTGAGTGTGGAGGAACTGTGAGGTGACTTTGTAAAGCTGATCATTTGAGATGGACAAACACACATTTAAATGCTTTTTTATTAACACAACTGATAATGACTAGTTCAAGATATTATCAAACATGTTTAGGTGTTACATGGGCATGCACTTTAAAAATGAATGAGTAAAACACTGTTTATCCATAAGTGGTCAATTGATGGGGGGGGGGCGCATTTCTAAATATAATCGTAATGTAATAAACCTTGGATAATTAACACCTGAATCTGCAGTTTATCTCAGCTCTGCAGTGCTTGAGTGACTTTCATCCAAGTGTTTTGGTCTCCTGACCTGCAAATTTGCTGTTTTTGCTCAGTCTCACGGGTCTAATCAGAATTTTTTTATCTAGCTCTAGACACCCACAGAGTGGTAGCTGCCTAGCTGTTCAGGACCAAAGTCTCCGCAACTAGACTGTGACGATAGCAAGCAGCAGAACTTAATTAAATTTTGCATTTATCAGGTGACCAGATGTGCAAATTATGTTTATGTTGCTCTTTATTTACAGCATGTGGAAATAAGAATAATGTGCCCTATCAGCTTATAAAGAGATAATATCAGTGTTCACCGGCGCTTTAAGTGGAAAAAAAAAAGTGCCTGCACTCCCTGTAGCCTAGTCACCTGTTGGCATGTGAATCAGGTAGCCGGCATCAGCAAATCAAGTAATAGTGTGTGTATATGTAATAGTCACATCGGCCTGAGCTATACTGTGATTAGTTGTAATTCACATTCAATGTTAACATGCTAACAGGATAAACTAAGATAGTTACCATAAACATTGTAACTGCTTTACATCACCATGCTACCATGCTCACGTTAGCACTTAGCAGCCTGTACACCTCACCAAAATGTCAGGGGTGGATGTTACAAGTAACACACAAGTAAAAAAATATACCTTGTTTATACAGATATTTTTGTAAGGCACAAGTACTTTTCACGTACTTAACTGTACCTCTACTTGAGTAGGTTTTGATCTAATTATCAAAGCTAGCCTTAGCTAGCTAACATTAGCTATGCTAATTTTTCACGTGTTAAGCCTTCTATGTTGCAATGGCAATGACACTAACCCCATCTTGTAGCAATCAAGTTTATTTTTAATTTGAAAAGAACTAATTAATATTTTAAGTAAAGCTTTTATATTTTTGTACAGATTATAATGGCTCTACTCACCAGTACAAGGTTAGCTGCAGACTATGCTGTAAGTCGTGTTACTCTACGATAGATGCTAAAGTCAAGGGAAATTTCTGGAGCTAATGAAGATTATCATGACTACTTGTTTTTGTATTTCAAAAATAATATTAAATAATAAAGCAATGAGTGTAATCACCAAATTAATAAAAGGCAGAGAACATTTTAATAAAATGTAACACAGTACAAATCAATAGTCAACATGATGCTCCACATGCAAATACAGTTTAACTCTTCAGATGTTCACACATGGAGATGATCACATCAGCGGCAAGAAACACATAAAAACCTCAAAAAGACTTTTTTCAAATTATAAAAAATTAAGGTTTAATACATATAACTTTTAGACATGTTATTAGACAAATCATCAGCATGGAAAGCAGCCTCCATTTCTTGTTAACAGTGCAAAGGGCATATTCTGTTGAAAATGGCATTATGGGATAAGGAAACTTTAATTTCTTCAGACAAGGGATTCATGATATTAAGCAAAACTTGAAGCAATGCCTCATCAGTTTTTCGGTGCTTGGACTGTTACCTAACACCAGGGAGACAGCTTCTGTAGGCTAACATGAGGCTGAAAAATGACTTAATGAGAAACATTAAAAAATGTCTGGATGGTGACGAAACATTTGAAGTAATAGCACGGGGGAAAAAAAAAAAATCAAAGTATGGTCCTTTATGACCAGTAACTGCTTCACACATGTGCCACATAGTGACAAATAATGCTGGAAAACAGTCAGCTGTGTATATTACCACTATTACTGTACTTGTTTTGTTAATGTGGAAAACCCAGTAAAGTCTGATAAGACATTCCTGGACACAGAGGACTGTATTTTGGGTGTGTATGAGGACAAACAAGAGGTCAAACTCAACTCGAATGCACCAAACAGGAGAACAGCAGATTTAAGAGCCGCTGGATGGATGAATGGATAATTTAACAGTTGGAGGTTGTGTGGTGAGGGACTGGCCGACGTTTCACGCAGCCGACCGTCGACGAATGACAAACGCTCCCCTCTGCAGCTGTCCCAGGTAGATCCTCATCTTTGTACTGTCGCTCGTCTTCCTCACCCAAATCTTGAGAACAAAGAAAAAAAGTGATTTAGAAACGATGCACTCTGAAACAGCGAGACAGTTGTTGGACATCAGCCAGATGCATCATCATATCAATATATCGAAAGATTTGAGGAATTCCAGAGATGAATTCCAATTTTTCATCAGAACACTCACTAGAAAAATAAACTTCCCTTCTTCTGTGATCATTATTTTTAGTATTAGTCTCCTGTTAATTAATGTGGGAATTTGCACTTTTTACAAGTGAAATGCAACTGCAATTAGTTAAATTTATCTGAAGCTGGTATCTCTTACTGTTCTGCCAGCAGTGCAAATAATATTGCCTGGTCCTCCCCCGCACAAAAAAGATGGGACTGATTTTATTCTGTTATTAACTTGTAATTAACAAATCCCATAAAAAGAACAAAACTGACAACAGCCACCTTTCCCCGCCTGTCCGTGGACATAAGAAAATATGTTTCAACTGAAAACACATCTGTTAAAATTGGTCTTTTCTGCTATTGTATTTTTCTAGCAAATGCCACTCAAACAGGCATAAACAGTGTATCTACTGAAGACTACTTTCAGCTGATGAATAATATACATTTGGTGCTCTGTTAAGTACTTACAGCAGCGTGGTCTTGTGTGCCGTACTGAGTGAAAATAAAGCACAGCATGTGTGTCTATTGTAAAGGAGGAACCCATCACCCAGTGTATCACTGGAGCTCACTGATGTGTTTTTAATGGTTTTTGGACAACAATGAGCTCTGCAGCAGAGGAAAAAAAATATACCAAGCTTTGGCTGCATGGACAACACTTGTTAGAAGGACGAACTCGGCGGTCTTTTCATGGGATTTGTTTAAAATAAAAGGGAAATACTGTAAATAATTTTACCAGCCTCATCTTTACAGTTTTACATGTGATAGGAACTGGACGAGTACTAAAGCTCACCTCATTGGTCCCCACTGAGCTGATAACGCAGCTAATCTTTGTGTTGTCCTTTGACTCCAGGTAAATGGCCTGGCTCTTGTGATACCTGTCGGCATAAAAACACAACAAACAGTATTCAATAAGCGTTCCAAGTGAGGGATGAGGCGCAAGTGCAGACTGAAGAAGTGCTCATCATACATAATTATACCCGGCTGAATAAACCACAATCCTCCTAAATAGATAATTGGACTGGAAAGTCAAAACAAAAAGTTTTTTTTTAATGGCTCCAAACTGTCAGACCACAGAAGCAACCAAGGGGAAGAGACTGACAGCCAAAGCATTTGATCATTAAGGGCCCACAGAAGAATAATGACGCATGTGTCTCCCTGCAGCTCTTTGAGAAGGCTTTACTGTGCTGGTGTCTTCTTTGGTAATAAATAAATGAGACTTCAACTTGAAAGAAAAGCGCGCATACTTTACAGCTCGCTTTTCTCAACTTCCTTTGTCTGTATCAGCAGCTAATAAGACAGAATTCTTCATATTTTTTACCCCTTTTCAAATGACCTTATGTTCTGACAAGTCTGATGCAGAACTCTGCTCTCCAACACAAGGGCTTTGGAGCCGAGTCTGGTCATGGATTGTCACTCTTTATCTCTGCATAGCAGCAAAATGCAGCACTTGTTCTAATACAGCCACAGTCTCTCAATATGTATTTTTATGGTAGTTTCAAGTACCAGCACTTAGTCAGTGGCTCCTCAGAAATATCTCTTTCTGGAGATAAAAAAGAGGCAGCCATCAAAGTGGTTATAAAATGCCTTTTGAAAACCAACCAAGTACCAAACCCAGCCGACCAATGGCAATGTGGCCATCTAGTGGTGACACAAGCTGTAACTGAGCTATGAAGCTACGTCAAGGGAAACAGTAAGATACCAGTGTGGTGTAATGACACTTCAAATTCACCATCTTTTGTCGTAGTAAAGTTTCCCCTCCTCGATGCGGGCCTCGTAACGCTGGGAGGGGTTCTCCATGGGAGCGGAGGGGACGTGCTCTGGAGACGCGGGAGATGCTGAAGAAAGAGAAACAGCCAGTTAAGATCTGCATACAAAACTTCTGTGCAAATGATCTCATATTTTGAGATATTTCTGGAATTGTGCTTATTCACTTTTTTACCAAGAGGAGAGGGAGAGAGATCGATAAAACTCTCCTGTCAGTTCATTCAATATGGAGTTACAACCAGTAGCTGGTTATCTTAGCTCAGCATAAAGATTGGAGGCCGGCAACATAATCCACCTACTAGCTGACTAATTAACATTTTATTGTTTGTTTAATCCATGCAAAAATAGAAGGGTGTTGTACTGTTATGGGGGGGATTTGTGCCAGATGGTTAACCTCACAGTGATGACAAACTTCAGTTAGATACTGCTAGAGGCCAAGAAAGTGTCCAGATTATATTATTTTTGGACCAAGCCAGACCACCAACCATTTTCAGAATTTATGCTAGCTAAGCTAACCAACTGCTGGCTGTAGTTTCATATTTAGAAATCAGACATGAGAACTGTGTCAATATTCTCTTCTAAC
>JAQFJB010000021.1:10303610-10322352 GCA_029874875.1 Naso minor
GCGGGAATCTCAGATTAACTCACGATGCAACACGATACGCGATATGTGGCCCACGATAACGATAATATCACAATACAGCGATTCTGCAATAACTGATATATAGTGAGACAATCATATAATGACACATCACGAGATCTGTCTCACTAAAGAATATAAAATGCATACATTACATACATGCATATAAAAATTTTGTTTGTCTCACTGACGTAAAAGCCGAAGTGAGTCAAGTCTCTAGACTAAAACGTAGCTGGTGCATCTTTTAACTTTAAAGTTTTTTTCATCACGGTCAATTTCCTCTCTTCCAAATAACTGCCATTTACGTTACTCACATTCATGTCACAAGCGCCACTGCGAGGAGCCATGTAGTGACACAGGTAAGTCAAACTGGCAGGGAAATCTGTTGACAGCATTATTTTAATTAAAATATCGATATTTGGCACCAGCGATTCGCTAAACGTATCTCAGGAGTCAGGATAAGGAAATTTCGTCCCACCCCTTGTCTAGAACGCTGTAGCCGTCCACTCAACTGTCACGGCTTTAAGTCCCTAATGTTGAAGACAAGGAGGTGTCAAATCTCTACTTTGCTGGCCAGTAACATGATTTTATATCAAATAAATTTATATAAAATGGGACCATAACCTTAACTTAAATAGCTCCACAAATGCTTTAAACAAAATAGACAAAATTTTAAGTCAACGTGTTAAAATGCATGTTTACTTGATACTACAAAAAAATAATTTATAAAAAGTTATAATACCTTATTTCAGTATGATTATGTTTTTATTTCCTTGTCCTAAAATACGTAAATAAAATATACTTTAATGACCAGTAGGGACATTTGCATTGGACTCCATCCTGCACTTCCTCGGCAGATAATATCACACCTACTGCATGGTTAAAGAAAAAATATCAACAACATAGTTTCCTCATAACAGTTTGCACATACACATGCACACCCAAAAATAAATTGCTGGTGTGTGTGCACAGAAGAGCATAACATTGCATCTCAGCACAGGAGTCCAGGCTGCAACGGCACCGCCCCACCAGAAGCAATAACCTTCTTAATCACCATTTGCCACCTGTTTCAAGGCAGCTGAACCACAAACTTAATCAGCTCTATATTTACTTGTGTATCTATTTCCTCTGCAGGAGCTAAAAAACAGACAAAAAGGAAAGCAGACTGTATGGTTGCCACGCCAATGTGCAAAATCTATTCAGATTTCAAGAAACTACACCCAACAAAAACAGTGACGTAAATCTTTCACAGTCATGATACATTTATGCAAGGAAAGTGAGGAGGATAAACATATGTCTATTTTTATATTACAGGTTTAAAATCCAGATATTGACAGATTTTACAGTTTACGTGAAATGCTATCATGTCATTTGATACAAATGCCTCAGATTACACAATATTTAATAGGTTTATAAAAGGAATTTTTTGCTGTGTTTGTGTTCCTACATTTGATTGTAAACATTAGAATCATAAAGCCATATGTGAGACAAACAAAGAGGAGCAAAAAAATGGGAGAGCTTATCTCTGCTGAGTGATGCACTGTAGCGTTTCCGTAATATGTTTGCAGCTGTGACGCTGTGGGGAGTTCTCAACCTGTGTGCCTGTTACATAACACTCTCAGCCTATGTAACCGACCTAAAAAAGGCAAAGGGCTTAAGCTGCGTGGCTGGCTGGTCTGAGGGCTCTGCACGCACACACACACACACGCGCGCACGCGCGCGGAGCTAACACAGCTGTTTCCAGCTGTCACGTGCACATCCTGCTGAACAGTGGACTGCAAATCCGAGCTTTTTTAGCATCAATGGAGGAAAATAAGTCCACTGAATTGTAGTAGCTTTTCAAGGAAAAACAAAGGACCACGAGACCATAAAAACACAAATACACTACAAATGGAAGAGCAAAGAATGAGACACAATGAATGAATTAACCGACATCTAAAGATGTGCACAAGAGGGCGTTTGTTTGTCAGAAGGTAGAAAGGAGGAAGTCTCCGTCTGACTTCAAGCAGCCTCACTGACACTTGTAAACAGGCTGATATTACCTTTGAAATTAATTATGTTGGATAGAATGAGGACAGATGTGAGAGAAGTATGGCGTATGTAAATTAACGAATGAGTGAATGTATGTTTGGGGCTGCACAGTGCACAGCTGTGTGTTCCTCCACGTGCGCACGCACAAACCTGGCTGGTGGTCCCTGAGCTGTCACTTGGGCTGAGCACGTCTCCCTGAGAGGCGGAGAGGACCGACTGTTCCGAGGCGGAGCGTGTGGCGGAGGGGGGGGGCGAGGCGGGGCGCGAGTGGGGGAGCGAGTGCAGACTGTCTGTGTCATCCCCCCCTTCATCCTCCTCCTCACGTGTGTCCTCTTCTTCCTCTTCCTCTTCCTCCTCTTCGTCCTCCTCCACCACCAGTCTCGGGGTTTCCCTCGTCCCCTGATGACAGAGCACCAGGTCCACCAGGTCCTCCTTCTCCCTGCATGTGTCCGTGGGGATGTTGCGCAGCAGCAGGTACTGGCGCAGGTCTTTGACTCGGAGCTGCATGAGCCGCGGCCTCTGGAAGGCCGTGCCGCGCAGAAGGTGGCAGGTCGTGCAGCAGCGCAGGTTCTCCTGCAGCACCGAGCACAGGGCGCAGAAACTCTTCTTGCAGTCACAACAGATGTGCTGTTGGAGGGAGAGGAGATTAAAGGCAAAACATGTCATCAGCTATTCTTTTTCTTTTGACTGAAGAAAGCAAACATTTAAGACACTCTGTTTTTCATCATCTTTAAATTGGCAGCGTGCTGTTAGCATATTAAACTACTTATCCTCCATGCCACTCTTTAGGAATAAATTAACCATGGATTGAGAGGAATTTCACAGATTTTAGCTCTGAAAAATGGGCCAAGTGATGGAACTGAAGTCACTGAAACTGCTGTCGGGACTAATTATAGTAAAGTTGTTTTCAGTCACACCAGAATAATCCATTAGCACATGGTTTTATTTGCAGTATTTTGTTTTGCAGGGCAATTATTCATAATTAAGTTTCAATGGAATCATGTTGCAGTAACATGATCTAATATTTTCATTATTTCCCTAAACTATTTTTAAGGATAAATCGGATTTTTGTAAAACTAAAAGCTTACTTGAAGAATTGCTAAGGTTTTAGTTTTATGTGTCTAGAGTTGTATCTGATGTAATGCAACAGGAAACAGGTAATATTGTATATTTTTTACATATAGTGGCAGATGTTTGTATTAGCCCTGAAACAAAGAGTTGATTAATAAATTAGCCTAGCACAGGGGTCAGCAACCTTTGCTATCAAAAGAGCCATTTTGCTCCCCTTCCCCGCCTTAAAAATCTGGAGCCACAAAACACATTTGAGCCTCGTAATAAAGATACACAACTTTTATAGCCTAAATTAGCAGATCATAATTTTATATTTTTTCTTAATTTTGAAATTCACAGTGGTCTATGCTTAGTAGGTACTTGAACTTTGACCAAACCTATTTGTGAAAATTAAAAACACAAAAAGCAGACTACTTTGATAATAAATTAAACATTTCGCAGCAGTGAAGCTTTCAAACAGTAGAAGTAAAAAAGTGAACAAGTAAAACTAGTTCCAATTCAATTCTGACTAAAGTCAATTTAAGTGTGAGTTAATCCTCAGCCATGTAGCAATCAGCCCTCGGGCCTGATCAAAAAGCTCAATATCTGCGCACGCTCATTTAATCCACCAACAAAATCTCAGCTTGAGAGCGCAGATACTCGTCCATGTAACGATGCATTTTCACGATCAGACAATGGAAAAGTGATTCTAGGACAGTATTTTTCCTGTTTGCTGGGGTTCCCTGCCCTGTTGCAAATGTGCCCCTGATTCAAATGATCCGCTCGTTATCAAGCTCTGCTGAAGTCTGATCATGAGCCGTTCATTTGAATCAGGTGTGTTGGAGCAGAGACGCATCTAGAACATGCAAGTTGACAAACACTGCTGTAGTCTTACATCAATGACAATGTTAAAAAAAATATATAACCGGAATTCATTTCTGTGTAACTTTTGGTCAAAGCCACAGAGAGCCACTGCAGAGGGGCAAAAGAGCCACAGGCTGCAGACCCCTGGCCGTGTTCAAGCATAAGATGTTTATGTAAATTATGATGCAAACAATATTTGCAGAATCCAGGTCTTAAAATGCAAGGATTTTCTCCTTTTAGTTTGAAACCATTGTAATATTTTAAGTGTTTTGGACTAAAACAAGCGGTGTTTAGGGAAACTATAAGGGGACATTTTTCTTATTTTCTACAATTTAATGTCGATAAATCAATTAATTAAAAGCATAAATTGGTGAATTGATAGTGAAAATAATGGCTTTTAAGTTGTAATATTGTGAATCTGTTTTTCTTACAGTCAGCTACATTGAGTGTATCCCCCCGTGACAAAGAAAACATTATAAAGCAGCATTTTCTGCAGCATTTCTGGTAGAGAGTTCAAAGAAAGAAATAATCTATGTGTAGCTCCTGGTGATGTTTGACATTTTACTGGCTCAATGCTGTCTCCTGACACAGAGCAGCTGAGTAGATTGACACTTCAAATGGGCAGGAAAGCAGCTCGGCCACGGCTGTAAACACTGTCTTATCACTTGTGCACAAATGTACTGTGGTCCACTAGGAGCACATTTCCACTGCAACAGATACTTTCCTTCAATCAGTTGTTGTTAATCCCCTGGCACGCCATTTTTTACACTATGAAATATCACGCAGACACACAAATGTATGTGTCCGGGGAGTCAGAGGCAACTGGCGTGTGTGGATGACGATAGAGCGATTTGAAGCGGCGAGTGAGAGGAGGCCGGTCTCTGCAGCGTTTTCATCAGTGTCTTTAGTGCGTATGGCTGCCAGATGGATACACTCTGCCATTAAACTTTGACACCTTCAGCTGTGCACACACGCTGGAAATGCCAGCATGAATATCTATGTTACATCTTCTTGAAGGGCTTTGCCTGATGTAAAAGGCCACTGACCATTTTCCAAAAGTTTTCCAGCTAACAACTTCGCGCAGCCATGGAAGAAGAAGCCTACTCAGATCTTTTGCTATGTACTAGCGGCAATACAGCACTTGTTCAATAAAAGTCTTTCATTCAAAATTTCAAGAGTTTATTTTACTAAAAGTGAAAGTGCTCTTTCAGAATAGGCCTGCTGAATGAGTAAAATACTTCACGATATCCAAATCCTCTTCAGGACTCGTTAAGGTTCATTCTTATGTAGGCTAAATCTGTTTTAGGCTGAGAGGCTCATAATTTACAGATTATTTGTATTTTGTATTTCTAAAGTAATATTAGTTATAGGCTACATTAGGCTAAATGTGGTGAAGCAACTGGTAGAACATTTCCTGTGTAAAGGTTGTGGAGTATCAGACTACAGGGTTACAAATAAATCCAACAGGCCTCCTTAAGTAGGCTATAGATAGACCTAAACCCTATAGTATAGTAAAGCAGCCTATTTGAATGTAGCCTTGCATTCACTGCACACATGCACGTATTCATGGGTTTCACAGCAGACATCTTGAGGACCAACACAGGTGTGATGAGCGAATGGCTTCGTTCTATCAAGTGTCCCAGCGAGCCAGGTCAGTGACTGAGCATGCACAGCACCACAGCTCTGAAACAAGTTCACCTAAATTCACCTAAATAAATCATTTCACCTGCGCTTTTCCTGCTCTGACAACGCAAAATGTCCATCACGAACCCATCTGGTTATTAGGTGAACTTGTTTCAGAGCTGTGGTACTGTGCGCACATGTCTCTGCAATGATAATCACAGCCTAAATCTTTTCTCCAAAACCCATGAAAGTGTCAGTGCTGCTCCTCTTGCAGGCCTGGAGACTGACTGAATGAAACACCGAGCCCACTGCACTCTGCGCTGATCTCGCGAGAGCGGCCCCGCACGGCGGTGCCTGGGCGATGCGATGCTGTTACTGTTGCTGTGGGTTTGATTGACAGGAAACATGTCGGTGTGGTGGGAGCGAACCGGGATGCAGCTGCTGCCAAGAGAGACAGGGAGTACCTGCATCCAATCCACACATGAGCACCTTTAAAACAGCCAGGCTTTCCCCGCCGATACGTCTGCCTGTGATGCGCTGAACAGCTCCTTTCTTTTTTTTCTTTTTTTTTTTGACGTCCATTTGAAACGAAGGGGCACCCAATGGATGCTGTGGCAAACCGTGTAGTCCCGCTCGGCTTCATATTGTGTTTGATTTAGCCTACTACCAGAGAGACACCTTGATGAAACAGCAGGAACTACGAGGACTGTTGTTGCAATGGAGTCGACTCTCTCACGGCTCAAACCGCGTCTGTAAACCTACAACATCTCGTTTCATGGCGTTTTGCAGGTTACTCTGCTCCGTGGGCTTCCCCACGTTTCTTTTCTGAATTATTATCCTTATTATTATTATTTTTTTGCTACTATTTTTTTTTATGTTTCTTTGTTGTTGTTTTTTTTGAAAGTGAAACGGGAAAATAACGACCACTGCTCACAAAACTATGAACGAGGAGATGACAAAAAGCGAGGAGCAGCATCTCAGTTTGCAGAAAGCCTTGCAGCAGTGCGAGTTGGTGCAAAATATGATAGACATAAGCATTTCTAGTTTGGAGGGTTTACGGACCAAATGTGCCACATCCAACGACTTGACACAAAAAGAGATACGAACGCTGGAGGTAAGCACCATTTGAGCGGAATGACTGAATCTCTGCTGTTGCATCTCCATCTGAATCAATACGGAGGGCTGTCACCGTCTGTTATTTATTTCTAGGCCACTGTGTGTGTTTTTCAATGCCCCCCTTTTTTTTTAGCGACAACCTGGCATTCTGTTGCCCGCGTTGTCGTTGCAAAAAAAAAAACCCCAAAACGATGCAAAGATTGCTGCTAAAGCCAGCCGCTATCTGTGTTGTGCAGTGCAATAAATCAAGAGGCTACACGGGGCTGCAGTGGGCTGTTATAGACTTGCGCATTCTGCAGGTGGCGGGCAGAAAAGGTGGCTCTTCTCCATCAGAATAATATCTGAGGCAGCAGAGGCCTGCCTATAGGCAGCCCGTGTTTACAGTCCATTACCGATGTGCCAGCCTGCGCATCTGTCTTCGCAGCGCATCCAGGCCCTGCTGTTATGCAAGGCCAGCAGATTACTGAAATTGTTACAAAATATCTTTATCCGTTTAATTGGCCCAAGGGGTATTCCGTAAATTGCGTTACGTAATGGCCATAATATCCCGGTGTTGTTGTTTGAGAATATCAGACTGTCCGTGTTGAGACCACTTAAATCAGCCGAGCAGCCCTCCTCCCCTCGCCGGCGAGAGGCTGTTACAGGACATTAAAAAACGCCATAAAGTGCGATAAGGTCACTGAAAACTCACTATTGAGCAGCTCAGACGCATCACAGCATTAAGGGCCTGTAAGTATGTTATGGTGATGCCTCAGGAGATTAAAACAAATACCATTACGTGCGATAAAGGTCGTCATAAACTCACTACAGAGTAGCTCATCTGTGTGTACCAACCACACACTTTAGGTCCCATTGGGAATACAATTGAGATATGACACAAAAATACCATAAAGTCAGTTGTGAGTGCCACACTAATCCCAGCCTCACAGGAATATGATGGCCATATAAACATATAGTAACATATTCAGCACATGTCAGTATGTCTGAGTCTGTAAGTTTGCACTGTAAATGCTGCACAGACAGTGGACGGGAATTTAATCCAAGAAAAGAGAACTATTGTCAATGTGCTGCCAACAATGAGCAGGATGCAGCTCGTGGTTGAATGTTCACTGTGTTCCCTGGATGCCTTGTTAAGCATCGTGGGCATTTCTTACAAGCATCACATTGATATACAACATATTAATAACAGCCTGACGGATCTTTGTGCAGGGATTTTTAAAATTGGAATTTGATTGACTGTCATGATTCGATCACTTTTTGGAAGAATCTCTGAATGTCAAAGTAAAAGCATTTATGTTAGAATCCTAAAGGCCTATAGAAAATATAGACTGGCCATTTTAAAGCATAAGTGATCAACCATTACTTAGTGGTGTGGGGTCAGAGAAGGTGGATAGTGCTCTAACTTTTCTTAAAGCTGAGAGTATGTTGTCAAACTTTATTGTACACAGAGGGGAAGGTATTTTATTTATTTATTTTTTATCCAGTGTTTACATGTCATTTAGCCTTCCTTTGAGATATTGTCAAAAAGATAAAAAAAAACAACTGATTACTATGTAAAATGAGGGTACACTTCAGAAGATATCATCCATTAAAAAATGAAAGCGAAAACTTTCATTTGTATTAACACCCTTGCGATTAAAGGGGCCTTGCAGGATTTTTGGCCACATGTGGCGCTGTTGAGGGTTTTCTGTATCACACAACACGGGAACATGGAGTGATGTGAAGCACATTACTGGTGACTGCAGAGGGCAGTAATGTGAGGTAGCAATGTGCCAATGAAAGAGAAGAAGAGCAAGTGGAGACCGTACCTGTTTCAATACCTTCATACATTATTAATCTGTTCATACCTGATCTGTTGATTGAATGCATGCAAACATAATGCGCTGGTGGTGTTGGAGGCTTTGTTTTACACAATAGTGTAACATCTGACACGTTAATGTCACTCTGAATTTAAAACACTGGCATGGCTTTTACAGTGTACACAAAAGAAGATCCACTTCATGAAATGTAACATTTCCATACTTCTCATAAATAATAATGTTTCAGATTTTAGATGCAGTTAATACTAATTGTATTTGCATTGACTTACACTAGCTATGTACGGAATCTAAATGAAATTGGCCGGTGATTATTAATTTTATTCTATGAATTTTAAAATTGGAGCCAACATTAAGGGATCCTGTGGCAGAACATTACTCACATATCCAGGTTATTGTATTTATTTACATGAACACATTTCTTTAGCCACAATGTTACAATGTGTAACATATCAACGTACAAAGTTGTTATATCCAATAAAAAACGATAGAAAGAAGTTGCCTATGTATTTACACAATGTGTAAATGGATGGATGTGACATCCAGCAGACACAGATGGACTTGAGGTCGTGCCTCTGGTCTCTTAGTGAGTGCATCTTCACTTTCCTTTAGCTCTGCATGTTTTGGGCTCCATCAACTCCTGAGAAGAATATCTGACTCTTTAGCCAGATAATAACTACTGTATAGTGTCTCTCTGTTGTTTTGTTGCTGGGCTTGTAGCACCCAGTGGATTTATCAATGACCTTCTGCTCTGTTTAACACAGATTTCTCCTGCAAGTGGAAACAGGGTTGATGAGAACAGACTTTCCGCGCTTTTCTTAATACACATAATTATTTGGTTAATATAAGAATATCGATTATTGAAATTATAAACTGCATGTCTGATTTCACATGTCTAGTGCAGCCCATAGTCCAGTATTATTTCTCTTTGTATCAAGTAGTGAGTTCCTAGAACTTTTACTGTCCCAGTGTATGTCCCATCCTAAAGTCCAAAAGCTTAAAATCAGGGGTTCCCAAATATTTTTACTTGGAGCCCCAAATGAAAAATGTGTCTCTCGGGGAAACCTCCAAACTCACAAAATACACCAAGAATTGCCAGAACTTTTACTTTTATAAATGACTTATTGAGAACACAACGAGGCATGAATAATAAAACATAAAAGTACACAGCAACAATCAAATTTGACAAGTGTCATATTAAGTTTCTCAATATCTCACACAATATTTACATACAGTCTCTTTCTTATGTGATATCAGGCATACAGCATCTTGTTCCAATAAGAGACCCACTAAAAACAGGTTCATTACTCAGGGAGGTTCAGACCCTAAGTTTGGGAGACACTGCTCTAAACGAAGCAGTAACAGTGAGCGATAAAGCAAAACTTCTTTTCTTAAACTGCAGCCACAAGTTGTATTTGTGTTGAAGTTTTGGTTTAGTACTGATCTGATCATGCTGCAGCAGCCTTCAAACTAAACTTGGTGGAAACGAAAAAGTACAAATTGTTTTATCCGGTACGTGTGCATTCACAGTGCTTAAAAAATACAGTCATTGGCCACATTTTCAAGTGTATGCCCACCAGACAAAATAATAGAAACACCAACATGGATTCAGGTCAGAGTGAGATATTTTGGTAGTCACGTACTGTTGTGGGCTGCAATTCTTCTGTTGTTATATTTAGGCTTCATTCCCCTTGTAAAACACATTTTTATCAATACCCAGGAACCAATACAGATATGACTTTGGCTACTGCAGAAATTGGTCTGAATGAAACCACGTCAGTATATGTGTCATTTGTATCACTTAATTTTGTGAGATTTTTTTTTTTTTGCACAAATTTAACACACTTGTGAAAGGAGTGCTCAGCAGAAAATAGCAAGTTTTAGAGATGATTAAGAACAAAGGAAAACACACTCACATTTCACAAATACAACAAAGGAGTTACTCCTAAAAACAGTCTAATCTTCCTGAAATCCTTCGAGTTGCGAAGCCTTTCAGGAGAGCAGTCCTCTTATTGTCTGGACGACAAATGAGTTGTGCACCAGGGGTTTTGATCACGATCACAATGACGTCAGACATACGCAAGGCCTTCCTTGTTAACCTGTCCTGATCTATAATGAGTTCTGTATATATGGGAGATTCCTCTACGACATCACTGTTTTCCATCTCTATTATTAACCTAGAGGACCCAGATTGCGCCTCAGACACAATCTGTTAGAGGCGTTGAGTACTGATCTTGCTTTAGCCAATAGCAGTGCCAAAAATAGCAGCCCATATCATTACCTGGATGAAGTGTTAATACTGGTTTCCATTATTATGATTATGCATAGTCGGCAGTATCCCTTGGATACACTGGAATGATCAGCGGACATGATGAATAACCTTTCTTTTAGGCTTTAATAGTGATGCAGACACATAATATAGTATGACATGAGAGCCAGTCATGATGTATTACAGTAGAGAGGGCAGGTTACAACAAGTCTTGCTTTTCATTTATATTCAAGTGTATGAGATGGGCTTTACGATGTTTATTTGAAAACGTAGCATCGGCATTTTCTTTTGCTTTAGCGGTAGAACCATGGTATTTTTCTACTTGTAGTCATAAAATCAGAGGTTATGAACAACAGTGTAAGCACCATAGCTTCGATGGGCAAAGGGTTTATTGTGCTTGAAGCAAACTAGGTTATAGTACTGGTAACTGCTGGTCGCACTGATCTGCTTGTGACCTGGGTGTGTGGTCTGTTGTGTGTGTAATGTGATGCAGTGAATTTGTGCCCAACATGAATATCCCCCAGCGGGACAGTGAAGTATACCTTACTATACCTTACTATACCTTACTAAGTGTTGTCTGGTCTAAGGCCACAAGTATTGATACCTGCTCCAAACAGCCACAATCAATGAAGGGCCTGTTACTGCCTGTTCTTACTCAGAAATCTGTCTAATTTCTGTGTATTGATGGCAAAATCATGGTCTTACTAATACATAATTTTGTTTAAGTTGATATTGAACTAGTGAGCAAACAGTTTCTTATTTGCACATCATCACTTTACGTATTGTTTGTTTGGGGTTGTGCTTGTGGCTGGCTGATTAAGAAGGGTAGATATTTGACTCTAGCTGCTAAAGGCTACATTACGTTCACCAGCTGGCTGCTAACTGTATCTGTCTGCCGTTTGATGAAGGCTTTTAGAACTTTTTTGCTGAACACAGATGCTCTGACAACAGTGAGAGTGACCCAAAACTGTAGTTGCTTGCTGGATAACAGACAAACAAACAAAAAACTAGCTTAAATTTGCTATTAAGCTCCATAAAGCTGAAGGGAGCTGCAGATACAGGTGATGATTTCCTGTTGGTTCAACACATTGTAAAATTGCTCAAATTGTTACGTTATTTTTATGTTGTCATTTGCTACATTGTTGCTATAAAAATATTGATCATAGCTACATTAAAGATTTTACACACTGTTTATTTACACGCTCAGTTGTCATGCCATTAGCAGTGCATCTGAGCCTGTGAATGAAGTTTGTGTAGTTTCTTTTTGAAAAATAACCCTGATGATGTTGCTGGTGTTATCAGCAAGTAGATTATGAAAATAATGTTTTTCAGAGGAATTTCAGGACCCTTTAAGTTATTAAATATGCTTTCAATGAATAGTTTTTGAAAAGATCTTTAAACTATCTTTTACATGTTAGTAACATAGAATACCGATATGCTGCTGTCATTTCATGACATGTCCATACAAAACCAGTCTGATGTTTTAAAACTTATAGTATGCTGCAGCTTAGTAAGGCAAATTTAAGTACAACTAGGAAGGAATTGTTTAAAAATGTTGAATTTACATGTAAATTATGAGTTACATCACTTTTAGTTGTGCCTTAACCTGAACCAAAGTTAAAGTCACAAAATGCACCAACTTTTGCTGAAAGCTGAATAATGGTTTATAATGCATTGAAGTACAGGATAGATCAGATAAAGCTGGTGTGAAAGTTATCATCTGTTGTACATTCACCAAGTATTCCAGTTGATCTAGATTAACTGTAAGTGAAGAAATTTTGAAGAGGTCAATTTAGCTCATATCTCTGTGGGAATAACACTATCATCTATCTTCACAGTCTGGTTAAAGGAACAGTCCATCATTTTATGAGACTATGCTGGTTTTTATATTAGCTCTTATGCTTTTTCAGGTTTTATTGTTAGGCTAGATTGAAGTGGATGTTATCACATATACACAACCTTCAGCAAATGAAAAACTGCTAGGACTCTGAAATTAACCTCATAACCCTAAAACCTAAATCTCTGATCAGTTTCAAGCCAGTGAGATCTGTAGGGTGCTTTGAGTCAAAATCAGATTTTATTAAGTTTCATTTAGCAACTGTTATTCTTAAAGATGAGAGCAGCGTCCTTATGGTTGACCAATCTTAGCCACTTTCAGATCAATATTTTGCTAAACAGAGATTTCCTATTTTCTCCCTCCTGTTGCTTGTGATAGTATGGCTGGTGAAGGAGCAGGACATGCCAAGACGGCTAATGTTAGTGTTAGAAGAAACATGTAAAAATATAGTCATAAATGAAAAGTCTGTTGTGCACCAAAATAATCAACTAAAACTTACCATGATGATAAGTGTAGTTAGCATCTTTTGTTTATCTTGTTTGCTAGCTTGATAATTTCTAACTGGCAGCGGCTGACGAGGTGTTAGTGGTTACAAGTCAGTGTTGTCAAGATATGACATTTTAGGGGTCATAAATATAAGAAAACATTTTGAGTGTTGGGGATATTTAGCTTTTACTTTGCTTGGTGCAACATCCAGGCACTTGAACAGGACACAAGCGTGACTTCTCGTTCAGACAGCACTGGTTTTTGCAATGTGTTTGTAACTTGATGGTGAAAAAATACAAGCAGTAGTAACATAGGGATTCTGCATATCTAGCAGTCTGCGCCAGGCAGAAACAGAAGAAGATAATAAAGTGTGAAGAACAGGGATAACTTTCAGCTTGTGTCGTGCTGTTAGCCAGCTAGCCCTAGCAGCTTATGCTCGTGCACCTGCCCACAGTGTAGTATGCTCAGTCCCTTCTGGTTTTCGCAACAGCAAGGGAGTAAAGTTTACCTCGCCAAATGTGTTCTGTCTTGTACTTTTTTTTAGCGAAACTGCTTGGTGATTGGTTTAGATGGGGGCATTAGAGTCATTCAGGGGCATGTGGCCACAATGTTCTTAGCGTCTTGTTCTAGAATTTCAGCTACACACCTAAGACTGACAGAGGGAGGCAGACACAGTTGTGCTTATGCTAAATGCTAATGTCAGCATCCTTACGACCATGCTGTCTTAGTTTATGGTGTTAGCATGCTGTTATGTCCTAATTCACGCTAAAAACAAAGTACAGCTGGAACTGATGGAATTTCATTAGTTGTGCAGGTGTTTGGTGATAAAATCAAAGCATCAAGTCAGATCAGATGATCACCAAAGTGAGTAAAATTCATTCTGGGGGGCCACATGAATGGGAACCAAAATTCTTCTTAATCATCCAGTATTTAAGTCTGGGCCAAAGAGGGGGGCCGATCCCTACAGCAAAAAGAAATGTAAAGAATTACTGATTGAAAAGTGCCCTCAAAAGTTTATTTCTTGTCACACTCATCCTCCTCTTTTCACTTGCAATGAATACCAGATACTCTACATATGCTATGTCATGCTGTTGGCATAAATGGCAAGATATATTTTAAGTAGATGTAGCATGAGACTTGTACTATATTAGATGAATATGATATGCAGTGAGAACTGACTGAGCACATTTAACCAGGGTAGATGTTTATTTCTCTGTAGGTGTGGACTGAGCAGTCGCCTTATCGGGCAGAGCGTTAGCAGCCGTGGGCAGCTGCTGCAGGGTTTTCTGCATTCAGAGGTGACTTGCGAGTCCCTCCTCCACTGGTTTCTACTTTGGTATGCACTGATGTAGGCCAGCGCTGTCTAATTTCTAGCAGTCATTTTGTAGGTGTATGTTTGGAATGGGGCCATCCAAATGCATCAGCCTTAAGTCTTCAAGCATCACGTCACCCACTGATGTCCAGGACCTGGTTCTACCAATCACATCAGCTGTTCCAGCTCCAAATTCAGCTCCAAATTGCTTATCTACAAAAGTGCTCACTCAAATACAGTCAGTATGTCAATAAAAAGATTTAAATCAAACATAGAAAAGTGTACCTTTTTTCTGATATAGTCCTGCAGCTTCCTCATTCTTTAATTATTTGCTCCTAGAGGGCTTTGGCTGCTCAAAATGAATAAAGCTGCCATTTGTAGTGTGGGATTCAATATGCTGGGAGATGTTTTTGATAACACTATTAAAGAGTTGTGAGTAATCAAGATAAGCAGTGGTGAAAGATTAGATCATTTTCTTTACTAAAAGTAGTAATACCATGGTGGAAAAATACTGGCTGCAGTGGGTGTCATATTTATTGGCGTCATTTACACTTGTGATGCTGTTGTAAAGTTCCATCAAAATTTTAATCCAGGAGACTATGTACAGTTCACTGTAAATTAAGGCTGTGCAAAGCCTATAGTATGTGCAGGACACTTGTTGCTGTTCATTAAATAAAAAATTTGATTCGCACATAGTGGAAAATCAGACAGAAATACATTAGATGTATTGATTATCTAGCAAAGATAAATCGATGCATCTCATTGGTTAAGTCTATGGCACGTTGAAGGATAGTGAGTTACAGTACTGTTGGCTAAGTAGTTTCTAGAATCTTGTTCCGTCTTCCTCTTTGACATCATGCAGCTTGGGTTGCTGTAAATTTTCCCTACTGGACTCTTAATGTAGAGCTAGCTGCTACATTTCTCTATTACTCACCATCCTTTGGCAGCCCCTAGTGGAGAAGATTGATGGGTTGTATTTAAGTTGGATTGTGTAAAATGTTTTAATTAAGTTTTCAGCATTAAAAAAATAAAAATAAAAATAAATAAAAACAAATAATCATAATTTAAGTTTATTTTACATAATAACATTAGTAATGTCTCTGCTCCATTTTAAAAGATCTTTTCATATTTTAATATTTGAACCTTGTGCTCAGAGCAAGTCACCATGATTGGTTGAATTTGACTCATGAACTCTTGTGAACTCTCTGTTTTGTAAAAATGTATGCAGTGTCATAAGAGACAGTTTAACATAAAGGTAAAGTTGATTTATTATCTTAAGAAAACATTGTTAATTACATTCTTTCATGTGTTTGCATTTTGTGATATTTTAAAACAGTGATTTTGGTTATTACTGTCCTAACTGACAGGCACTGGTGTTTGCCTGTGGATGTGATGAATATGAATGACTGTTACTTGCATCATTAACATTGTTGCATTTTATGCTGAGTTGTTTTGTCTTGTTGACTCTAAAATAACCAACCCTCCTATTATATTGCCTAGAATCGCATATGTTGAAGACCGTTAAAACACATTTTGTCATCCAAGTTTTTACATCCCAGATTTACCATACAAATGGTCATGATAGAGATACAGGAAGTACTACAGACTACAGGTACTTAAAAATCGTAGTTGAGAACAGAAGTTCAGTAAATGTACTGAGGTACTTTCCAAATAAGTTGCTCTGTTATTATGTAATTCATGAAAGCGTTGATTTGACTGCAAAATGAGGTAACACTTTCCACGAAGCCTGTTTCTATACCACATTATGAACACACTCATAACGCGTTATAGGTGCTTATGGCTATGGTTATGGTAATAGGGTTATGGTTAAGGTCATGGTTAACCTAACCTTGCTTATAACTATGATTATACAGCACAATAGGTGCATTATACCACATTATAAGTGTGCTCATAATGCATTATAGATGTGTCACCAAAAAGGAGTCCATGCTACAAACCAAAATGACCGGTGTTATGCTCAATGAATAGATTTAACACATGGGTATCAGACAAATAACAAAGAAATTCCGGTTTGAAGAATGTTACATATAATGCTCTGTTAGCATTATGTGATTATTTTCAGTCTGTTCTGTAATCTAAATATTTGTATTGTCTCTTGTTTTGTGACAACAGATTGCCTTTTGATTTTCCTAAATTCTCACCTGCCTTGCCTCCAAAAAGTCGACTTAATGAGTGTAATAAGTACAAAATTTTTCTGTTTTATGCTCTGCATAGGCTTGAACCCCTTTAGTCTTTATGACAAGCGAGCCAGTGTCCACCCTGCTAAGGAGCAGAAAGCAATAGAACAGAGGGCAGCTCCTCTTATCACTGACAGACGTTTTACTAAATATACACACAGTGAAGCAAATTTAATTTTGTTATTTTAAAATGTAAATAAATAAAAGACGCTTTTGTGCCAATTATTAAAAGGAAAACACTGCAATGAAAAACCCTGTTAATGATTTATTTAAATTATTCTTTACATTACTCATTGATCTGTCGAGCACTGTTTCTAGGCCTTGAGTTTAGTATTATGGCCATAAACATCTTTTTTTTGGCATTAGAAGTGACCATATTTTGGATGAGAGGATGAAGGGAAACTAGCAATGAAAACCAAAACAATGTTTTGTATCCGGCTGTGAACATGTTTATTCTGTTGTAAACTTGGGCATTTTGGTATGAGGCTCTGTGGGAATTGACTCTTTTTTAGAGCCAGCCCCATGTGGTCATTTGAGGAACTGCAGTTTTTGGCACTTGAGCTTAGGCTTCATTTTTAAAGCTCGGAGGAGAAACGGGAATTCAGTATTAGAATTAGATGGAAGTAAAATGCTTCCACGGCATAGTAATTTTAAGTCTGAGTAACTCATAGGTGTTAATAGGCTTATGGTTTCATTGATTATTTCACCACAGGATTTAATACTGTAATTGCTGGTCAGTTGTATGTATGCATTTGTAGTTCTCCAGTACTAAAGTTAAGTTTGACAGAGACATGATATTTAATTTCTGACAGGCAGCATATCAGAGATTCATCATAGTTGCATAAATAATAATTTAAATAAGTGTAACTGAAACAGATTTTACAGCAGGTCTGGTGAAATTTGCGTGACAACCAGTTTGAAAGGTAGTCGTGACCAAGACCAGAGCCAGATAAGCTACATTCGAGAAGAAAACAGAGAAGAAGGTGTTCATGTCGTTTTAGGTATGTAAATAATACTACAGTTTTTTAAGGATTAATTGAGATGAGTCATGGAGCAGGAACTGATGTTGCACCTACAATACTGAAGGTAATTGAACGTAGGCGTAAATAAGTAAATACATTGATGGCTTAATAAAAGTACAGTGATACTCTTTGGACTATCTAACTATATTTTATGTAGATTTTTTTAAATGTCAGAGGCCAGTGCGAGTCACAGGATGTTGATGCCAAAGCTGATGAGATTCAGTGTCTCAAAACTCTTTGGTAAAATGTGCATTTCTGACCACATGTCCTTAAACATCTGTCTATTGTTGGTTGTTTATGTGATGATTAAAAAAACAAACTTTATTTGATCAATATAGTCAGATTAAAGTCAGAAACCTAAAGGTGAAATCAGACCATGGACACGCGATGGAAAGTTTTTCCTTCAAGGCTGAAACATGACACAGTTAAACTCAAATTAATAATCATCTTGGTGTTGTTTTACATATAAATAGAAATAAGCAAAATTTTTTTAGTCTTTTAAGCATTCACTGTAGGGCCTGACTGATATATATTGGTTTACCGATATTATCGGCCGATATTAGCCCATTGCAGATACATTGGTATCGGTGCATATGTTCTCCAATATATACCAATATTAAACTTGTTTTTTAAGGCTGGAAAAAATGCTTGGGCTAGTGATTTAAAATGGTGTAATCACATGTCCAGTAGAGGGCGGTCCATTATTTAATCAGAAATAAATGAAGTGTTTACTGTTCAAAAAAATGTAAGAAATCCTTCTGTCATTACATATCTTTGTATCACAGTAACTACATTGAAAATATTATATGTATGGAATATTGGCCAATATATCGAATTGGAGCAAACAGGCATTGAGTGATTTTGCAGGTTGAGGAAACAGAGAGGACTGCATGTTTTTTTTCTTTTTTTTTTCTGCTGGTTATTCAGGCTGTCTGTGGATTTTAGCGACAATGCTGTAAGAACTATACAACACTGTGCATGTCAAGGATTTTCTTTAATGTAAGTCATATTTTAAGTAACTTTGAGCTGTGGGGAAAATTGTCTTTTTGACTGGCCAGCGAAAACAGTAATGGAAATATTCTGGTAAATGTTTTTTTTGTTT
>JAQFJB010000021.1:10362663-10376646 GCA_029874875.1 Naso minor
TTTTTTTTATTGGGGACCCATTGAATTTCCCAAGGACCCACTCAAATCACCACCTGTGGGTCCCGGGGACTCACAACATTGAAAACCTATCAACATCACTGTTATTATCGTGTCTGATGTCCATTGCAAGAATGTAAAAGCCAGCGGATAACCCAATAATCTAGATTTTTGTCAGGTTTGGCAGCTGTAGTCCACTCTTAAACCAGTGAAATTTTAAAATAAAATTACATGTTTGTTTTTTAAAATCATAATGAACTCAAGCTGTCTAGGTTTGGTCACTTAGTTCACTTGGCTTACAGTTTCCTTACTGTCACATAGGCATCCGCGTACTTACAGGTGATATCTTACTGATAAACATAAAGGTTTTACAAGAACAAATTGTATGACAAGCTAACAAAGACAAATTGCATCACAGGCTTAATTATCCAAAACTAATTTTTCTGAAATGACAGGTCTCTCAAAAGGAAGCAGGCTGACAAACAGAAGGCAGTTATTATGGGAAATTATTGGTGACTTCAATTTGACACGAAATACAATCTAAAAAGATGCTTTTCAACTAATTTGCAAGCTTCTGCAGAAAAGTAGGACTGTAACCACAGAGACAGCTGCTTGGTACTGTGTGGTAACACCCCCTCTCAGCTCAGTCCAAAGAGCCAATTTATTAAACTTTGATCCCATTACTACTTACCCGTTCACAAAATAAACCTTTCAAACTCACACTGATGTTCTCAATGCTCCTTAGATGGCTGAGCAGCTTTCACGTCCTTTAATTACATGAAAGTTCCTTGAAAACCAATAATACAGCCTGCAAACCTGGCTGTCTTCATTTTAAAGGTTAGCAGGCTTACTTACTCTTTTTTTAATTGGCCGCAGCACAGTACACATTTACCGCATGTATTTATAAATTAGAAGGAACAGAAAGGTTTTCTTGAGACAAATACTTTATGTTGGAGCTTAACAATGGCAATTTTTGGCCGCGACAATTACATCTAGGTTCAGTGGAAACGTTGGTCATGAGCTAAAAGACAGCTGATTAACTGTTTGGGCAAACTGGCAAAAGGGGCCGTGGCAGTCGGAGTGGCCTGTAACAAAAAGGTGCATGACTTCTAAGCAGATTCATGTAACATAGCCAAACTTTGTAGAAACACACACACACTTTCATTGGTCATGGCTTGTCCCGCCTCTACACTTTGACTCAACCTTCTACCATAACAACCGTTTGATGTCAACTGTAGACTTTTGTGGGAGGCATCATTGCAGACAGTAATTTTTCACTGATGATGCATCTGTACCTTTATGATACCATGCGATGCCTAAGACGACTGTAACATTTTTCAGCTGCTGGTTGCAGCTGCTGCAAATTTAAGCCTGGCAGCAATATATGACTTACAACCTCTTAATGTTTAGTGTTTTTGAATAAGTACCATTATTTTGTCAATAATCATTTACTAGTCCTTTAAAGGCCAATTAACGGTAAATTGGAGCAAAATTTGTGGTACGAGATGGTACAAAACCTCTGTGCCTTTTTTTTTTTCTTGTCCTTTTAGTGATTTAATTTATTAGACAGCACAAATGGACCACTTAACCTCCTGCCTTCTGAAACAGTGCTGCAAAACATTTTGACCAAAAGGTTCTTTACCAGTTATTTATATTGTAACAAAGCAGCTACACTGTGGCCAATGATCTTCATGAGAAAGAAGTGTAAAATATATATATGTTCGCAAATGTTAGAATATAAGTTTTGTGTTAAGTGTGACAAGCTGTAAATAATGATCACAGGCCTCCAGTTACTCACTGTTAAATCATATTTGATGTCTCTGCCTAACAGTGATATAAAATGATATGTGACTCATGATTGTAAATCAACAGCCTTTTTTCCGTCCCTCTATCCTGCACATTTTTCTCATCCTGTCAGCAGTTTGCTTTTTTTTCTGGCCAGACAGCAGCAGCTTTGTAGTCTGCTAAAAAACATGACAGTCAACAATACACACGATCAGTATCACTTAATCCCATTTTTTTGCCACATGTACACTGTACACTTCAATTTTTGTTGCTAAGGAGCTGTCACACTTAAGCTCAAGTGTTATATTGTCGTGGTTTTGTAGTAAGTCTATTGAAGTCTAGAATGCAGAATTCCATGCTCATCAGAGTTTATGTGTATGGATTTACAACTCATATGTTCATTGAACTGTTTGTACCTCCAAGATTTTCATAAGAAATCCCTTGTAGATAAATCTGTGTTCAGCATCGTGTGGCAATTCTTTTTTTTAAAAAGGGCACTTTAATATACTTTACTAGGTTGCAGTTTTCTTGCTTTCTTTAGCTCTCTTTTGTCCACCATCATACCGCTCCGAGAGCTTGGATAAACTTGTTGCTGTATTCAGCTGTGGGTTATACAGTGTGTGTAGGAGGAGAGAATAATGACAGCTACTGGATGAACACAGCTTTTTCATAACAAGCCAGAGTCATATCACTATCTTAAAATTCAGCATGTCTTGCAGCTTCATTGCATAGGGTCTTTGTATATGGAATATTGTGGGTGGAGAAATTGCTTTATCTCCTGTGTGATTGTGACAGAACCCTTTGCACTTTGAATTATGATAAAAACATGGCTGAACTAGTGGAAATACTTAATTGTTTTGGTGAATGTTCTTGCAACTTATCAAAGCTAAGGAGGAGTCACAAAAACACATTTTTCACTAACACTTTATATGAACCCACCACTTGTAATGCATTATAAGCACATTTCTAAAGCCTTAAAAATGCATTTATAAGGCTTTATAACAGTCCTTACAAGTGATATAAGAATTTATTACAACCTAGAGCAATGTTTATGAAGTGTCATAAGGAGTGAACATAATGCATTGTGAAGGTACAATTTGTAATGCATAATACCTTAGTGCAAAACTAACAACAGTGTCCTTTGAATTCTGGGTTTCACAACACATCATAACTCCCACAACTTTATCCAGTTATAAAGGTTCATAGAAAACTGATTCAATGCATCATAAGAGGTTATATTTTCTATGATTCTCAAATGGAAAAATGTCTTATTAATACTTATACTATAGCATGACTTTGGGTGCTTTAAGTAAAGTGACAGCACTGTATGAGGTTTTTTAACAATTACATGATCCTATAACACGTTTAAGCAGTATTTGGTGGCTGTAAGCAAAGTGTAAGACAAAAATCATCATCAAATCATCAAAACAAGTGTCTTCATTTTTCAAAACATTTAAGCATAAAAAAAAAAAACTTATTTAGAGGTTTTTAAATGTTCTCTGTCCAAGGCAATGCTTTAAGTGGAAATAAGTAAGTGCCGGTACTCCCCCTTTTCACCTATTGGCATGTGAATTGGGTGGCCGGTATCAGCAAATCATCAAGTATTAGTCCACACTCTGAATTTTTACAGTAAATAAAAGAGAGGCTACTAGAAGATCATGTTGATGTTCACAAAATTAATTAGCCTAATTTAACAAACGAGGCCTACTTTGAGTTTTCTGCCTCGGTATTTGAATATGTACATTTGACTGTCAGAGAGCTGTGTTATTGTCAGAATCCATTCCGGTTCGCATTCCTGCGCCAACATCACTCTCTCTTTTTTTTAAATATTTCTTTGCTCCTCCCTGTTCATCCTACATCAGTGTGACTCGCTCTGAAACGCTGCTGGTGGGTGTTGATGGTCGACAGAGCACGAAGCAAATGCGCAGCGCAGCTGTTATGGGGCACACACACGACACCTTAATCCCAGTGTTAGCGCATGGATGCAGCATTAATGAGACATTCCACTTCCGTGAGAACAAAAAAGTAAGCGTCATGTGGTCCGTGAGAGAAGAGAG
Organism: Naso minor; assembly: GCA_029874875.1. Taxonomy (NCBI): domain Eukaryota; kingdom Metazoa; phylum Chordata; class Actinopteri; order Acanthuriformes; family Acanthuridae; genus Naso; species Naso minor. The sequence continues at coordinate 10,366,503 of JAQFJB010000021.1, forward strand.
AGGTGGGAGTCACATATTGCAATCTAATGTAATGAATCGCCAAGAGACACTCTGATATGGAGAAGACAGGAAAGGGTACTGGGAGCTTGTGAGAGGTCCTGGTACGCTGTAAAAAGTCCCAGTACGCCAGAGGGTAAAAACTAGAAGTGGGGGTACTGTGTACCGGTGCGCACCGGCCCACTTAAAGCACTGGTCCAAGGCATACTAAAGGACAAGCCAAAATCTCAAAGACCAGCTGTAATTATAGCTGTGCGAAATATGATGGGAACAGCAAAAACTGAGGTTCGCTTTGGCAGTTTCTACAAAGTTTTATTTTAGTGTATATATTTAGCTTCTGTATCGTGAAACAAGTGTGTACACAGACCGTACTATACTGAAGTGGGTATCCTTTAAAATGCCCCGGATATTTATGACTAGGTTCCCCCTCTGTTGTCTACATGTTTTCACACATCTCAGGACAAATTAACTACAAAGGAAACTCTGTGTGTGTATGCATATCTTTCATTTGTTTTTCTTGACATCAGTTCATCCAGCTGACTTCACACCTAGTGGGTGTGTAGCTGAGGACCCAAAGAAGTACGCTGTTGAGTGTAAAGTAATTTGGATGGGAAAAGTTAAAGACAATGAGGATAGATGATCAGAGCAATAAAACAACTGCAGACATCCCTCAAAATTAGACAAATAGTAAAAGTAACAACTGTCCATACATTGTTTAAGTGTCCTGCAGTTATTTAAGAGCACATTTTCCCACTGAATGACTGAAACATACATTGTGTCAAGTGCAGATAATATCCTAATTAAAATTTTACCTTCCGAAGACAAGAAAAGCTCTGGAGTTTGAATAAACCTGTTTGCCGTGTGTACAGTTCTAATTTTTATTTTCTTGTCATGTGCACCTCAGAGCCAAGAAGAAGACCAAGCCCTTGAACCTTAAGATCCACAGCAGTGTGGGCAGCTGTGAGAATCTTCCCACACAACGCTCGCCCCTCCACACCGAACGATCTCTGCGATCGTTCTTCTTCCCTTCCTTCATCCCCTCCACACCTCCTGTCCATGCTGAAACACCCTCTGCAAGTAAGTGAACTGTTCACACACTCAAGCCTTTATGATTTTTTTTTAATGCCTTCAAGATATCTCTTTCATTTCCCAATCCCTTTTGACGTCTGCTTATTCAGTTCTTGGGCAATGTCTCATTTCTAGGAGGTTTTTTTCCTCTCTGCTAGGTTAAGTAAAATGTGCACTCTATGATTATTGAACTAAGGTTAAATTTTAACCCTAAATTAATTTTTTGTTGTTGTATTTTAAATGACAGAAGAGTCTGAACCTGTTGAATACGTGAGTCGGTAGTCTCATCTGCCGTCTTTGATAAACACACAATACTATGCCTGCACCACCCCTCAATGAAACCAAACAGTATTTCCAGTAGTTGAAAACGCACCTGACACAGACTACCTCCTCCGAACAACGACTCCAGATGTCGGGACCTTATCCTGAATACATTGTCAGGGACTCAGTGAAAGCAGTTTTAGTTTTTTTCTAACCCTTGTTCTGAAATTAGCTTTTCAGCTTTTAAAACAGTCTTTTCACCTTAGCTCCCTTCACCTGCTCCCCACTACCCTAAATTTTTTCTTCTTAGAGGAGCTGTATGTGTTAATACAAATGTCTCAATCAGTTGGTCTAGACATGAAAGGGAAAGTTTACCCAAAAATGAAAATTCTGTCACTATCTACTTACCCTCATGCCGATTGAAGGTCTGACGAAGTTGGAACGCGTCTCTCATCTCAGGAGCTACAGTTTGCAGTGAACAATAAGGCAAAAACATGATGTCAGTGAAGTTTTTCAAAACAGCTTGGCTTGTCCAGGTGTCAGAATGCTTGGATTACTTCGTATGGAAGCATTTTAGATTTTATTGGGTATTGTTCTTTTTTTTTTTTTTGGGAAATTTGTCACCATTTTCTTTAATTTCTGGGGCGATTATGGCAAAGCCTTTTTCCTTTGACACTCTAGCAGTCCATTGGCATAAAGGTGAGTAGATAATGACTGAATTTCAATTTTTGGGTGACCTATCCCTTTAAATGGACAGTGAACAAAGTGGCAGCTCCCTTGTTCTCAGACTGTTTATTGTCTGAACAATGTGTAAATTGAGCATGTCATTGTCCGGAGGCTTAACAGCCAGCAAATGGCTGCATTAATGACACTGCATCTAGCATAGCTGCTCTGCTCACTTCTCTGCTGCCTGTATCTTGCTCTCAAACGCTATTGCTGATATTGTGAGTATGCCCAAATACATGTAGTATTGATATCAATGCAAAAACAGTCAGCATAAGGGATGAGCTCCTCCTCATGCCCCCTCTACCAAGGCGCCACACTTCACCAAAACCAAACAGAGTGTTTCTAGTAGGTGAGAATGTGTTCGACTTGGACATTTTCTAATTTTGTGATACATGTGTGAAAGCACAGCTGAAGGCGATGTCTGTACCTGATTCTCCAGACATTGTCAATAGTTCATTTGGATATATGCCTCTCCTATTCCACTTTCTAGTTTCCCAATCCTTCCGCATTTACACTTTACCAAAAGCACCTCTCCATAAAGAAGAAACAACACTCACACCCATAATAATTCTCGCTTCCATCAGTCTTATCATTAAATATATACTTAAGTACAGCTCTGCAGGAAAGTGCAACAAATGGGCAATCAGGCCTTGACATAATGACCGGAGGTGGTGTGTTGCTGCACATTGGCAGCCTTATTGGCTGATGCATTGTGGACGTACCGCGGAAGCCATTAAACTGAGGAGGAGATGGGGAGTAATGGAGATTGTGTCAAGGAAAGGAGTGATGAATGTTTGTCACTCATTGTTGTGAATAGTTGTAGACCTTGACTAACGTGTAAGTGAGGCGCAGCAGTGCATATTTGCTGGTAGAGGCGTGGTATGGAATAATCACACACCATATGTAGGGGAGAGAAGATAAGGATGTACTTGAATTACAAAACACACATGTTGACATGACAAGTACTCCTGCAGATATATGTAAATTTATTGGTATGGTCTCAGTGGCTAATGTGTGCTTGTTTGAGAAAAGTGGTATAATTACATATTTGTAATGTTTGGTTCAAACCGTAGAGAAAAGATTTGTGAGTACCACGTTCTAATCAGATATTCTTTACAAAGTTGTAATTAGTGGCTTTATTGATTGTTAAATAATCTTTGACGAAATGCTACAAAGCATTTGGACCAAAATTAACTTACAAAAAATTATATAACAAAGCAGCTACATTGTGGTCATTGACCTTTACTGGGCATGGGTGTACATCACTTTATCATGTGAAAATTCAGGAAATATTATTTCATGTGGATGTAACCCTTTTACCTCCAGTCAGAGATTGAAAAAAAAAGAAAAGATAAGTATCTAAAACTGAATGTTAAGTGGATAAAGACGTGATGTTTGATCACAAGCTGTGAATGATGATCTCACTCCTCCACTTATTCACAATAGAACCATCTCTGATGTCTCTACCTGTATGTGTATGTGGGAGTGCATACTGACAAACTATACTGAGCCTCAGAGTCCAAGTTAAGAGCATTTGCTTGAGGCCACAGCTGTGATTATATTTCCATCAAGTCCTGAAAACTCTCCATCTACGGAAGAAGACGTTGCTGTTTTTTACCCTGATTTACAAGAAAGCATTATCAGACACGGTGGGCTTCACAGCTTGGTTTGGAAACCTGCCTGTATACCTGAAATCCAAGATAAGCCATCGTCCGTGGACAGCTCGGCAGGTTGAAGGAGTCCTATCGCCTCATAGCCTCCTTCAAGTTTCCTGGGAGGAATGGCTCAGCATGCTTGCCCATAAATTTCTCCTCACCTTAGTATGACTTTCCCCCTCAGGCATGTTCTAGAGGTTCTTGAAATACAGGTTAATGCTAAGAACTTGGCTTGTGCTGGTGTTTATTATGGTTGCATAAGCTGAGGACAACATGCAAGCAGTGTCCGTTTCAGTTTTGGCTTATTTGAACTGTTTTTTGTCCCTGACAATGTTTCTTTAACGGCAGCAGCAGCAGAGAAATTAATCCTGAGGGGAAATTAAGGCTCATCTCATTCCTTCCTCTGTTTACTTTATTGCACCTTTTCTTTTTTAAAGAAGTGGTGTAATTACTGCCTTTATTGTCATTGTTTTAACTTTTAAAGTTAAATGGAATAACTTTTTATCTTTAGACCCAGTCTGGTGTATACCACGCTTTCCACCTTTTCATTCACAAGATTTCTTGTGACGCTAAGGCTTGGGTTATTTAAAGGGGTGTGTTCAGGACTGACATGACACCATCGTAGCCATGACTTGACACTTGTTATGATCTTGGAGTCCTTATTAATGTTCATGACTGTCACTCATAATGCAAGTTTCTGTTTGAAATGTCTTTGTTACAACAACTCGACATTAACCAAAACAACATAACTTGTCAATGTCCATGTTATAATGATGTCTAAGTCACGACTTCATTATAAAAGCGTGTGACAGGGTGATAACACTTTTTTTAAATGAGAAGTCCAAATTGCACTACTGTGGCTGAGGTCAAGAAAAATATTAGTGACACAGTTATAATAGTCTCATGACAGTTGATGTCAACCACCTTTGACCGTGTTTCATGCAAACAATAAACCTAAACAGTTTTAAGTTTGACTTGACCTATTTTTTTTTTTGTGTGTTTATGACACATCTTGCGTAAAAATGCAACATGTAACATTTTAGCACCACACACACTAGAATTCTTATACTGATGTCAAATGAAGCTAAGTCATATATTTATTTATTTCGCGCTAAATCACAACATTTGTTGTCTCTTGACACTTCAAGTGTAGAGCAGGTCTAAACTATGGCCCGACTGATATGAGATTTTTGAGCCTGATGCCGATACCAATATAAGGGAGCGAGAAAATTTCCTCACACAATGTAAAGGAATAATGAATATATTGGAATGTAGTTGTCAAATGCTGGTGACAAAGATATGTCATGGAGGCTGGATTTCTAACATTTTAACAAACTTTATTCCAAACATCATTGCTGGACAAATTCAGTTATTACACCATTTTAAATCACTAATCCAATAATTTTTTTGGCCTTAAAAAACAGTTTTAATATCAATGCATATGGGAGAATATATAAGATGATACCGATGTATCTGCAATAGGCCAATATCGTACTGGTAATTATATTAATAATCTACTCCAAATTTACTGGTGCCAAACAATGTAAAACAATTTCGTAATGAGCAAGCACTTATGACAGTGAAGAGAAAAATCCTCAGAACAGAGTCCGACTTTCACCCTCCGGTCCTGCTTGGAATCCAGGACACCCAGGAGGCCATATTGGGACCTTGATGTTATTACTCAAGATTGGGTCAAATGATTTGAAGGAGATTTCTTCAGGTTTTTTTTATCACACTTGAACTAAGTCATGAGAGTGAATGTGAGTAGTTGCACTGTAATGGGTACTAGAATATTACACATATCACTGGTCTTATGTACACTTCAGTGTCAATTTGTTTTGTTTCTGTTTTTAATTTGCATAATGATTAGGACTATTTTTAATATTATTATCCAGATGCTGTGTGCATGACAAAATAGTGCCCCATTATACAAAAATAGAAGACTGAAATGTGATAAGTTAGTGCTCACTGAAATGAAACATTTTTTTTTTCTGTGGATCTCCTCAGTTGCCCCGTAGGGCTCCAACTCTTATTTTTAGGGATGACACGTGTGTTTGTGTGTGATCATGTGGACAAGCGTGTATGCACCCAGCAAGCCAGGATAAACATCCGTCCCGCGTCTATGTTTGGGATTATAGTGTCACTGCCATCTCATACGTCAGGGCCCTGCAGCCAAAAGCATTATCAATCATCTGTAGTCGTCTGAATCAAAACACACGGTGGACCCACAAGACTGGCTGAGCTGACCAAACGCTGTCTGCTCAGGATGAGTCAGCGTCCAGTCAAGGCTGGAATGTCAGAGCCTGTCTCTGAGTTTTTTTTGTTTTGTTTTTTTGGCTTTCAGTTAAGTTTATTAATACCTACATGGCAGTAAGTACTAAATTACAAGGATATCACGTAAAAGACAACTGGGAACAACAGTCTGAAAGATTTCAAATTAAAAGGCTGCTCACAAAACAAACAGTCAAGGGACCCAGTGGCTAAAACAATAAAACTTGGGCTAAAAACCACAACACTAAGTTAAAACATTAGTAGTAGTCACGGCAGGTAGCCAACAAGAGCCACACCGCTTTTTTTTTTATGTTTGACTTTTTCGGACAATAATGGTGCTTACTTCAGATTTTAGAACTTCTTCTTACAACGGTATCCCACTGAAGGTGGAGAAGTGAAGTTTTCCGTGTGTAATGAGGATTTTTCCACCAAGTGATACTGTTTGTGGTAGTCTGGTAGTGATATAGAGCCATTAGGGTGTCTTTGACACATTGTTGGGTTCTGAGGAAAAGATGCAGATGGTTTTGTAGTAAATCTGCATTTTCCATTATTTCCTTGTATAAACACACATCATGGAAAATGCTAAAACATATCTCTTATACTCTTCACCAGACCATCTCTGAACATTTTTTGACTGACTGATATATTAAATCTTTAAACTAAGAGTCCCAAAGCTCAGTAACATTTAATAATTTTCAGTGATAACATGTCACCCACTGTAACTGTGTGGCTTACTGGTGAGTCAACCAAATCAAACAACAACATATCTTGTTCTCTCCTTTTCCTCTATAATAATGCAAAGAAATGTCGGTAACACTTTATTTGGATAGTCCACCTACAGATAGTTAATCGAGTATTTGTAACATTTCAACATATCAGTTGACATTCAATGATGTAACTGTTTCACTTAACCCTAACCCTAACCGTAATCTTAATTAGTTAACCATTTCATTAATCTTTGTTGAACATTCCGACGACATTCAGAATAAAATTCAGAAAACATTCTGTAAATGTTCAAGTGATAAACAGTTTATACAAATATTTAACAATCACGGCAACAATATGATCAACAACTGATATGTTGTTAAAATGTTACAAATATTCTATAAATTATCTGTAGGCGGACTGTCCAAATAAAGTATAAGTAAAATGCTTTCCGGTTGCAAATCACCATTGACTAGATGACTTCATTTCTATGTGTCAAAACACTGCTGAAAAATAAATCTGTTCAGTAATGTGACAATGTTATCGTTAAAGCAACAATATTTAACTTCAACTGCGACCACTGCTTCGAGAAACGAAACTTAATGATGCACGTTATTATATTTTACTGAGAAAATGCCCACCAGTTTTCCCTCTGATGTCCTACGACTGCTCTGTCTGTCTGCAGCCTGTTATTTTAGCGAAGCTGTCACCAGCAGCAACCCCGGCGGCACATGCAGCTTCGGTCTGCAGGAAGCCTACATGTTACTTTCAAGAACCTCCGTGAATCACAGAGCTGAGGCAGAGCAGTCGTAGGACATCATCTCCATAAAATATAACCTGGTTTTACTAAAATTGCTGTTTTGTGCGACATATTAACGGGCATCATTAGGGTTCGTTTCTTGAAGCAGTGGGTCATGGTCAAAGTTACATAGTGTTGCTTTAAGGCTTAGGATATGATGGCTGAAAGAACCATCCATTGCATTTGTCTTCCTGACCTCCATCCTCTGCTGTCTTTTTACCTCTTCAATTATAACCCCACAACCACTTCCTCTTTAGCTCCAGACTGACGACAGTCACGATCACTACGGCAACTAAAAGGCTTTGTTTCTTGGATGTAAGCAAGTTATTTCCGAGAATTTGTTGAAAAGACTGATGGTTTAGTTTTTCTTGGGAGGGCACTTTTTCACAGATGAATAAGACATCATTAGCTGTACAAAGCACAGCACAAGAGCTAGAGTATATACTTGAGTTGGGAAACACGAGGTTGCCAAAAAATACATTTTGGCTAACTGATGAGCAGTCGATTCCTGGTTGAGAGTATTTGTTTAAAGGCTCGGCAGATTATAAACACACAGGTGATTTCACTTATTTTGCTTGATTAGACTTCTGCTCATTACAGTCTTCAAGGTGTAAAACTGCCTGAACTGGCTCACGTAAATTAAAAGCATTCATTATTTATGTTATTAGTTACGCCTGTGCTTTTCCTGCTAGTGCCACATGATCACCAGCAAAACTCTTAATAGCCAAATAACACACAGCTGTGAAAGGTGCGCATGGCCCTTGATATTTGCCTTTTTATCTTTCTGTTTAGTGCCCTGTAATAACTCTTTTCAAATTCTGTGGGAACAGAGTGCTTCTAATATGAACCACAGAGAATTAACAAAAAGAAATTTAAAAGCTTTTTATCGGCAAAACATTACTTAGCAAAGCTTCTGATGCACAAATATGTTGTTGGCACAGCCATTCCAATGTTCTTTGTCTGCAAATACATAAAAACAGGTTATTTCTCTGGCACATTCACTTTCACTGTCCAGTTCTGCTCAGTAAAAGTTTCAGAAAATAACTTCACGTTTTTCAAGCACAAAGCATCCCATTGTTTTTGTTTTTTTACCCTCATGGTCAGGTTGAATAAAACATACTCTGTTTGCAGTGTTGCTCCAGGTGCTAAGATATTGTTTGCTCCAATATGAAAAGTTATGGTAGCCACAGAGGGACAATTCCGACAAACAGCTCACCTTCAGCGCCTCAGGCTGTTTGAGCTCACAGTCAAGTGGACAGACGCCCCAACTTGGGATGGTGCCTTGTATCCACTTTGAGGTCCAGGTCCAGGACCAGCCATGAGACGTGACCAACACACACCTGCTGCAAACTGATGTGTGTGTGTGTGTGTGTGTGTGTGTGTGTGTGTGAGTGTGAGATGCAGAGAGAGAGCTTGTGGGAGTCAGTCAGAGTGTGCTTCTGGATAAAAATGGCTTAAATGTTCATGTGCTTTGTATACAACCGACTGTTTATTTCTGCGTGTTTTCATGACGTCACCCACTTAACCTCACCTTGCATAGACGCTTTGCAATTGCGTCACAGATCTCCTAGCAACCAAGTATGGCACCATAATGGAGGTCCCATGGAGATTTGGCAGATGAAAATGGCTACAAATGATGGCTAAATTTAAAATAGGGTGAGGAAAAAGATCTAGAAGAATAGTTGAGGTTTGCCTCAATTATTTACTTGAGAGAACGTTGTCATTCAGCCATTGTTTCATCAGGTATGAGATGACATGCTGAGTCATGCTTGGAAAGCCAAGCATGTTCAACTTTTTTGTATTTTACAAAACTAGACAGAATCGAACTGATAAATCTCACCTTTTAAATTATGTTTTTATTTTATTTTTTTACTTCTGTTTACTGGCTACAAAAGTCAAAAAGCTCTTGAAACCACACATTTACAATCCATTGTTCACGCGTAATCAAGCTGAGTGAACAGGTAATCAAAAGGCAGCAAAGTCCACTCTTCAAATTGTTAAAAGATGAAACCCTACAGCTCTTAAATGCCCCACAAAGGACATTTTTGCTACCATAAATAATGTGACTGATTTTTGTGTTTTGTGTTTTGCATGTTTTTATGTAATTGGAGGGCTTAGATTTCATTTTGCGAGTGGTTCTTAATTGATTCTGTTAGTGGTGCAAAGCTCACGCATCAAGCTCTTGTCTCACTCCTGCTAATGAAAGCCTGCAGAGGAGGTCATATGCACCCATCAATAAAGAGGTGGACTGGTCAATAGTTACTGTTTTGGTTCCTTGTGAAGTAGGACAGGTTATAGAAACAGTGTTTAGTGTGGTGCTCCTGCTTCTGCACTGATTTGCTGTTTTTGCGCAAAAGATCTCATTTCACTAAGAGTTGTGCAAACTGTGCTATCAGAAACATTTAATTAAATTAATTATTCTAAAAACCTGATTTTAACAGCCAATTAGCCAGCAGGATAGTGTAACAAAGCAATCGTTAAAAAAAATTGACTTGCCACTAAAGCTAAATCTGATGTGTTTATTTCCATACCTTAGCAGGCTGCATGCTGTAGGAGAAAGCACTGGTTGGTCACGATACTTTTAAGGCTACATGCATGTTTAGGTTTCCTATCCATCAGTACCACTGAAGCATCTTTCCAGTCCAACTTTGTAACTGAAACA
>JAQFJB010000021.1:10377633-10390200 GCA_029874875.1 Naso minor
CACTGTATATACATACCATACTGTCAGGCGCTTATCTGGTTAAACAATCTTCTCATGAACATGCCGGGGTTTAGTGTTGTTTTCTTCTGAATTTGTTTAGTGTTTCCATCTTAAGCTATTGATTATCTCCTGATGACGCTGTTTCAGTTATGCTGTTGATTGCATTCAGCCATTTGATTGAAGCTTTTATCCAAACTGGCAGAGAGCGACACTCTGCCCATTGAGCTGTAGGACCTCCATAATTCTGCTAATGACAAGAGTAGACATACAATAAGAATAATTACATTTACAAGGCTATTTCTTTGTGTTGTATGTATCTTGTGTTGTTTCAATTATCCTACGCTCACCTTTTTTTTTTTTTTTTCACCTGCAGTAAAAATGTCTCCTCCACGGGGAATAGCAGTGTTTAGCACTCAGTCAATCACTTGGAGAGGCATCTCAGTCTAACGTCAAATAAACTATATTTGGCTCGAGATAGGCTCCTAGACTCAAGTAGTCTCTTTATCTCTGCGCTCATATACACACACCCGCCCCCCACTGTTTCACCCACACACAGACTGAAACATATATTCCTTTACCCTTCAGAGGAGTTACTTTTCTCTCTGTAAACCACACAAACACACATACGCAGCATAGTTAACCCCATGGCCTTCTGCGTGTCATGTGACTGACCAATGGAGGAGGGGAAAGGAGAGCTTTGGCTTAATTAGGCTGAGACCAATCAGAGAAGATGGAGGAGGACACTGTTGTCTGGCGCCTTGGGGTTTCTTGACTCCTGCAGGCTCATTTGTCTCACACGCACACACACACACACACACACACATATGGACATAAAAAACTTTGTACCCTCATTTGTTTTGGTATGTTGTTGTTGCCATGGTTTTCCTTTGTTTACGATATGTGACTGGATCAGTAGTGGCTGGTGAAGATTTTTTTAATTTTTAATTTTTAATTTTCAGGGGAAGCGCTTTTATTTAGAGGCCAGGTAACAAACAAGTCGTGGGATTACAGGAACACAGACAGAATGTTAACGTTAAAAAACAAACAAACAAAAAAAAAACAATTGACAGATGTACTTTAACCAAATATGGACAATATAATGTAAAATTGTGAGAGAAATCAAGCTCCTGCCAATCACTGAATTGTATGTGTGTTTGTTTTCCAAAATATTAAAATGTAAACCCTATCAGTCCCACACAAAAGAATATTTAAACAAATACATGACACATCACTATTGTGTTACTCAGGTAAACTCTGCTTGTGTCTGATATGATTTTTCCACAAAAAATGCATCATTACCACATTTATCCTTTAAATCACTTCTACTCTATCTTAGGGTGCAACAACTGCACTTTCTTGGCTGTCCCTGATTGCAGATTTTATAAAGTGTCCGACCTGCCAATCTAAATTTTTGCCGATTTGCTGATTTCCCCCCTTAGACCTATGATTCAGTTCAAGAAAAAAGAGGACTTTAAAAAGAAAAAAAATGTTTTCAGATAGTCAGTCAGCTTAATCCAGTCCAGTCAGTCTGCGGATCCAATCTGGGTTTTTTCTGCCTGTATGTGGATCCTGGAGTCACCGGAGCAGTGTGGATCGTGGAGTGAAGATCGCGGAGTGAATAATCCAGGAGTATAAAACTGAGATTTATGTAATGACCAGAGGCTGCTGGGACTGGCGGATGAATAAATGTGGTGGAAGAGATTAAATGACCTTACTTTATTGTTGTTACCGCGGTAAATAAGCGTGCTGCTTCGACATGGCGCTTTTCCATAACTTTCCATGATAAAGTTCCACACTGACAACATGCTGTTTTTGTTTGGCTCACTCTGGCTGTAACATGTGGTGTTTGGCTGTGCGGCTCTGATATGCAAAGAGGTGTAAGGCACTACATGCAACGTTAACCAACACATGCATGTAACCAACTATACAGAGAAGGTCCACCTGAGCATCGCTCAAAACAAAATAAGTCGCTTGGGGCCGATCAATCGGCAGAGCGGTCAATCGGTGCACTTACGCTAATGCAAACTTTTCTTTATTTCAGATGTTTAACCTGAGAAGAATTGCATTTTCCATGTGGTCCTAGTCTGTCAGTGTTTTTTCCCCTGTTTGGAAGTTGTTTTAAATCCATCACACATGTCTGAATCTATTGAAGCATACTGCTGCCACACCATTAAAATAAAAGTCAATCAGTATTACGTTTTAATGTGATAGGTTTATTGTTATGACAGTAAAAGTTTCACGTCATAACGTGTTATTTTTACGTTATAACATGATATTTTTACATTTTTTCAACATACAAACTTATCGTAACGTGAAACTTTTATTGTCATAACAACACGCTATTTATATTGTTAAACATGAAACTAATCACGTTATGACATGATAATTTCTTGTTTTAATAATAAATTATCACATCATAACGTAATGAGTTTATTGTTATAATAATACATGATCACATTATAACAAGAAAATATCACATTATAATGTGATAAATGTCATGTTTTAACAATATGCGTATAATATTTACATAACAATAAAAGTTTCATGTTATAATGCGATTAATTTATTGTCATAGCAATAAACCAATCAAGTTAAAACAAGTTACTTATCCATTTTTATTTTTGTGGCGTGGCAATACGCTTCCGTATAAATCGCCTAAAACTACTATTTTTGGTACTAAATAAGCATATACGACTTATAATGCTAGTCAATGAGTCAGTGCCCTGGGATGGAAATATGTCACCTATCACTAACTTTAGACAGCAACATTTTTAATCTACATATTTATGGCAAATTATAATTTGCTCACTATAATATTTCACTGCACGAAAAGGGCAAGCATCCAGAAGTATTACAATGTTATTATATTACTGATTTCATTATTATTATGTATTATCATTTATAATATTATATTATTTTCTATATTGAACTCAATATGCATCATGAGGGCTGATACAAGGAAATGAGATACATCTTATATATGTTATGTATGTGCTCCAAATATGACCTTATGATATATGTATTTAAATATCTGAGCTCAATATTTCTCTGTTGTACTGTATCCACGGCGCATGGTGTGTATGTGTCATTACACAAACAAATACAGTCTGTATTAGGTCCATATCTGAAAGTCATATCATTACTCTGTATTCTCTAGAGAATACTGATAATTTCCAATGCATATTCAGGGTTTGTGGGCATCTAATGCATATGTTCAAATATCAATGTCATATTCAAAACATATACATATTTTAAATTATTTAGTAAAAACCTTATTAAATTAAGGTCTCTGATTCTTCTTCATGTGGGAAGCAGCATGGCAGCGCCTAAGCTTTCTCTGTTCTAAGTTTTGGAGCTTGATTTTGTTTTATTATCAATACTATATGGAAATTCAAACTATATATAATCAAAAATACATAATGGTATACAGGAAAAGTGGTTTACCCTTATGCCATTGATTACAACTAGATAACTGTAAAGGATGGACATTAAAGATAGAAAATCAAATCAAATATAATTTTAAAACCAAAACTGCATCAGTAGTAGGCATGTATGTGAACATGTGTACACTCTGCTCTCGTGAGCACTTGACATAATCTACATTGTTTGAGGGATTGAATCATCAAAGTTTGTTTTGGAAGACGTACAGGGACATCAGCGGTATGCACACATCATGATATATAGCCCTTACCCTGCTGTTGACAAGCCCAGTCATCTGCCAGTCGCCAACAAGGCCGACAAGAAGCAGATGATGTCAGTTTCCTCTCTGTATTGAGTTATTAAGTTGATTGAGTATAATTGAGCGATGCATCGGAGTGCGCAGAGAAGACACAAAGTCTCTGGAGAGACTGAAGGGGGGGAGGTGGGAGGAAGGTTGTTTCAGGAACCAGGAAATGCTAAACAACACCAGAACCATGAGATTAGCACAGGCAACGACTTACAGACTTGTAATGGAGTAAACGGAATGACTGAGCCGGGCACCTGATGGAAATTTTCATCCACAGGTGTCTTTTCTTCTTCTCGAATCTGCTGTCAGTGCTGTCAACATAACTGACAGTTGTCTGAAAACCAGCGCCTATAATTGTTAAAATAGTGTGTGTACATTCATAAACAGTGAAATAGCCACATTATTAGTTTAAAATTTAATGCAATTGATACAAAAGTTTTTGTTGTTTTTGCACATGCTAGACAGGTTGGCTACATTCACACGTACAGGTAATTTTAGAATCGCCAGTTAAACAGCTGGCAGGTTTGGATCTGTTGACTGATTTGTTTGTCTTGTTTTATTTATTTTGCGCACTTTAAAAAATACAATAAATACAGAGAATGACAGAGAATACAGTGCAGGGAGAGGCAAAAAGCCCAACAGGCTTATATGAAGCCTCCACCTCAAAATGAAACATTACATTAGATATGAAAAAACAATAGGCCTAGCAAAAAATAAAAAATATTACATAACCCTATTGGGAGTAATGCACACAGGCATCATCATTAAAAAAAACTGAACATGCATGATACAAAGACAAAGGTGCATTAAAAACAGTTATGGGACAGCAGTTAAATGATCTTTTAAGCATCTTTTAAAACTTTTTCTAGCAGCACATTTTTTTGTCAGATGGGAAATGTTATTCCATATTTTAGAACCCCTATATCTTATAGAAAATTGTCCTCGGCTGGTTAAAAATTGAAGAAGGTGAAGATCTGCAGATTGCCGAGTTGCATAAGAATGAACCTGTAAATTTGCTTTAAAGTAGCACATAAAATGCTCAGGAATGTTCCCTTTGCTTGAATGTGTCTCATAAATACAAACACAGATTTGAAAAATATTGATTTCATTGACGGTGAGGACTTGCAATTCTTTAAATAAAGGAGTTGATGCAGCATAAGATTCAGATCGGGTTGCGATTCTAACAAAGCGTCTCCGAAGGACCAGAATTTTGTGAAGGGTGGTAGGAAAGGTACTTGCCCAAACAATATTACAATATGAAAGATAAGGATAAATTAAACTGTAGTAAAGAGTAAGGAGGCAATTTCTGGAGACTAGATGACTAACCCTCCTTATTATCCCAATTGATTTGTTCACTTTTGTACCAACCCAGTCTGCTTGTTCTCTCCAGTTTAAGTTTTCATCAACAATGATTCCTAAGAGTCTAGTAGATGTCACTCGAGGCATCTCAGTAGACTCAATTTTAATTTTACATAAATCTTTTGGATTTTTCTTTTTACCTCCAAAAATCATAAAATTGGATTATTTTAACATTAAACAATAATTTATTTAATTTAAACAATGTGGCATAGGCAACTAAGCCAATGTTAGCCGATCCAGGATCTTCTTACTGTGAGAAGGTGACAGTGCTAACCACAACCTCGACCTCGATAATAAACATGTACAAACAGCTGCAGAAAATCTCTCTACCAAGCTGTGGTGTCTACAGTAGCAAGCTTTTAGGACTAAGAACTCATTAAATAAGAACCATCGTTATTCAGATGGCAGATTTTAAATACACTGCCTCTTTTAAGCCATATTTTGGGACTATCAGCTGAAACAGGTCTTTCTCTGCTTTGCCTAATAAATTGGATCTCTTTTGTCTTCTCATATGGAGTTCAATCTTAGTACTTTGCTCAGCCCATAGTTGCATTTCTAAGGCATTAGGAGTCTGATGCATTTAGGAAATAACTTTTTGGCCTTATTTTCATTTTTAAATTTTTTTTTCCGCTTTTATTTTTTCCCTTCTTGTATCTATACTAATTCCCTATTTTAAGTGTTCAACCTATCCACTTACCCACACACAAAAATCTCAAGTACCCTTTACTCCTTTCTTCCTGGCAAAAAGACCTGCAGAGGAGCATAAAAGGTCTTGAAAATTACTCAATTATCACACATTTGACGCCGTAGATCTTTTCCCATTCTCTTTTGTTTTATTTGGCATTTCAAATCTGCACATTCATTCACGAAATTGGGACTGACAGGCAAGAAGATGCAAAAGATGAGTGGTGAGACAGTGTGTGTTTGTGAGTATGTATGCCTAAGCATATGAATAGCACAGAGTAGGCATACAGTTTCAAAGGATTAATCTTTGTTTTTCTTTTGTTTGCTTCTGTAATCAGCACAAGTGCTTCAAGTGCAAATAATTATGATATCAAAATTATACTTTTTAATATAGTTATATTCTTCAACAATATCATTGGTGGGGGGTGGGGGGGGCAACAAGGCAGTATCTTTGGTTTTGCTGCATTAATATTTGTTCCTTTGTTGTCCATCATGAATACAAAATTGTTTAAGAATGCAATGCCAAATCAATGGAGTTCCGTTGGGAGACATTTTAAAGATTCTGGATAGTCTGGTGAACAAGTGGTGAAACCTCACTGGTATCTCTTTTAGTTCCATGTTTGTTGATTTTTTTTAAGTTGACTGTTTTTTCATGTCTTAATTATCAAAAATGTAACAGTATAGAGCCCAAATATGCCGATTATGTGTGCACGAAGAACAAAAACTATCTTGCATGAGGTACTTTCTTGAATAACCCAAAACCTTTCTAGCATTTTTCAGCATGGCTACTTTGGTACTGAATACTGGCAGCCAGCTCATCATAAGAGCACACTGTCATCTCCATGCAAATCCACCACATCCAGCTGCCTTTGCAGCAACTCTGTACAGACTTCCATTCTTAGATGGTATTATGAGGTAGTCCATAAATGTATTGGGCTGCTTGCTCATTTTAAACACTAATGGACCGAGCGAAAGGTTTTTGTTGTGGAAACCTTTTGAAATGAGAGTGCCTCACAATGGGGTACAGGTAGGACCCAAGTGGCCTCATCAAACGAGAATAGGAGATACCTGCATCTGAACAGACAAGCAGTTTAGAGACAGTTTAGACAATACCTTGATATTTTTTGAGTTTATTTTCAGCCTATGGAGCTTGTCTTTCATTGGATTTCTCATGTATCTCATATACTAGATGCAAGGTTGTCTTTAAAATGCACTTTCATTTTCCTTTTGCTTCATAAACACTTCATAAATACTTATAGAATTAAAGTGCTATCTATCTGTCTGTTTGTCTATGAGAACATCTCCTTTATGTTGACGGACTGACAGGGAGTCATGACTAACTGTGTGCATGACTTAGGAATAGCTGAATAAGTGTGACACCAAAATTTTAGTTTGTTACTACAAAATCAGCCCATTCCCCAAAATGCCGTATGTGCTAAACTGAATGTTTAATGCCAGACATTCAGTCAGCTCTTAAAGACATTCTGTCACTATTACAGTTTAACCAAAAAATAAAAACCAAACAACCTCCTGTCTCTTCCTCTCCAGACACTCTCTCAGTGCCTCGCTGGTCCCCGCAGATTCCCCGAAGAGATCTGGGAAACTCAATAAAACACAGGTAGGCCTGAAGGAAAGCGTGTGGGTGAGTGAGTGTGTGCGTGTGTGCGTGACTTTCTCTATGTGCGTACACTCATGATAGAATGCCAGTCCAATTAAAAAGGGCCTCTTGCATAACTCATCTCAGTTTTCTTTCTCTCTCTTTGTCTGCCTTTCTCTTTCTCTTTCTCTCTCACCCTGCTTGACTCCAAAACGCTAGTGATCTAAAAAGTAAAACAGTACAGTATTAGTTGTGGGATCTCAGCAACCTCCAGAACGTGGGTGTTTGCCTGCTGGAAGTCAGCGAGGTGGAGAGAGAAGCTCTAAGCCTCATCAAAGGCAGCCAAACAGCACGCAAATGTCATTTATAGGGCCGTTATTTGAGGATTAAGGCTGGTCTAAGAGAAATGCCATTATTCCATCCAACAGTCTTCTTGATGTGCCAATTTGCATATTTCTGTCGTGTGCCCTTGATTGCATTGTTGGCCTGTTAAGATAAGTGCATTTGTCTAGCTGGTACACAATGCAGCACTTTGGCTATAGAGCCTCTGCTGTGCTGAAGGAACAGTTTTTTATGCAGAATCTGACCTTAATGTCACATTACCATTCATATTTGACAGCAGAGTCCGCTTAAAAAGTCCGTTAGAGGTCCGATTGAGTTGTGCCTCTCAACTTAGGCGAAGGAGGGGCCTAATAAAGAGATTTAGACTCTGTCAAACTATATTAGTCACCTGCCATTAGCCAGCCAGTGGCACTGTCAGCACCTAGGCGTCGCTTCAGTAAATGCAGCCCATAGTCGCGTACATGCTCGAACCTCTCAGTCAATCTGTGCAGCGAAATTGATTGCAACTTCGGAGCACGTTGTGGAATTGTTTGTTTCAGAAGAGATGGTGTCGGATCCTTGAGGAGTGTGCAGACCTCTGAGCTCCATTCACCTCATCACCTCGTTGTATTGATGTAAACCTTCTGGCCTGCGTGGTCTAGCGTTGCAGACTGCACAAAATGTTCAGTCGCAGTCGGTTACTGAAAGATGAAAAATGGAGTGGGCCAAATTAAATACAGCAGGCGAGGTGGATGAGGATGGAAAACACTTTCACACAGACGTACTGTAGCTTCTTCAGGCATCTGATATTCTCACAGAAAGATTAGGCAGGTAGCGTGAGGCCATCTCTGGCAAAAGCCGTCTGTCAGAATGACAGAATGTTGTGAAAGGTCTCTCATGGTTTTGCACAGCTCCAACATGTGGTATAGATGTGCGACAAGCTCAAAATGTTTCCCTTCTTTTTAAAATGTTCTTATCTCACTCTTTTTTCTTTTGGTTGCAGGTTTTCCACAAAGTATTGGATGTCCCAGACATGCATAGTATGTGGAAAGGGAATGTTGTTTGGACTAAAATGTAAAAACTGCAAGTACGTTTCTAGACTGGCTGTTGGCACAAGTGTCATTTGTTGCAACAGCAGTAGTGTGTCTGATCACACATATTCACTGGTGTCTCTGTCGTTCTTTTATAAAAGTTGTGTGTTGTCCTGCTATTTTTTTGTTCTGATTCATTTTTTGTTTGTTTTTCCATGTAACATGAAACCTTTGTTTTTTTCTCATTTGAATTAATTAGCATTTTTCATCTCTTGTCCATTGTTCTACATGTATTCCTACTTTGCATTGGTGTCATTGTTGTGCAAATAAACTAAAATAATAACAACAAGACAGCAACTGACTGAATCTTCCGTCCTTTTGTATGCACTCAGGCTGAAGTGCCACAACAAATGCACCAAAGAAGCCCCACCTTGCCATTTACTGATCATTCAGCGAGGCGGACGAGAATCCCTTAAAGGTATTTTTTGTGACATTTCAATTTGCATGGTGCTGAATGTTGCAGGTGTCATATTAAGCGTGACGTAGAAAGAAGGTTACATGAATTCTCTTGGTTTAAAAAAAAAATGTGTGCGATTATTTTTCTTTTTTAAGTGTTTTTGGCCACAGCAATAACTATTTAACAGTATTGTTAAAACTCAACCCACTTTTTGCATGCATATCCATCCAAGTAATTATTTCATTATCGTTTTCCGTGCATTCCCTGCATGTTTTGCAATATATGGAACAGTTTCCATGTATATGGACTTTTATGGTTTTAGTGATTGGTGATTTGTATGCGCATATTATGTTTTGACATAGTAGCATTTTACCCTCCTGGCTGTTAAGTGTTTACCAATCTTTACCTTATTTGGCTGCAGCAGCTTTTTACAAATGTAACTGCAACCTGAAGTGTTTATTTGTACTCACCTATTTTCTGACAATATGCCCATATAGCCAATAAAAAAAGCACTGAACAAATATTTTATATTCTAATATTTATCTTCATTTTATAAACCAGGTGAAGTGGTGAGTGCTGCACTTAAGTCAACACACACACATACATACACACACACACACACACACACACGCACACTTGTTTTGCATAAATTTACTGAAAACTGGAGCTATAGTGAAGACCCTAATTTCCTATCATGCTTCTCCTAGTGTTGAACTGAGTAGGTTGTTATTCTTATTTTCTTGAATGCAAATGTTTCTTTCTGTGTGAGTGTTTTTAATGTGTCTGTTTAGATTATGTTGCTTTATGACAGTGCTATCATTTTTGAGCTGTTTCACAGTTTCATCATTAGTGAGGTGGCTCTTACATTTCTTGAGGCCAGCTGTAATTTCCCATTATGGCTTTGTTTGCTTGTGTACCCATTACGTTAATTATCAGTGTCAACACTGCTGTTGAACACTTGAGTTTTAAGTGTTACAGTCTTACACTGCTTTATTTAATTTGTAGTCAATATAATAATACTATTAGAATTCCTGTATTAGTGTTTTGTATTTCTTTGTTGCTACCCCCAGCACCTCTAGTGTAAAGAACTTGATGAACACTGGTCATAAAACAAACCGTCATCGCTGGTTCTTCCGACCCAAATTCTGCCCAAAGACACAACAGCTTTAAAGTCCTTAACAGGGAACTGAAGATACTTTTTTTTTCCTGTCGAAGCTTTAATATTTAAAAAAGTAAAAAATAAAAGCTCCCTCTTTAGGGTTGTGGTTAATGAAGATAGAAGGTTATCTGCTGATTAATTAAGCCACTGAGGTTTGACAAAAGTGACTGCGTCATGCACTGTTTCTAGTGACACAGACAGCTCTGAAAAAATTTTTCATTATCTGCTATCAGAATTGAGATTCTTTTGTCCTTTCTCTGCCCCCCCTACCCTCCCCCTCTCCCCTAAATAAGACCACCAAGGAACAACTCAAGGTAACGAACACTAATTAGACTCCTTCTACCCTGCTTTAGTCATAAGAAGTGACAGTTTTCTTAATGACATCGTTTGCTTGAGGAAACTTTTCTGAACAAAGTGTCTGTATGCGATAACAAATGGATGATGTTCACGAAATGGCAGTTTGTTCGTTTTAACATTGAAAGCAGGATGTGATAAAGACTTTTTTCCTAGTTGTCCTAAAGCTATTAGGCAGTATTATTTAATTTCAGTCTCACGCAGAGCTTAAATGTTCTTCTGTACTTTTCATTTCCATAGTAGCTCGTCTGGTAAGGACCGAATCAGTGCCATGTGACATCAACAACCCACTCAGGTACACAGACCTGCACATCAGTCAGACGCTCCCCAAAACCAACAAAATCAACAAGGTAAGTGTAAAAAATAAACCTTGTATTACTCGCTGTGTGTAACCTGTCCTACATATCACATTTCTAACAGTTTTCGGGGCAGAAAAACGGTTATGAGTCATCGTGTCTTTCCCAGGAGATCATGACACCGTACGAAAATATCTTCAGCAGTATTGATGTTTGCACAGATGGATTTGTTTTCATACATTGCATATTTTGCAGCCAGCACATCTAACAATTTCTCGCTTCCAGAGGAAAAAGTTTATCACAAGATTCCCATGTTGATAACACTGTGAGGAAAATGCTGTGAACCAAATGTGAGAGTTAAAAAAGATAAGATGCATTTGAATGGAACACAAAACACAAAATCAGACCTTTATAAGTGCAAAACTTTTGTGGTTGTTCTTTAAAATGATGGTACTGAAAACTGGAGAACATGCTGCGATGCGATTAGACCAGCAGCGACACCTGTCAACATTTTGATATTCTGCCCTATAAGTACTCAGTAGTCAGGTGCTGCATTACTGCATGACACCCACACACCCACACCCACACACTCACACACACACATACATGTTTGAACAGCTATCTTTGTGGAGCCTTTACATTGACTTCCATTCATCTGTACAGCCTAACCCAAATCCTTACCCTAACCCTAACCGTAACCACTTTATGCCTTAGCCTAAACTTAACCTAGCCTAAATTCATACCTTATCCCCTAAACTAACCTAAAAAGTGTTCACCCTAGAATCTAATGTTAAAGTTGCGGGGTCCAAGATTTTGTACCCACAAAAATTGTCAGACCCCACACTGAGTGAAAATTCAGGTTTCTGTCACACACACACACACACACACACACACACACACATGCATACAGATTAACAATGTGAAAATAGCAGCAGACACCCTGTCACAGCTAAAAAAATGGAACATGATAATATTTTGGTCAACAGTAAAAATGTTCATATGAATGGTTCTGTAACAGTTTTTGTTTATTTATTCCAAGTTGCATTTACTTTACATCATTTCAGAATATTTTTCAGGTTGATTTGCCACTTTCAAGGCAGCCATCGATTTCCACTCATTTCGCTGGACTATGAAAATCAACTTGCAGAAACTGGAAACTTCCTTGAGGAAGATAATCCATCACATTGAAAGCGTGCTGTGTTTATTTTGTGCTGGTCGTGTCAACAACATTGCAGTTAAGAGTCTGATTAAAAAACCCCAAAAACCTTTAATGCTTTTGCTGCATGAAAAGATACTGTGACATTTGAGATGTAAGACTTGGCTACTGAGCACAAGGAAATCTGACACATTCTTTGCAATACCAACGATTGCTCATTGTTTGTCTTTTGGGTTAAAATTTATATGTTATTAAAGAAGAGCTTTTTCAGCAATCCATTCAGTCAGGAGCAGATCATTGAGAAGCTTGTTGGATCAGACCCAGAGTTCAGTCTGGAGCTGACTATGATGAACATAGTTAGTGAAAATAATAAAACCAGCTCAAAGAAGAACTGATTTGCATTCTTACTGCAGAAAGATGATTAAT
>JAQFJB010000021.1:10442733-10453311 GCA_029874875.1 Naso minor
GGTTTCACAGTCTTTGCTCAGACTATTGCTTTTGCATCTGTAAAGACTTAAAAGGGCTCCAGAGGCAAATAATACGCACAAAGGCTCTGTCAGTTTTTTCAATGTTATAGGTTTCTTTGAAAGATGCTTTTTATTTTAACAGTGCACATTTTCAATCAGAAGTTGATATCCAAGCTCCTTTTCTTTATTTATTTTTTTGTATTTGATGTGGCTATCACAACCAATCTTGGCAAGAATGCGAGATATTTTAATTTATTAAAATTTATTTACAACTGATTAAGTCAGAATGCAAACAGATGGATAGGTTGACAACATAAATGTGTGGAGTGGACTATTGAGAGCATGCTGCATGAATGTTGTGTTGCAATCCAAAAGACATATCAACAAAAAGCCAATACAAGGACATGTGTGGGAGGAGGAACTCTCACTGGCTGCCTGCGACTCAGCTTGCCTCATGCAATGCTTGATGGTGCTGTCCTTCAGGTTTGGCCCCTGCAGACGGGAAAACAGAGACGTGAAAGTGAAAGCAAAGCAGAATGCCTGTCATGGCCATGTTATTATGTTTAACAATCACAAATAATATTTATTTGTCAATGAACAATAAATTCATCAATTCATGAATTTGTTTTTACCCTTAAATTTGGCTACTTTTCTTTAACGTTTTTAACAATTTTTAAAACATTTAAAATCCAGTAATGTTTATGTACATCCCATCTTACTTGCTTGCAGTCTTTTTCCCCACTGCTTCTACTGGCTATAATTGGCTTCTATCGCAGGTCAGTTAAATGGTGTGAAACCATTGGCAAGGTTGGGCAGTGGGCATGTTCTCGTGCACTGGTGTCCTTGAGTGTGTGCACGAGACAAAAAACCAGAAACAAATATAATTATATTACATTTGTGTTATTATAATTTGAGGGTTTTTTGACATGACCTTACAAATTGATACATAAATAAAGAGGTTCAGATGATCAGCTGAGAACCAGATTATTATAGGAATAGTTCAGCCTTTGGGGAAAAAGAAAGCTTATTCTCTGTCTTGTCCATAGTTCGGTGAGAGGATTGACACCACTCTGATATCAGTCTGATCAGTATGAAGCCACACAGGAGGTGGTTAGCTTAGTTTATCATACAGACTGGACAAATGGGAAAACAGCTAGCAGGGGTGGTCTGGCAGCTAATCGGCTGTTAGCTTTACATATCTCAGGCACGTGTGAGTGTTTTCTTATCTAACTCAACAAGAAAGAGAATAAGTACATTCACCAGAATGGGTATTTCAACCTTATCTTGCTTTAGGTTTTTAAATTTTTTTTTTTTTTTACTGATTTGTTGTTAAATGCCCCTTACTCTAACCCTAACCATCAAAACTAAATGCCTAACCCTAACCCAACCCAAACCCTAAAACCAAGTCTTAACCCTCAAAAAGCCTTGCAACAAAGTGAAGACCGGCCAGAGTGTCCTCACTCCCCAAAAATGACCTCACTTGGTGGTTAAAAACTCACGTTGGTCCTCACTGAGGTGCAAGTACAAGAGCACACACACATACACACACACACTTATTGGCTTTCTTCACAGCAGACTGATACATCAAAGTTAAAAAAACAAAACAGCACTTGTGTGAATAATAAATTCAGTGATGGCTGAAATGCCTTTAGCTGCTTCAGTTTCAGCGTCCTGGTGTTTTGCATGTTGGCACACTGTGACACCCATGACACAAGGGTGTGGGTTTGTTTTTGGCATTGGTGATGACACAGAAACTGTTCACAGCTTGTGCCTCTTCAGAGCTCTCATTTCAAGCATACAGGTAAACAAATGAATCACAGCATTGCTGTAAATTATCAGTCTAACATTTAGTTAATGATGCCTCTGCTTCTCCTGTCAAGACAAGTGGATATACCTGCTGTGACAATGTGAAGAAGCCACCATGTGTGCCAGGTGTCATAGCTGATTCACCTGGTGATAGATAAATGAATCACGCTGTACCAGGGGATTGTGAAATGTGTCACTTTCTCAATTTGAAGCTAAAATGTTGCTGTTAATAAATTATTCTCCAAAATCAAAGTATTAAATCGTTATTATAAGTGTGGGCAATGTACATACACATCAGTGTTGAGTTTGGGGCATTCCTGCCCATGGACTGGTTGGTTTAGCAAGAAGTAAAACTTAAGCAACATCTCTTCACAAAAATCTTTCAGGAAACTTTGCTCCAGAATTCAGATTGAAATTGTTTAGAGTGAATGGTTGCAAGATACAGAAAGTTTCAGATTCATCGATCTGTGTTACAAAGTTGGGCTTATGATGCATATGATAAAATATTCAAAATTGTCAAGACAAGGACAGTAAAATATGATACGGTTTGGATAAAAGACTTCCCACATCTAAAACACTGCAAGCTCTTTCATGCCACCCACAAGCATTTCGGGACTGACACCACACAGGCTACTTGTTATCATCCTCAACAGTCTGTTGCGAAGCTGAGAAACAAGAAACAAATTAAAGCTCATCTGTGTCGATAATGATTTTGCCCGATGACCTTGCCAAAGAGCAAACAGCTGATTTCCATTTTCAGCGTCACCCTTGGCTCTTTCCAATCCGCTTTCTTTGGCTGTGCAGCGTTGACCCTTTTATCTGTGCTCAATTTGTTGGTTACAAGATGATCTCAATGCCAACAAAGGGTGGGTGTTTTCTTTTCAAGTGAAAGATTTCGCATGAAATGCCCCAGCTATGTTCCTGCATGCCACACACTGGCCTACCAGTCTTACCAGATTTTCAGTTTCACCCAGGAGCAACGGGGAATCCGCACTGATGTTATTTTGCAGATCACATCAAAAGAAATGTGTTCTGCACATCATAGCCAGCGGGAACCTGCTGGTCCTGTCAGACCTTCTCATTTATCACCATTTTGCCAGCACTGCCTGCTTTACTTTGAATTCTTCCGCACAGTTACACAACAGCTGACAACTTCGAGCTCCTAACCCTCACACTTGGAAGGACGTATATTAACTTGAGCCGAATTCTCCACATGTATTACTAAAGTGATGGGCACCTGGGATGTGAGTCTTTTTTAGACAGGAATACACATGCCTTTTGCAATTTGTAATAAATTATGCAAATTAAACAAATCACAAGTTTCAAATAATAATCTATCAAATGTCTGTCCTTGTAGTCAAGCATGTTGCAAAAAATGACCACCTCCAAACGATAAGATCAATGGAGGAACATCTAACAATGTTGTTCTTGCAACTTTTGCAGTCATGTTTATGAATGCCAGCATACCTGTTGTTTGGGGAGGAGGCCACATCTGCTAAGCAAATAGTTTTTTGTACACAAAACAATAACACAAAAGAATTCACAAGCATGAGACAGCAGCACTGTTTGAGATCTGCATGTTCTCTGTTTGAACTCACAATACCTGCTCTTTGTTTGCAAAAGTTGTTTACATTTCCAGCCAAGGTGTTTTGGTATTACCCTTCCCTAACTCTTGCAAAGTGTATTGGTGCTTAGCTAGGAAACATACCGCAGAATAGTCACAACATAAGACTGAAAATTAAAATCTACCGTTGTAATGTTAAGGAAAAGTAATGTTTCAATATATTCGTGGTTTGCAGAAACGTACAATTCTAATTTTTTTTTACAATTTTGTTTGGAACATAATCCTCTGAATTTGGACTTCCCTTGCACATAATCACCTGTTCACATATTTGGATATTACACCTATTATCTGTCACAACCTATGTACTTTACGGTTGGATTCAAACCAGTGTAAAACATGGATATGCAGAAACACAAACAAACTGTAAAGAGCATATAAAACATTCCCACAGTCATTATCTATAACCATCCTCTGCATGGTCACAGAGGCCTGTAGCTGATCCCAGCTGACATTAGTTTAGTGACGGATTACACCCTGTAATAGGTCAGCATAGGAAACAGACAAAGCAACAGTAAAACAGCATTTATACAAAAAAATTTGTTAGTTTGCCCCAAATTGAATTTTTGTTGAATAACTTTATCTGTACATTACCTTAACCAAAGCATGTTCTGTAACTTTTAGAAAGGAACAACTTTCTCTCTTCTCCTTCTGTTTAAGTGATGTATGTCCTTTTGTACTAATAAGACTGATAACTAATCATGCAATACTTCTTGAGTTATTCTTGCCACACCCTTAACTGTGTTTTGAGGGTAAGTAGCTCGAGGCTAACTCATGGGAAGGTTCAAAAGGCAGATATACATTTACATTAAGACCATCTGTCCTTTTAGTCTCTTACATTTGTAATGCAATTTAACATTGATAAGCCTACAGAACTGAAATGTAGAGCGAGGGAGGTACATCTGCCTTGAGCAATGCACCTGGCATGTATGACAAGAATTGAATAAACTCAGAATTTCTCTTGCTTTTATAAGTTGAAGAGTAGGCATGTATGTCAAAATGATAGACGTAAATCTGTCTGTAGGGGCAGACATTTCCTGTTTGAATCTAAAGCCTCCAAGATGTTTTCATCTTAAGTTTTCTGTTAGATGTCGTGCTTCACATAAAAGAAACTTAAAAAAGAAAAAAATTCAGAAAATAAAAAAAGACAGAATGCAGAAGAAGGAAGTTAAAAAAAAAATTCCCATGGCATTAAACTTCCAGATATCTGGCCATGACCCAGAGTTTCCACCCTGTTTCACAACAACCTTTATTTTTCTAGGGCGTGTCTGCCCCAGCTCTCTGCTTTGTCATTGCGCTGTATCAGCTGTGTGACTACTTGTATACTGTACCTGTGCACTATTTCATGGGCTCCCTCTGAGGTCAAATGACTGCTCTTTTAGCACCTTCTTCACCATCTCAACATCATCCACAGTGCTGGTGAGAATCTCCAAACTGATGACCTGCTGCTCCAGCCCCAGAAAGCCAGCATATGAATAAAATTTTTTCTCATATACTGTTTATCATTTTAGGGCAAGCAGGACTACAGCTGCTGCATGCCTTGAGCATGGCCACTCCAATCAGTGGTTCGGGATACATGAAATTAGTAAAGCAAACTTCTCTATGAGTCCATCAAAATATCCTGGCCACAGTGTGGCAGTTCTCTTTGTCTAAAAGGTTCATCTTAATCACAGTCAATAACACACATTGCGTGTGATGAAAATTCCCATAATGCACACCTTGTCCAACTAAGACTATGCTGGATGATTCAAATGGTTTAGGTTCTGTACCCCTTGATGGCTGTGCATCAAGAGACAGAGTTGTTTTTAGAATGTTTCACAGGCTGGAGTGTTCATGACATTAAATGGACTCAGTGTGCTGAGGGAATGATCATTAGGTTGCTGCAACTGGGCAGTTAATCTCACAGTAGTTTTAATTCACAGAAATGAAATGATTAACTAGCCGGCCAACAGCAGTGAGAGCTGAAGTTTGAGTCAGATTACTTTCCATCCCATAAAGTGTAACTCCGTCAGATTTCTGTATTTCATATTTCTGTCACAGTTGCAGTTTGTTTGATGAGAAGCCATGAACTCATCATCTGCTGCTTTTGAAGTCTTGCCAGTATTATAAAGGGGTCAACTCCACAATGCTACAGTGCTAACATGCTGATGCTAAGCAGGTGTAACGTTTCTATGACCACTGTCCTGGTTCAGCATGTTATTATGTTAACATTAGCTAATGAGATCTAAGTGCAAAGTAGTGTACAGCTGAGGCTGATGTCATTAGCTTTGCAGGTGTTCAGTCATAAACTTAGGCATTGGACAATTTGAAACTTTGATCTGTTGATATTTCTAGATAAAAAAACCCCACAATATCATTAAAGTTACAGTTCACCTGAAGGAGGACATCAAAGTGATGAATACTTTCTCAAAGCTAAGCTCCTAGCAACTCTGCTATGAAACATGGTAGGGAAGCCTTTCAATAGCTATTATGCAGCTGCACTTTACCGTGGCTCTAGCTACTGCACAGCACATGCAGGTAATTCTCACACATACCAGAAAAGACTCACTTTCCAACTCCCCAGCTGAACCCTTTTGACTAGGTCACATAGTTTGGCCTGGCCACTTGGCCCAGCCACTTTCCTAAAGGGAGAGGCCTGACTGGTAACAATGGGATATAACACGAGAGATGCAAGAATGAGAAACACAAGAAAAAGAAGAACTGGCTGCAAGAAAAATAAAAAATTCAGAGAAACAAGAAATGGCATGTTGAGAAGCAACAGAGAACAGTAACTGTTTTTGCACAAAGTCCTGTAAATACAGTTCAGGAACCCCTAAATATTTTCAAAATGTGCAAAAGGGCAAGAAATTAGTTTGCTTCCTTTAATTATCAGGTGAAACGTATACCAGTGTGTCATCTGCTTAACAAATGCCAAATTTCCATTTGTCGCAAACTTTATGGCTGCATATTCAGACAAACATTACTAACAGTCTACAGCCAAGTTAACAGCTCTGTGAGATGGTATTTTTATTTGAACGCTAATGTCAACATGCTAACATGCTGGCAATGACAAAGCTAACATGCTGATGCTAAGCAGATGTAACTTTGCTGTGATCCATCCTGGTTTAGCATGTTTGTGTTAACATCAACTAACCAACCAGCCTATAATTAAGGATCAAAGAAATTTCTCTAGTTTTGCAGGTATTTAGACATACCCGCATGGATAAAAAGTTATAGGATCATCACAGTTAAAATACATCCTGAAGGAAAATTGAATGAGAGCACCCGAATTTAATGCAAATTATCCATTAGGGATATTTTAATAAAACCACCAAATGTCAACCTCATGGAACTGCTTGAAGAAAAGTCAGGTCACCACACTGATTCTTTGGCTGTTCAATATGTAGGTCTAGCAACATGGCCATGCAGAAAACCTAAGACAAATAATAAAACGGAAACATTTTTAGAAAGGCTTGAGAAAATAATAATTTGATGTGAAATATATGTAATTTGACCAGAAACAGTTGTTCAGATTTGTTCCCCTGTTACATTGATTAACTGACGCCACAAATAGTCTTTAAAGTGATTGTATGCAATCGAACAGCACAAATACTGGCTGTAAACACAGTTATTTTAATTCCTGACATTTAATTGAACAGACAGGTTTTTAAAAAATGCTGTTATTTTACATAGTCTCGATGGTCTACCAAGAAGCAGAAACATGATGGAAAAATATTTAAGTTGCCATAGAAACAAAACATAGAGCATTTGCCCTGAACATGACTAATAAGATGTCATTAAAATGTAGGGAAAAGGTAAAATATAGTGGTAAGGCAATAGATACACCCATAGCATGTCATAATGTTCATGCATCTCTAAATCTGAGTAACCATACCACACCTTCACTATACATCACAGCTATGTCTGCATTCTTGCTGTGATAATGCTAGTTCTTTCTCTAAATGTAGTGTAAATGTGGTGAAATCTGTATAATTTTCTGGATCTGTTGGAGGACTGGCTGTTGATTCAACAGGCTGATCACATTAAATTCCAACAGATGTGAATTACTGAGATGGCTTGTGTTGAGAAAATTGTTGGCACATGTATGTTTTCATGCAGGCATGAAAGTAATCATGCAAACAAAGCATCACCTACAGCTACAGTATACAAATACACACGCACACACAGTTAAATTCTGTTTTCTTCCTTTAAATCTGAATAAAAATGGGAAGAGGGGAGATGAATAAAAAGAAACCAATGTAATTTTTACGAGGGAGTCTTATCTGTGGGCAATGTGCAATGTAACGGGGCTAAGCAGGGGCTTTGCACAGTGATCCTCATGGTGTGTGGCTTTAAGAGGGCAGATGGTACCACTCAAGCAGGAAGTGATTGACATAATGACATGGCCGGCCATGGAATGTGGGTGTATGTGTGTACTGACTGTCAGTGTATAAAGATACATCCTTTCAGTGGATTCAAAGAAATCATTCCTTTTTTTTAAATGCTGGCATTCTTGTGGCAGGGTGTGTGTGTGATGTCCAGGATTGCACTCTGTTTTGTTGGCATGGTGACACATCTAGTGATAGAGAGCTGATGCAAAATAAGGCCGATCTCATCACATAGATCATGCTTGAACTCTACCAGGTTGTTTCTCATCACTAACCAGCTCTGCTAACTGGCTCTATATCTAACCAAAATGTCTGTGTGTCATCTGCAAGGTAACAGAAAAAACAGGGAGGACGACTCCATTTTCATCCTGTTATGATACATGGAGGTAATTATTTTTCTTAAGAACTGCTGCGGGTTAAAAAAAAGGCTCACTTTGTGGTCACATACAGAGAAATAAAGTGGGGCTGTAACATCTGTCACGTAATTGATTTTCAGTTGGGCACCAAGTCATAGTACACACAATGAGAGATGGGCTGAACTTTTATTCTTTCATTCTAGGTGAGCTACAAGGGCTATACGAGGTGTCCTGCAACAAAAGGTCATGTGGTTGATTCCCGAAAAGGGCAAAATGTGTCCATTAGCAGCTACATGTGCCCTCACAGTTTGTGTGTTTCCATTCACCTGTTTAAATTTTTGGCATTATATACACCCCAAAATTTGCCAACAACAACAACAAAAAAAAAAGTAAAAATAAAAATAAATCAAAGTATAGCATAAGATGATTCACACTTAGCTGTGAAAAAATAATTTAAAGTTGGTTTATTATAAAAATGGAACCTGCACAACAACACGACATATTTGGATCAAAACTTTTCACACTGGCAGCGACAGGAATTAGCAACAGAAACACGGGTTTACCAATTTGCGAAAGAGTTTTGACAACTCACTCCAAAGAGGAAAAAATGGACTCACATGTTACAAACACACCTTTGAAAATTACTAATGTTTATGCTACAAATACAATATTAAAACAAAATAAAATTATGCTGACTTAAACCATGTGTTCCAGTGTGCTTTGGACATCGTCTGAACCTATCTCTTGAGTTTTGCATGCCCTACTTTGAGAGCACTGGACAGGCCTTCAGCTCCATGTGTGGTGGCTGAAGCACAGAAAACTCCTTCCTTTAATCTACAATATTAAAACATAGTAGAACGTATCAGCCATCAAACACAAAATACTAAGTAAAGATACGACAACATCACGTCACAGGCATTAACAGTGGGCGGGTGTAAGTCATATAATAAGATGAATGAAAAGTCGACAGAGCCTCCCATATGGTAATGTTACCTTATTCAAAAGTAAATTATATAAGGTAATGTTACTCACCATTTGCAGAGCCCAACTGATATTTATGTATATATATATACTGTCTTTAAGATTGTTGTCTCTGCAATCTGTGTGTTGTGTGTTACACAATGGTAGGTGATGAGTGACACAGATAATGAGCTTGTCAGCCATTGTTGTTCATGTCGTTGTTGTGGGATTCAGACGTGACCTTTGCTCCGCACAACCATTGTGATTGGTTAATGCGTTTGTTAGCAGTGCAATTGTTTGAAAAAATCGACCTCAATCTGAAATAAAGGGTAACTTTTTGGCAGTGTGATATTCACATTCTGTGTAAAAATACACACTGCTCAATTAACAGTATGAAAAAAATGCATCCAGTGTGTAAAGGCCTTAAATCCTCAGGATTCCTGTTGTAGCTGTATGAATCCTGTGACTTTAACATGAATCAAACATAAATGTTAACACCATCACGTTCACTTGTTTTTCCATAAAGTTTAGCTGGTCCCCTCTTTCTATGCAGTGGTTTAAGAATTTGACCCTCATGATGACTATCTTATTTGTTTATATTCACATTAAAGAAAAAATGTAACAGCAAAAGCAAAATTATGCACATTTACTTTTTGGAGACTCTGTTGAAATTTGTTTTTATAGTTGGCAGAGAACGTGACTATAGAGAGACATGTGGTGTCTACATTAGAAATTGAGAAGTTGATTCTTGCTTGGCACTTGCAGTGAGAAATTCAAATTACTAGTCTGTTAAATAGATCCTAATTGTCTGTTTGATTATGAATGACCTTTATAGGACCCACAGAGATTGGTTCCTTCCAATTTATCATGATAATAAAACTATTTATTATGTGCTATCAGCAAAATGTATCTTGAAGTACAATTTAAATGATAGGAGCTTAGGTTATAATTGTGTAGGTCACAGAAGAAGCACTTCATTACATAATATGCCATGATAGTAAAATGGCAATGACCATAATGACAACTGTAAGTTTTGTCTTTAAATGTAATATTAAAAATCTA
Organism: Naso minor; assembly: GCA_029874875.1. Lineage (NCBI taxonomy): Eukaryota > Metazoa > Chordata > Actinopteri > Acanthuriformes > Acanthuridae > Naso > Naso minor. The sequence goes on from JAQFJB010000021.1 coordinate 10,452,906, forward strand.
AAAGATAGTACAAGGAAATTTTTTCTTGTGTCACAATGTGCATTTTTAACACAGCCTGTTCATTGTTTGCAGCCCTGAACACATCTCTGCTCCCTCACTCAATCTCCTGCCAACCATAAACACCTGCTGCTCTGCTCCATAATCAGGTCAACTGCCTACACCTGGTCACACCACTAATTAGCCTTAGCTGTCCCGCCAGTCTTTTCCAAATTGTTCGTCAGCATTTATGCGAGACTCTCCAGCACCTTCCCCTGGATCGGTTACCTTCTGACTTTATTCTAAATAAGACAATATTCTGATTAAGGTGTTTACAGTCATATTCTGGTTGACATGATACAGAACATAGTCTGATTAAGAATGAAACATGGGCGGAGTTTTGCAGACTTCGTCAGGAAAATGCAGCCCT
>JAQFJB010000021.1:10500067-10510313 GCA_029874875.1 Naso minor
TATCACACTCAGAAGGTCCTCCTCCGGGAGAAAGTGCCATATCTCTTGTTTTTCAGAGGTATGAATAATGAACAATTTAAACAGACAGTACAGCTAGTGTCTTTGTTCATGTTGCAGATAAGGAGGAGGGATACGATCTGACGGGGCAGACGCGCTACATAAAAACGTGTAAAATGCTACAGGTGGTGCCAGCCTCTTGCTTCCTGCAGCAAATGAAAAATAGTGAGCTGTCCATGATGCATCGTGGTCTGGGGCCTCAGGTACTTTAACAGTAAATTAGGGACTGTATGAAAATTATGAGAGGGGAAGGGGGTAAGAACAAGAGCAAGATTTATCTTGTGGAGGATTTTTCCTTTTTGCTGAAAGGAGGGTCTCATAACTATTTTTAACACAAATTTATATTTTTTTTACACTGTTGTTTTATTTTATTGTGTTAAAATTCAGAATCCGGGTGTAAACCAAAAACATATCGGTACTTAAGTCCGCAGCAGCTACTGAGAAGCCATCTGGACAATTCCTTTAGTCTGTGACAGTAACAGCTGTTCTGTAAAGGAAAGATACAATCACTGCACAAAGAATTATCACCTGAATCTGCTGCTTCTTTCAGCTTTATGGAGCTTTATAGCAAGCATAAGCTCATCATTTAGCTGTCTGACCAGCAGCTTTAATGTTTTAGCTCACCCTCACTGCATTCAGAACGTCATAAATGGCTGCAGCATTCAGTGAAAGCAAACCAGAAAAAAAAAATGCAAAGGGAAATGGTTAACAACCAGTTGGTGACCACAATGAGGCAATAAAGTCTTTATTCTGCCTCAGTTTATTTAAGCTAAAATTAATCAACATCAGCATTATGCTGCTCCAGCGTGTCATTTTTTTAAAAAGCATGTGACTGATTGTGTTAACAAGCCACTGTTTGCTGACAACTTTAACAAATTGGTTGTAATAGGTCAGTGTTGTTTCCCCAATTTATTTCCACTGCCCCCATGTGGCCAAAATCAGTTGTTGTAAGTATATGATATTTGGGGAAGGGTGCTGCAGCGCAAGTCAAGGGAGAAAAGAAACTATAAACATCATAGGGGAGGGAGGATCCTGCTTCATTTAAAAGTGAAATCTGCATAATTTTCAAACAGTTCCTTAGACTGTCTGTCTCAGCTTAACCATGTAAATAGGTCTCTCCCCTTTTCTTTACTTATCTCGCTTTTTGGTTCACCTTCACCTGGAGGAATTATTAAGAAGTATTTGAACTTTGTTTTCTCTCTAACATTATTTCAGATCAGCTCTGACCTGTGTTCAGTGAATGACTCATTAATTCAAAGTCACATTCCCCTTCAGGGGACTGCACTGATCATGACAAAGTCTGGAGAGCACTGCGTTGAGTCCTGCACAGCTGAGCTTCATTTTCCAGGAAATAGATCATGCATGTGCATATCTTTGCAGTTCACTTTACATATAAAATTGTATAAGTCTAGTACATTATATAGATCTTACCAGTACACATTCAGGTGAATAACTCTTCATGTCTTTGAAGGGATGCTGCCTGTTTTGATTTATACTTAGAGAGAGCTCATGCAGATCAAAATTTTAACTTTCCTCTGAGAAAATTTCCTTTGGTTGCTTCTAACACATTTTTTTCATGTTGTAATGCATTTACAAATTGCCTTGGACCCTGCATTTGACCTGGTGAATATTGTCTCTTTGTAGTAAAGCTCTTATATAAACCAAAAATATACATAGACACATATAAATCTGCAAACATATACTAAGAGATGCTTCTGGCAGATTTAGATTAAAGTGAAAATACATCGGTACATCTTGTAGTAAACTAATATGTCTTTTTAGTTGTAACACACGGTGCTTTAATGATTTTTGCAATAAACAAAAACAAAATTGTGCATGTACATCTAGTAATTTGTTACACTTAAACCCTGTGTCGCCTGCTTTTTGTCCACAAGTCAATAACAATCTATTGTCTTTTTAACGGTTAATCAATGCAAAATTGCTCCATGTTTGTGCATCTCTGGTAGAGTAAAGAGTACATCCTCTGCAGATATGAAAATGAATTGCCTGGAGCTCTTAGAAACACAGTGTAACATTTTTACAGGCTTCCTCTGGTCCATCACACTGTAAATGAAAGATGTAAAATTAAATCAGTTCCATAACAATTCATTTCTTGAGGCCTCGGCTTCCTGACATCATTCAGACTGATTGAATTGGATTTTAAATGAATCTTCACCTGTCAATCACACCGAGAAAGCGTAAAGCAAGAAAGTGTAGCCGTCAAAGGTTGTTTATTGAATGTCTTGCAGATTGCTTCTTAAATCTTACAGAGAGATACATGCATTTAAACACATTATGGTCCATTGTGGTTATTTCTGTTCTCCTTTTTTTGAAGATCAACCTAACATAAGGTTCTATGCACACGACTTTCTCATTAGCCATGCGAGAAACTATAATTTTCATGTTCTGCAAGCTTCATTTCTGACCCACGCCTCCACTCAGCCTCCTTCTGCTTCATTTGTCTCATGCAGGTTTAATATTTCTCTCTCTCTCTGCCCACCTGCATCAGTACATCTACTCTTTACAGATAAGAAAATATATTGCAGTGAACAAACAGAAGAATGTCACTTTGAGGGGGGGTTGGTTGTGTGTTTGCAGGGCACCAAAGCACTGGCGGTTCCCCTGGTAACCAACACTTCAATACTAAGGCTGAACCTGAGAGATAATTGGATGGAAGGAATGGGCGGAGCTGCTATAGCCAAGATGTTAAAGGAAAATTGTTATATTACAGGTGGTTTTACTCGGCACACCAGTGTGCACACATTTTCTTTTTTTTTTCTTTCACTCTGCCTCACCTTTTTCTAGCAAAAGAGCCAGCCTGACTCCCACTCATGAACCACTCTCACCACAATTATATGCTGCAGAACACTATTTAACATCTGGGGTGCCTGTTTAGGGCAGCTTACAGCAAGAAGGTTCTAGGTTCCAACCAAGCCTTTCTGTGTGGAGTTTGCATGCTCCTCCCATGTCTCGCTGTATCATAGGTGAGAATGGAGTGTCTCTATGTATCAGCATTTTGATGAACTGACGACCTGTCCAGGGTGCAAGCCACCATCTATCCCATGTCAGCTGAGATCAGCTCCAGCCCCCCTGCAACCCAGCCAAGGATCAGCGTCTATAGATAACGGATGGATAAATGGTCCCTGTTTAATATTTGTTAAATGTGAGTCCAACATGCAGTTCAGTTTGGGGATTAATGGTGAATGCCTCCTGTGAGTCAGGCTGGCTCTTTGTGCTGGCGTCATTTTTAACATTCTTCATCATCAAGCACTATTCAGCTTTGAATTTTAAGAATATATAGATTATAATAGATTAGTTGCCGATGAACATTTTGCCATTGCTGAGGCAGACATCAGTCACTGCAGAATTTTAAGAGGACCTATTTTTCTTGATTTTACGTGAATGTTTACAAAAATTAGAGTTTACATTTTTGACATTGCAACAATATAAGAGCAAATCGATCAACAACAGAACACTGAAGACAGTTACAGACATAATATAACAAGATTAAAGCCATGCTAGTAACACTGGTTAAGCTAAATGCTAAGGTCAGCATGCTAACATAATCACAGTTGTAATGTTAACATGCTGATGTTTTCCAGGTATAATGTTTATGTTGTTCACCAGTGCTAGCATGCTAACATCTGCTAATAAGCACCAAGTAGCATATAGCTGAGGATAATGGGAATGTCAGCGGTTTGGAAATGAATAACGCATGCATCTATGATGCATTTTAATACATTATGAACATACATAACACATTAAAACACATTATGAACACACTCAGGCTATAACACGTTTTAGGTGGTTAAGATTATAATGAGGATGAGGGTTAACCCTAACCCAGTTTATGACTATCATACTGCAGTTGCATTATAATGCATTAGTAGTATGTTCATAATGCATTGCAGATGCATGTTCTAAGTAACGTTTTACCAAAATTTTAACACGATGAACTTTAGAGTGAAAAAAGGAAAAGGAGTAACCAATAATTTTTAATTGTAGCTAACCATAAAACTGCCTTCAGCAGTAGTCAGGCCTCTAAACCAAACAGCAATAAAGACATTTAGCACACAAGCAAATGATGCATAGCATAAAATGACTCTTTAATTTCCAACTAAATACTTCTCCTCTTTAGTAACTTCAGCCCACATCAGCTTGTCCTCCCACATATTCTGTTACACAGCCTCTTTCCATTATATGTGATACTTTGCCTTTGTCTGTGAATCTCAGAAGTGGACCTATCTGACAACAATCTTGGTGATTATGGAGCCAAAGCCATAGCTGGAATGCTTATGGAGAATAGCACCCTGGTGAAACTCAATCTGTCAGGAAACCAATTCACAGACTGGTCTGCTGAACACTTTGGCCAAGCACTGATTACCAACACCAAGCTACAGCACCTCGACCTCAGCCACAACGCTCTGGGAGAGCGTGCAGGTAGAATAGCAATTAGTTATACATGATTAAAGGCGAGCTGAAATGCCTTTTTTTCCAGAGCATCTACTACCGTGTTGTGATGTATTTGCTATTCAAACAATTAAACAACCAATGAACGGGCTGTGGGGGCGGAACATAAGTTGGAAGAATCTGATTGGAGTGTTGTGGACAAGTGGACTCTGGTTTCCTCAAAGTGAATAAATTCGGCGTTAGTAAATTATTTGGCGTGATATAACTGGTTGAATTCAACCAATGATTCAACCAATAATAGCCCGAGTCAACTATGACATTAGGCACCCAGGAGATTTTTTTTTACGTGAAAGTGGCAGACTTTCATATGAAAATATGAAATAATTTATTTTTTGTAATGTTTTTGTGATACGTTTTCAAATTTGTCTACAGTAAGAGCAGGGATATGGCCCAAAAGGGTTGAAAATGCGTTTCTGACTTCAGCTCAACTTTAAGGCCTCATACTGTTGGTGAGGCTTTATCCTTACACAGAAGGAAACAGTGAAGCTCTCATTTGGTTGATGAAACAACTTTTTTGGTTTAAAAATTGTGGTTTAATCTAAATGGGAAGTGTTGCTGTTTTTTCTTTATATATAAACAGTAAACAAGTGAGTTTGGAATGCATATAAAACTCATTTTAGGTTTTGGACATTTGGTTAATCAAGAGCTCTGTCTCGTTGTTTGTTTATAGACCTGTAAAAAAGTTGCATAGTGTACTATTAAGTTAACATTTGAGGCAAATTACATAATACACATGATACACAGATGTGATTCATGCATTAACAGCGCCCACTCTTCTGGTTTCTGGCTTGATTTTGTAAACCTGGCTGCAGGATGTTGTGCCCAGTCATTTACAAGGGCGATAGTGAGTTCTAACGGTGATGTTGCCAGATCTCCAGTTCACTGCCAAAGTGTTGGACGATTTGATATCAGAGATCAGTTTGACCTACAGACTGCTGTGAAAAAAAATGTAGAAGCATGCTCTTTGAAGGCTGCAGCAATTAATTCCTCTTAAATTTCCCTTAAAGCACCTATAGTCCAAACCCTGAGAAACAGCACCCAAGCACAAAAATATGTGCAAGTATAGTCAGTAATAGCAAAAAAAACAAAACAGAACTTAAAGCCATACGGAATTAAGTAATTTCGACAGACTTACTATGTATTGAAGATGGTTGTTCAAAGAACTTAAAAATAGTGAATGTCAGATTAGCACAATCTTTTAATTGTCACGACTGACTTCATCTTTTTAAACAAAAACTAATTTACTTACCTTCTTTTGTTCACATGTGAGTGACCTTTCAAAGCTGTAAGTATCTGTTGAATGCAGCTGTATGTGGGAATGTAAAGTCCTTTTTTCTTCCTTATTAAGTACTTAATCATTGAATAACATCCTCTAAATTGACCAATTACTGTTAGGAGTGCAGAGTCATTTTAAATTACGGTTATATGTAATTGCCGGTATCTACCATTATTATATTTTTTTAATACCATTCTCATAATAGCAGTTACAGTTTGCTGTAATGGTGTAGCTTTATCTCTCAGCAGTCATCATACAGCAGGCAGCACCAGACTGTGGCATTCAAAGGTCAAGAACATTTCGCCTTCATTAAAACCTCTTTCAATTATGATGTGGATGAGCTTTGTGACAGGCACCTTGTGGAAAAATGGCAGACCAGGGAGCATCTGATGTAGGTAATTGAAAATAAATCTGTCTGCAGGAAAGGGGAAACTGCCATGTCGTGTAGCATGTGTGTGGCAGTGATTCATCTCCACATATTCAGTTCTATTTTCTCCGATGCTGAAATATCAAAGAACGTCCTCATTCGTTTTGAGGGTACTCTTCCATAGAATAGGTCCCAGAGAGAAAGTATTCCAATCAAACACTCTGATATTCATGCCATGGTGTTATTGCTTTTCCAACCAAGTAGAGTAAGAGCGTCTTTTTCTATGATTATGAACCGCTGAGTGCCATGCACTTTCTTATTCTTGTTATAAAGTGAGTGAAATGATGATGGGGGAGCTTTCTCTCTAGGATATCTGCCTCTATAGCTCTCGCTTGCCAGTGCTTAAGGCCATGGAACATACAATCACACCATCTCAATAGAATTGAGTGGAGATAAGATAAGCTGCTCCCAGAGAGTGTTTGATTTTAATAATATCTCTGACTCTGCTTTCTCACCAAGTATCTGTCGTCTGAGATTTTTTTTTTTTCCCTGGATGTGAACAAATTTTCAACCTCCACTGTTTGATAAACCGTCACAAACTCTAACAAACCCAATACAATGATTTCTTTACGTTTTGAAGAAGATGTTGCAATTCACAGAGGATCTGAGACATGTTCTTTGTTTTACAAGTAAATTATGTATTTTTCATATTTTGTCACATTGCCTTTTTGTGTCCTGAGGGCAAAACCTGGGAGGTGCACTGTCAGAAAACACAGGGCTGAGATCACTAAGTCTGGCCTGGAACTGCATCCGAGGAGGAGGGGCTGTAACGTTGGCCAGTGGCCTTGGGGTAAGACACCTGGAAATCAGTTTTAAAACATGCAAGACAAGATTTTATTCACTGGTAATATAGTGAATTTTTAAGATATGATAACAGACTTAATAACACAAGTGGACGTAGCCTCCAGATCTGAGAAGTTAAGCCAATGTTTAAGTAGCTTAAACATGCATTCTCTGTAATGTCCAACATGGAGCGTCCCTACTGATTACAAAAAAGAAGTCCGATTGCATAGAATTCTGTTAGAAAATGATCCCGAACTTCCCTCTTGATTTATTTCCTGAGTAAAGATGAAAAATAACACAACTCTCCAAACTCTTCAGATGCAGACAGGTATTGACAAATGGGGTTTAGCGGTGGAAATTAGTGAAAATTAGTAAAAAGTTTGATCAAGCAAAAGGGAACTTCCACTACTAAAAAGTTAGAAAAGTTTCTTTGAAAAGAAGGTTATCATATATTCTGGTGATACTGTTTTGAACAAATCTTGTACACTGACTTTAATGATATGATTCTGTTATGCTGGTTGATAATTGCTGCAAGAGGAAGATACTTTGTCATATCTTGGCTAACTGGTTTAACCTAGTTGTGAAACAGCCCTCTGGTCAGGTTTCATTAAGTATCTCACAGCAGGAGAGACAGACTAGGAGCAGTTTTTACTTCCCTATCTTAATGACATCGATGGTCAGACAAACCCTCATCAGTAAGCTGCAATGACAGGTTTGATTGATTCAGGGCCTGAGCGGCTTATTACTGATACATCCTGCTGCTCGCTTACTTTAAATTAAGGTGTTTCTTTGCTCCTTTGTCAATATTGTTGGAAAACTTGCTCAAGTTTCACATGTAATTGCATTCAAAATTTTACTCAACCTAAGAATTTTTTCTTTCTTGTTTGTTAGGGAAACATTTCCCTCCGCACTGTGGATCTGTCATTTAATGGCTTTGGCAAAGAAGGAGCCGTTGCTTTAGGACAGGCTCTAAAAGAGAACGGCGTTTTGGAGGAGTTGAATGTGAGGTATGAGCCTTGATCTTGGTTGTCTGAGGTTGCCCCTTCAGTTTAGCTCATAAAACAAGCAAATGACAAGTTTGACATTGTTGGATACTAACTTTGACGCAAAAATAATACAAAATATCCTTTATGAGACTCCTTATTTCTGGTAAAATCAAATCGCTCTGGGAGGTTTTTTAAAGCAAGCCCATCACTATAAACCAAGTTAGAGTTACCTGGTCCCTTCTGCCTCTCAAAACATAGCTTGCCTCACAAATTTTTGCCATTTAAAAAAATAACACTTTATGATTGCCTCCTCTCACACACATTTTTTTCTGCATTTCTTTCTCTCCGCAGTAACAACCGAATACCCCCTGAAGGAGCTATTCGGCTAGCCATGGGCCTCAAAGTAAACAAGACAATCAAATCCCTGAATGTAAGCTGTTAAAAAGAGATTGGTTCAAGTCTCTAAAGCAATGGGGGGCATCAGTGGATAAAATGGGATCAGTATATGGATCACTGTACTTTGTTTTAATGTCAGTGCCCAAGCAGGTAGCACAGGGAGTCATAGCTGTCTGAAAAAAAAGTAGTTATTGAAAAGAAGTTAATGTGAAGAAAGTGAAACTCAGTCTGTGCATTTGTGAGTTTGGGGATTTGATTGCATTTACAAGTCTGAAAACTTTGAAAAGCTTAACTTAGGCTGTTAAAAATATTTAAATGTGATCAAATAATTCTAAGTTTAAAGACGTGCACAATCCAGTTTTCTTCTGCTCTGTGCAGGATAAAGGGGGATCTATTGGCAGACATTGATTATTACATTCAAATGAATGTCTTTCAATGAATACTATCACCTGAAATAAGAATCATGTTTTTATTGGCTTAGCATGAGCTCCTTATATCTCAAGAGGGAGGGATTCCCCTTTGGTGGAGTCCATCATGTTGCACCACCATGTTTTGAAGCCCAAACGTTCTCTTTAATGTTTTGGTTCTCCCACATGTTTGAAAAGGGAGAATGAGGTGAGAGGTAATAATTATCATCACTAACTGACTTCAGACCAGTAGCGCTGACTTCATTAGTGATGAAGTCTTTGGAAAAATTAATCAGAAATGAGATTTTATTGCAGGTGGTAACATCTATTTAAACCCTGCAATTTGCATATGGCTCTGGCAGGCGGGTGGAAGATGCTGTTACCACTTTGTTTAATCTTTTGTATTGTCACCTTGATGGGATCAGAGCCCATGCTAGGCTTTTATTTATAGAGATTTCTCTTCTGCTTGTAGTACCATCCAGCCACGTCTTTTAGCAGAAAAACTAATCAGCCATTTTAAATTGGATTTTAATCTTGTGGGTTGGATACTGGACTTTTTAACTGAGAGATCCCAATGTGTGAGAGTAAATGGTTCTTTTTCTGATCAGCTGCACTCCTCCACTGGTTCCCCTCAAGGATGCTGTCTCTCTCCTCTGCTATTTATCCTGTACACAATTGACTGAAGTAACAATTATGCAAATAGACATACAAGTAAATTTGTTGATGACACAGTCACTTTAAGTCTTCTGAAAGGGGAGGAGCATCACCATAGGCCTGTGGCTGATTAATTCACACTCTGGTTTGATGAGTCTTTCCTTCAGCTAAACATCTTGAAAACTATAGACAATTAACTTTAGGAGACACGATGTCACTACAACAAAAAAGGTTTGACAACGGTTGGTTTTTTGTTTTTGTTTTTTAAGAAAAATGAGTTCTTTTAATGCATTTTCTGAGATTATGACCCTCATCAATAAAAGTTTCATTGGATCAGTTTCAACATTCTGTTTTATTGCCTGGTACAGAAATCTGACTCTAGCCGACAAAAACAGACTCGGTGGCCTTGTTAAAGTGGTGAACAAGATTTCTGGGAGGAGTCAAGTCCAGTTTATTGATCTCTATAACAGGCAGGTGGTCAAAAAGACGACTTCTCCTCTAAAATGCCCAGATCACCCTCTTTGTACAGAGCTTGATCTTCTACCCTCAGGCTGACGGTGTAAAGTGCCTGTGGTGAGGACAAAAAGGCATCAGGTCTCCTTTGTACTTGCTGCCATTTCCCTGTTAAACAGCAGCTAATTTGAATTTCTTGCTGCTCATTGCACACTTGGGCTTTCACTGGATGGTGAATGATCTTTTGCGGAGCTTTAATGTAGGTTTTCCTTGTAAATGTTGTGGAATGCCTATTTGCACTGTGTTTTATATGTTTATAATACTGGCTGCAAATCAG
>JAQFJB010000021.1:10536793-10547576 GCA_029874875.1 Naso minor
ACCGAACTGCCTCAATACTGTTGAATACAAAAAAATGTTAGGTATCAAAATTTGGTATCGAATGACCAAAAGAGTTCATTTCATCAGCATCAGTGAGCCAATACACATGCAGCATGTTTGTTGTGCCAAGATCTAATAGTACTGTTGACTGGCTGTACTCTGTTTTGCAGGAAAAACATTAGATTACACCCAGAGACAGGGCTGACCATAAGTATGTGTAATGTAATATTCTGTTAAAACAGATAAGATAAAATTGGTATTAAAAGAAAAATGATTTGGGAACCAATATCAAACTCAACATATCGGTATTTGTACAAGTATTTAATTTTTCTTAATGACATCCAGCCCTAGCAATTGGAAATCGATGACATTACTGTCCGGTTAGTTCATTATTATGCTTTTAAAATCTTTAACTTGACTTTTGATACTTGTGTCACTGTATTTCTCCTCCACTGTCTTTATGTTATTTAGATGAGTGTGGTATTGTTGCCCAGATCTCTCAGCCTCTGGCTGACAGCGACATCTCTGCCTATTACATAAGCACCTTCAGCTTCGACCACGCTCTGGTGAGTCAAACATCTTCACGTCATTATTTCGGCCACCAAGGTTGTTGTTGTCATGAAAGTCAAAATTTGAAAATGATTACAACCCTAATACCCAAATAAGTTGTGTGAGAAGTACTTAAAACCTTTTTTTACATATTTTCTATGGAAAATGGTGTAAAGACAATATGTTCAATGTGTAACCTCATCAACTTTATTGATTTGTAAATATCTGCTTTCTCTGAATTTGTTATATATTTATTTAGAGAGTTCATGCCCGTTATTTATTCCGTTATGATTATTTTTAAAAAAGTAACTCAAACGTCACTCACTCATACACAAACTTGTACACTGCTACCACTTTCCTTGAAGAAGAGCTAAAACTTGTCTGCACCCCCCACCCCCCCCATCCAAAAGACAACTCTTAAAACAACAAGAGCTGACTATGTAAACAATGAATCAAACACGAAAATAAAGCATCACTAGCTATCCAGCCTTGTCAAACAAAACTACAATAAAACAGTATCCCAACACCTAGTGTGTCTAAGCATGAACAAATATCTACCTGAAATGCAAGCCTCATCAGTTTTAGGGACTTACCCAAAACCAGCCCTGTACGTGAAGTGAGAGTTCTAGTGCTTCAGTAGCACAACAAAGTATCAGGTTTGAGAATTACAACAGTGAACACAGAGTTTAGAACAAGAGGCACGCAGGCGAGCCAGGTGACTCAGCTGCCCAGACTGTTGAGCTTGCAGGTCCCTTTTTTTTTTTTCCTCTTAAGGCTCTTCCACTAATTGCTGCAGGGTGATTGGTAGGTCAAACAGGTGGCCCACCAATCAGGCTCCAGTGGGTGGCAGAAGGCCAAGAGGCGGAGTTGCAGCAGCTGGGAACACCAATTGGGAGACAGGGACCGCACATCTGTTTGGAATACACCTGAGAGAGGGTTAACCACACACAGGCAGCTGTAACACACGGATTCTTTATTTTTCTTTTCCAAAAAAATGTGACATACCATTAAGATGCAAAACTCAACGTCTACAAATACAATTCACCACATATAATCCATATAAATAGATATATAAATAAATATAACAGAAAAAACAACAAGAGACATAAAAGAAAAAAGAAACACACTTTCAATAAGGCAACAACAAGACAGAAATAACACTAAAATTCATAAGTAATTCATAATTCATTGACTTATTGTTCAAATCATATGGTTGACATTTTGGTTGGAATACTATTGATGTATAAGAACAACAAAATTTTAACATTGACCAAACTAGAGAGACAAAAGCAAAGAAAAGCCAAAAACAAAACAAAACAAAAAAACCCACACGGATTCACATGTTTGAATTGTGCAAATTATTCCAGAGCCACGGGTGAAAGGAACTGACCAACACGGTGAAAGCTGTATTTTCAGACACCACGCATAGGGAGCAAAAGGAGTACACATGAGAGCGTTGATGTCACCCGGCAATGCATAAACAGTGTCTGCTTCATTGCAAATAGACTGAGCTGTAGTGACCTAGTTTCCAAACTGTGCAGCCGATTCAAAGATCTATCTGCACTACTAGACACCACAGCTTCCGTGTGCGCAGTGAGAAACACGTCCCTGTTTTGGAATCATTACAGGCAACAAGTTCAGAATGAGCTGGCATTCATGAAATGAAAAATAAAGTGTGTCATTTTGTGCATGAAATAAATACTCGTTTTATACTGCATTCAAATGAATACAGATCGAATGACGATCGTGATGAATGTAAGGGAAAAGATCATTGCATTTTACAAAGTTATGACTTCTTTGGAACAGGGGTTGTACATTTGTAAATGGATGATTACATGTAGCTGAGATATTTAAAGAACCGAGGTTTGGCTCTTGTTTCTAAATGTGGGAAATGTAGACAGATAAAAAGAATGAATACGTCACATTCAGCAGCATTCCTGTGAGGTTTAATCATGAGGAATGCTCAAGGCGTAAGGTGTTTCTGCAGATATTAGCATGAAAAAAAAATTTGTAATTGCCTTGTAATAGTTAATGCACAGCTTAAATTTAAAATCTTACTCGGCAAGAAACGCTTGAATTAATTCCCCACTAAATACACAAGAGTTTTGTTGAGTTCATCTGTGTCTGTGTGCTTAGTCAGCAACTGCTGCCATCTGTATCATCTTGGAAGTAAGCAAGAAGTTTATCTGTGTCAATTGTTTGCCATTACCCAGAAGCATATCGCAGAATGTGTGGAACTGTGTGAATCAGCAAAGCCAAATTTCCATCCGACATCAGTGTGATGTATGCATTATTTATGAGCATCCTTCCGCTGTTATCTGAGAAAACTGTCATCACCTCGAACGATCATTCATATCAAATTCATCTGACTGTTTTGTTTCTGTCTCCTCTAGACTGATTTCAAACACCTAATATATAATCCCTGTGGCCTCGTCTCTTTCTTGTCACTGTGTCGTAAGCCTGCACATTTGTAGGTCAGTGTCAAGGGTTTTCTCAAAATGCTGTTGCATTAACGTGATATTTCACCGCAAAACTCTGTTTTGTGTATCAATTAATCACTTTTTGTTGTCTTAGATGAATTAACTTTTTTTTCCCTCCAGCATTCCTCCACGGTAAATGGGTGATTTTTTTAAAATGCGCACTTCCTTTTGCTGGCAGCCTGTGGAGTTAACTCATGAAAGCATCAAAACTATCTAGAAAGGTCCATCCAACACTCTCAGCAGCTTTGTGGGGTATAATCCAAATCTGTCTTTATTTTTATGTGGTGTGCTCAATACTTTAAAAACACTTTTATTTCGACTAGAAGGCTACTAAATCTAACACAACGTCCGATCCAGTGTTTTGTGTCACAGGTTTCAGTTATTGTAAATGTCGATAAATTCCAACCGGCATTAATATGGTTCTGCCAAAAACTGCAGAAATTCTCTCTGCACCAGCCATTTTCATTCGCTTACAAGTTTCCTTAGCATTTTTGAAGAGAGGAACATAAGGACAAATGAACAAAAAGGGCTGGTACAGTTCACTGATGTTTAGAATAACTGTTAAACGCAACACAAAACATTGGAGGATTTAGGAGCATTCTAACTGAGATAAAAGTTTCTATATATGACAGGATAAAGAAGAATTGGATTATACCACATGAAGCTGTTGAGAGTTTTGGATGGATGTTTTTAGGTAGTTTCGATGCTTTGTATCTCTATAGCTGCCAGCAAAAGGGAGCACGCGTTTTTGAAATCACCTGTTAACTGTGGAGGAACACTGGGACAAAAAAGAATGTATTCTTCAATTCAAGACTTCTAAGGGTGAGTAACCGAGAGGCAAACATAATTTTGTGGTGAAATATCACTTTTAGTGAAATCCTGTTTCTTCGTCCCAATTTCATCACAATGCAAACTATTCGTACAACTTTCTAGTTTGATCTAGTTGTGCTGTTTAATCGACCGAGTCACCAAATACTGACCAGAGGTGAAGAAGGATGAACAAAGTTGCATCTAGTCGTGACGTTGATTCTTTGGGTTTTCCACGTGTTTGGTGCTTCATGTTACACTCCTACCTTCAGAGTGTTTCGGAAATGAGTGTTCAACTTACTTTCATTGCTGAATCATGCAGTTAAGCAAGTCAATGCACTTTCATTGACATGTAAATTTATTATTACTGGAACCCTGTAAACATGAGTGGGACTGGTGTTAACCTCAGACCGGCCTAATTATAGCAAATTCCATTGATAAAAGCTGTTTGGTAAATATGCAATCTGTTAAATATGCAGTCTGTTGAAATAATGTCTGAAATAACATAACTTAAGTTATCGATAATGTAAAAAAGTTTGAGGAACACAGTGGATCCTCTTAATCAGTAGCACTTGCTCAAACCTATTTAAAGACGGGGTTGGTAATTTTTTCCAGATACACTTTTGTCATAGTGGTTGAAATGGTCTTTACATCTCAACAGCAATCAATAAATCATGTTCTGATAAAGGCTCTGAAAAGAGTTGTCATTTGTAGCTGCTGCAATAATGTAAAAACTCCAACCAATCATCACCTTAAGGTTTCAACTGGAAAGAACCAATTAATTGTCTTCCTACCTTCCTGCACATACTCAACCGTAGCCATACAAAAGCCCACACTCAACAGCTTCACCACGCAGAAAGTATTTCAAGTCAACCGAAGGACGGCAGAGATAATCTGCCAGTATGACCAAAGTGTTGTTTGTAATAGCTCACCACGCTAAACAAGGCAAGAAAAAAAAGGACAGAAGCAGAGAAGCTGTGACGCAAAAGAGTTTAGACAAAGCAAGAGGACAAATCAGAGCAAACGTTGATTTTGGTTTTCAGCAATGGCAACAACTGTGGGGGTTGAAGGGGAAGGAAGAGTGACACCTTGGTTGTTGTCTTTCTGATGCTATGTTTTGTTTTGTTTTCCATCCATTATGATAATGTTAGGTCCTTTCACGCTGCGGAATGAGACATGAGGTAACATAGTTGAATAAATGAATCTGCTCGCTTACGGAGAAGCTGCAATGCAGTGACGTTCACGTATGTGTGTTGGGGGCGTGGCTTATGAATGAGCCTCAAGGGGAGAGACTGGACCTAGAGGAGCCCTGAGGAGGTTTTACTTTTCAAATCCTGTCAGAATTATCAATACTACCTTTGATGTCATCAAAAACGGTGGAGAAAAATGTGTTGCATCATCAGTATGATCATGCCTTTAATCCAAAAACAAAAAACTACAAGTGGACCACTGCAAGAACTCTGAGATACAACTTTCGGATTGAAAATCTGGATTCTCCCGCTCTGTAGCTACTAAAGATGGGTTAGAACATTAGCTTATTTAGCTAATAACCTGTAGACTTGCTGTGGTTAACCTTTTCATTATCCAGTGTTTTGCTGGACAAAGTAGCACAGCCAATTTTGTGTAAAGAGGAAGAATGAAAAGGATGTAGGTAATTTAGAAAGTTCTTGATAGAAAGTCACAATAACATGGAACAGAACAAAGCTATGTCACCAGAGGGTTGTGAAAGAACACGTGCATATGGGATGATGGGAGGTCACTGCCTGCCTCATATTTCAGTAAGTTAGTCAGAATCATTTTATCTGGAATTAAGTCAGGGAAATTCCACTCAACACCAATGAATTTATTGGAACTACTGTATGTGGGGAATGCAGTAGTGTTATTTTTTAACAGCTCAGTCCCACTCTCTGCTGAAAAGGGGCAAGAAGCTCCTGGAAGTCCTTGTCTCCCCAATTTGCAGACGTTTTTGGTTGCTGTTTTTCTACTGATGATTGTGTGTCACACTGTTCGCACCTTATCAAAACATTAAACACCTGTCCTGATGTGCCATCGCAGCATTTTACACAGTCAAATCACTACTGTCACTACCTCCCTAACTGCCCGTTCAGCTGTCGCAACTTTTACGCAGAACAGTGAGGCACAATAAACCTGCCTTGAACAGGTGGTATGAAAGGGGCAGCTTACCTGTTTGCCTTGTATAAAGCGTATGTATTTTGGTTTTATAAAGGGACAGTATGTTAGTGTTGTGTTTACAGCTTGTTTGCCTCCGAGCGGCCAAAAATATCACCTAACACTGCTTAAACTACTGTTTTTTAGGTCCCCGAGGAGGACATCATGAGTGTGACAGACATGCTCCAGCATCAGAGGAAAGAGCCAGCCACTAGTTGATCGCTGAAGTTCTGTCTGAGCTGGATGATCTGGCTCAGTGTGCCGCCGCTCACTCCAGCTTCAGTGGCCCGGGGTGGCGGGCCAGCAGGAGACGAGGCTAACCTTGTGCCTAGACTAGCACTGCATCGCCAGCAGTATTAACTACGAACTTGCCATGACCACCAGAAGCGCTTCTCTACGGTGTGCACAGTCTGTCTGTGGCCTCCTGTCTTACCTATCAAAGGCAGGATGCACTGAGTCCCAGGAGGCCCACAAGCTCACACATGCACATCAAAATGCACAACAACTCCTGAGTACATGTACATCCAGACACAAACACACACACATTATACTTCACAAGCACAAAGTCAGACATATGAACATGTATGATAGGCTCTTCTTTCCCTCTGTTACATGAGTTGAGATCTCGACGTGAAAGGTCATTAGTGTGTGAATTGTTTATATTTTGCTCTACACTGCAGACCACATTCACGAACATTCACATCACCTGTGCCATAAGCACAAACTTAGTCTTCCAGTAATGTTTATATCGTAATGCCATCTAAGCAAATGTTTCCGCTATCAAAGGCCATTCGCAAGAATCACGACTTTCCTTTGTTTGAAACTGAGATGGTGAAGCTTGACATGCAAGGCAGTTTTGAGAGCATGATTTTACAATAATTTTCATGCAAAACAAAAACAGTTTTTTTAAAAACAGGGCTTGTTTTCGTTGGCTTAGAAGAAGATGCAGTTAGTTCTTCTATATTAACACCAGTGTTGCCAGGTCCACTGTTTTCTTACCAAACTGTGCTACTTTTGAAGCATTTCTGCTGTTTTCTTTAACATATTTTATATGCAAATTAGATGAATAATCTGAATAAATATCCACTAATTAAAATGATTTGTTTCTACCCATATCCTTCCAATCTGACCTCAGATCAGCACATACACACATGGAAACAGATCACGTCACACGCTAACACACACACACACACACACACACAGAGTGTGCTCTTCTGCTGTCAGTCTGTCTGTCCACTGCCGATGGACACTGTGCCACGACTTGCTAGCTCGCAACCCGCAAGGAAATGTGACGCCCAGTAAGTGGGCAAAACATTGAAAGAAATGTGTGAAAAGAATGATAAAGCAAATATTGAAGTAAAGAATGGATTGAAGGTTTGTATACATGAAGTAAAAACAATAAAATCATGTTATTCTGGCAGGAAAGGAAAGGCTAACAGAAAGAAGAATGAGCGACAGGTCAGGTTGTGTGTCAGTAAATAGGGTCAACACATTCATAGATGCATTGCCTTTATGATAATATACTGTAACAAAATACACAAGGCCTAAGAGAAAGAACTGTTTTGGAAAAACTTTTAACTGCTTAACTGCTTTTAATACCGGCACGCTAAATATTTCTGGTGTTACTTCATAGATATTGCAGTACATTTGGCAATGTTGTTGGACTTTAAAAGCAGTTCGTGTAGTTTGGCAGGGGATATTTTAAGTTCTATTTTGGACTAATTTATTTTGGCCAGTGGGCATTTTGTCACACAGACCTGGCAACCCTGATTAAAACTATGACAGATACTGAGCAGCAGGATAGTAGTCATGTTTTTCCATTAATGAGTCAGTATGTCTTAACAATTGTATTACCCATGGTCAATAACACTATGTCTTATTTGTTATTTGCACAGTTACCTTTTAATTTAGCTATTATCACTTAAATGTTTTCTTTGGTACAACTGCATTTTGTACAATTTGAAGTAAAAGTGTTCTTTTAACATTTGTCTTTTTTTTTTCCTGCTTCATTCAATAAAGACTATTGAACACTGGTACTCTTCGTTGACTCTTCGTTGCATACGACAGTTACGTTCTTAAGACATGAATGCAGGCTCACAGCATAACTCCATGGTCCAAATAAGTTAAGTATGTCATGACATTTTTATTTTAAGACACATTCTGCCTGTTCTTTATCATTCATGACTCAAATTTGTGAAGTTAGGATGGTTATTCATGGTCTTAACAGTAATGTGAAGTGATTTTAATAGTAATGGTGACTTTTAGAGAACTTCCCTGTGGTGCTTGGCCTGTCCAGCCTGGAGCCACACCATGAAAAGAATCATCACTTTTGGTTTTTGAGTCCAGAATGAGGGAGAAAAAAAGCCCTGTCTTAAAGAAGTACAAGCCTGAACCATCTCCAGCCAAGGAGATACCTGTAAGAAGTGTTAAATGGAAACTGTGACGCTGAAAGGACTCATCGCATCCACCTCAAACTGGCAGAATACAATGTGAGTTTCAAGGAGGCGAATTAATGCCCTGACATCTTAAGTCTTCTATAAACAAGCGGAAATTGTTATAATGTGGTTAAGTGGAGGAGAAAAAAGTTGTAGCTGACGCAAGAGTGATAATATCACTGATCAAACAGATATTAGAGAGAAATTAGAAAGATATTGTCAGAAAAAATGAAAAATTAGTGATTCAGAGAATAAAGTTATTTTTTAACAACATCTTAACAGCAAGAATTACAACCTTTTTTTTCTTTTTTTTTAAGCAATGTTTAAAGCAACTGTCTTAGTTCTTAAGTTCCAACTGATCAGTTGGCTGATATGAATGGCTAATATTGTCCTATATTGTCCTAAAGTTGTAAATGTAATATATATTCAGTCTATAGTACATAAAAACATATATATCAGATATTGTATTGTATTATTTTTGTCACTCTAATATCGGTGTTGGCATTGACCCAAAAATCTAATATCAGTTGGGCCCTAGTGCTTGTCTTAAACTAAGTGATTTTCATTTTTCAGATTATTTATGACTCCCAGAGGCCTAAATAGGTGAACCTATGCCATATTTGACAAGAAAATAGCCATGATTAAAAACAAGTTTAACAACAAGTTAAACAAGTTAAAACGATTTTGTGAAGCAGAATATGCGTTTGAATCTCTCCCATCCCGTTCATCATTTCATGGCCCTTCAAATGTGTCCTGCAACCTCTGAACTCGAGGACAAACTGCTACTGAATCACTCAAAACTGGGAGGTGGTTTCTCCCATGTCCTCTCCGTTTCATTTTCAGATGCTTGACAGATACAATAAAATTGTGTATTGTGCCATGTGTTAATATTTTAACTTTTTAATTGAATTTTTTTTTCCACAATCCATGTCAGAAACAATTTATCGATTCTTCATTAATGCTTGCGACTATAACAACTATATTGTACGTGTTCTTTTTTCTAACTTTCCTTTCCATTCTCGAGTGACTCACCTGGCTGCAAAATATTATCAGAGGAGCACATGAAACGTTTAAGTCATCCAAAGTTGAGACAAATTTTCATACACCTAAAAAATGTCATCATGGAATTGTCATTCCTTGTGGTGTGTGATGTTGTGCGTGAGTGTGTCAGTGTGGGTGGGTGTAGATGACATAGCACATCAAACTGTATATATAGAGCAGTTTACAGTGGTGTAACTTACTTTGCAGAGATACACCTTGCTGAGCTATAAGCCAATCAGTAACTACTGTCACTATGGATTATACACTCAATGGACGTCTGAATCACTGTGGTAAATATCTCCCTAAAATATATGGGTAAATTTAAAAAATGTTATGACGATGTTGTCATTTGATATAATACTACAATTTAGCGTTCAGCGGCTAAGATTAAGTATCCAATAAGTCATATAATGTTTAATAACCAATTCAGTTTTATTTCTTATATGCATTATGTAATGAGCAAGCTTCTGTGCAGACAGACGTGCTGTGAATATGCTGAGCAATATATTTGGATATCAGGGGAGAATGATGCTCCGTATTTTATATTATATTTTCCTTTAGTTTAAGCCTTTATTGATCCTTAACTAGGCCTGTACTAAATTTAAAGGAAAACTGCATCTTGAAAAGTAGCTTTGTGCAAATAAGTACTTGCAGTGTTATTAAACGATTTCCATTTTAACTCAGAATACAGAGGTGAGTGCAAGACCGCATTACTCATAACAGGAAGGCATTACTGGATGACAAAATGTCTGCAGAATCGAAAACACTTCATTTGGATGGTTAACTTAGAGATTGTTTATAGAGTATTTGTAAAATTTCAACATGTCAGTTGACATTCAACAATGTATCTGTTTCACCTAACCATAATCCTAATTAGTTAACCATTTCATTGATCTTTTCTGAACATTCTGAAAACATTCAGAATTAAATCCAGAAAACATTTTAAACATGTTCAGGTCATTTTCAGCAATGTGCGTACAAATATTCAACAAGCGATAATGACAACGATATTATCAACAACTGATATGTCACTGCAATGTTACAAATACCCATTAATCAAGGTGGACAACCTAAATAAAGTGTTGTTGCAGAATCATGTTAAATTCTTTGAGTGTTAATGCTCTTTCCTGTTTAATGATTTGCTTGGCGAGTGAAAAAATCACTGCGCTTACATCAGCTTTCAGCTCTCTTCCTTTATCTGAAGCATAGTTTGTCTACATCATGGGCTTATGACCCCATAGAATAAATTGACGACTGCCTCATTTCTATATTTAAGCCAAATTCAAGAGAAATTCATTTTAG
>JAQFJB010000021.1:10548458-10559631 GCA_029874875.1 Naso minor
ATGAGTATTTTCACACAGAATGTGAATATCACGCTACGAAAAAAGCAACTCTTTTATTTTTGAATCAAGGTCGATTTTTCTAAACTTTCACACTGCGAACAAACATATCTACCAATCACATCACGTCCATATTCCACAACAACAACAACATCAACAACAATGACTGATGCACAGATTATAGAGACAACATACGGCAGAGTATCACTGATCAGTTGGCCTTTGTGAATAGTGAGTAACGTTAGCTTAGGTAGTTAAGTTTTAGATGAGGTAACAGCTAACGTATGTTAACGTGTGGGAGACCCTGTTAACTTTTCATCTGTCTAATCATATGGCTTACACCTGCCCGCTGTAAATGTCTGTGAGGTTGTCGCATTTTCACTCAGTATTTTGTGTGATGGATAAGTTCTGCTATGTTGTAATATTGTATTTGGAACATGAGTCCATTCTCCCTCTTTGGAGTGAGCTGTCAGAACTCTTTAATAAATTTGTATTACTGTGTTTCTGTCACAGATTTGTGTCGCTGTGGGTGTGAAGAGTGTTGATTGGGACATTTTGCATTTTCGTGTCATTTGTTGCACACCTACTGTGTAAAGGCCTTTAAAGTGCAGTGGTACAGACTGCTGGCCTTGCTGCAGAAACCTGCACCATAATCTGCCCTAATGCTGCAGTGGCCAGTCAGCTGAGTGGCCAATCAGAGAAAACAGAGCTGAACAACCCAGCCATACAGAATTACAAAGACATAATTTAGCATTTGCAAATGAAGCAACACTCTACTGTATCACTGCACAAAGCTGTGGTAGTCACTGCATTGCCTGAGTTGGAGTGAAACAGCCCTTTGAACCTTTGAATAACACTATATGTAAAACTACTACTTCCATGATGTGAGAAGAGGACCAAGTGTGCGCATATCCACATAAAGTAAAGGAGCAGGACAATCACTCACAGGATAAAAGAAAAGAAAAAAAGGCACACCGCTGGGCTCCCGATGAAGAACTTTATTAAAAAGTTTCAATAAGATCTGATCTTCCTCGGGCTGTTTCCATGATGTTCCATACATCATAGCGTTAGATTTAAAACACTGAAGAGGAGGATGTAACTCATTCAGTTGGCTGTTGCTATGCCACAGAGCATGACAGGGCAGAAAACGGGATGTGTGGTAGGGAGAGACTGACGAGAGGAGAAGAATGAAAAGAGGAGGGTGTCCAGTTCCTCCCTCACTGTCCTGCTCTCTCACGACGTCCTACAGAAGACAAAAAAGGCCAAGTGTGTTCTGAAGAAGCTCCCTGCCACCTGTGACCACAGCGACGTCATCCTTTGTGTTTTGTGTGTGACTGACTGACGAAGCTAATATTTTAGTATGTGTAAAGGGGACAGCGGGGACATGATAATGCCTGTGGTGATGTAATGTGCTGTTCCTGTGCTAAGTGTGAAGGGGGTGAAGCAAGAGGGGTGTGCAGGCATGATGTGTGTGTGTGTGTGTGTGTGTGTGTGTGTGTTTGTGTGTGTGTGTGTGTGATGCATTTATGGTGATGCAGTTCTGAAATCTGTTCCAGCACTTAAGGCAGCAAGTTTTGCCCAGCATCATGTTTTCTCAATGAGAAGAGATCCCAAGAGGGCAATTCACCATCTTTTCTTGCTCTCTGGGACATTTTCTGTGGGGGCTCCTGAGTCCACCAATGCATGTATATTTCTTAAAACTGCAACTGTAACCACAAGTGTGAAGTCTATATTTTGTAATTGTAATGAATATTTCTGATGACTCAGTCAACCCATTAAAGGAATTCAGATTCTGTAATATTTTGTACCAGTTTGCTTTGTATTTTTATTTATTTATTTATTTATTTATTTTTGCTAAATAGAGCAAATGGTTTTCATGACAACAACAACAACATGTCATCTATATTCATTCATCCAACTGTGACACTAAGGACTGAACCACTTGTTTTCATCCCGACCCTGTGTAATGGAAAAAGCAAATTATATTATATGCATAGTTAGAAAATGTGGTTGTAAGTTTAAACTAGACCGTGCTGACATGAGATGATATCATCACCTTGTGGTTTGTGCCACATTTACGCACAGGAAGTATCGTGTGAGGGGGATCAGAGAAGGAGTGACTCAATTATAATGTAAAATCTGTATGTCATTACAAAAGAATTTGATGAACAACTGACGTATATCAAAGAATATGTTGTTTGTCAGAGTTTGTGTTTCTTGTGAAATGATGTAAAGACGAAATGCTTGTTTATCTTATCTGGTATTTAGTATGGATTAAAGTAATTAATAGTTACTTCTACAAAATTCAAATTCACGGTTGCATTTACAATATGCAAATTAGAGGATGTCAGCAATTAAAGTGTCTTAAAATACCGAATCATTTCCAAAAGCAAAGTTGTTAAGATGTTTTGTTCAAATGAAAACTTATTTTTAGTTTCTGTCTCATATTTAAGAATGTTTATAACTTTTTCTGCCTTAGAAATGTTTAAACCTCCATAACAGCTGTGTTCAATAAAACTCTTCTTAGTTGTCTTCAGTCTCATTTCTTATCTTTATTAATTTGCAGCATTTCCTTAAGTGGAAGTGACAAAGAGCACTGAGCAAGGTCTTGACCTGTCAAAGGAGCCAAATCTTGATTAGTTCTCCTCTTCACTTTCTCATCAAAGGATAACGCTGCGTTAGAGATAGGGGATTTTTTTCATCTTCAGCAATTCTTTCACACGCCTCCTCTCAGGGCTGCACAAATATAAAAATCATCTTGGGTGACTGTGGTTTCATAACTCTGGGAATCAAACCTTGTCATATTTGAAAACTTGAGCCAAGACAGAATGAAATACAGAGCAGGTCTGCTGTGTTGCCCACTTTGTCCATTCATTGATTATTGTGTGCCAGAGGACACACAATTGTGTGCCATTTGTGTGATGGATTTAAAAAGCTGTGTGTGCACTTGTATTTGCAGGTTTTCTGACAGCGGTTTGTGCCTGGATGGTGATTCTGATGCAAAGCGTGGATGCAGCACGTGCACCAAAGAAACATACTGCTGCTCTTTCATGCAGGCCCAGAGAGCTCGCAGCCCTCACCAAAGGTCTAGCTGAGGCGAGCTTGACAAGTTTTGTAAGTAACATAATACTGTTGTCTCTACAGTATATCTAAGGGTTGTGCATGTGTCATAGCCTCCATCCTGATCGTTTTCCGCCTCAAGTTAAAGTCTCTTCTCAAGATGATTCTGTAAATCAGCGATCAGCAATGTGCAGACAGGCATGCAGCTCTGGAAAGGCTATTCAGGCAGGTTTCTTAAGTAGCAACATCAAAATGTTTAAAAAAAAATAAAAATTAAAAGTTTAAAAAAATCTGCTACAAGTTTGGAACAGAAATATTTGTACTTAAAAATATTTAAACGTCAAAAGTGAAAGTATTTATTATCAAGAATAATTTTTTTCAGTTTCAAAAGAGCATATCAAGTATATAAAAATTAATCAAACATTGATATAGTGCAATTTAAGCAGCATTTTTAATGGCATAGTTGGTGGAGGTGAAGCTCACGTCAACCACTTTAATGGTTATAGATATAATAGATATTAAGGTGTTATAGAAATCTATGTCTCTTGTTTTAAATTAAACTAAACAATTTCAGTCTGTGAAATCAGTTAGACCTTCTTTACATGATCTTTATTCGGCCCATTAGAGTTTTAACTTGAACAGTAACAAGCTGCATCTATTAAATGTAAAAGAAGTAAAGAAACAATAATTTACAGTTTCTCCATGTAGTAAAATATATAGCATTAAGCGCCATAAAACGAAAGAACGAAATGTTCTTTATACAGTGTTTGAGTATAAGTACTGAGTTCATTTTTGCATATTTTATTTGGAAGACTAATAGCATGTCTGCCAGTGCTTAATTC
Source organism: Naso minor (assembly GCA_029874875.1). Lineage (NCBI taxonomy): Eukaryota > Metazoa > Chordata > Actinopteri > Acanthuriformes > Acanthuridae > Naso > Naso minor. Next base: position 10,552,358 of record JAQFJB010000021.1, read on the forward strand.
CTTCAGTCTATTCCATGTAACAACTGTATGCTACGATATGAATATTAAACTATATGAGCTTTTCTCTTTGGTGTTTGGGATGAATCTTTTGATGCAAGCAAACGTGGTTTAGTCAGTGCTCTTGTCTGTGTAAATGGTACAAAAGCTACACGAGGCATCTCCAAAATGTGTGCTTTGTCTTAGTTGCACTAACACACAATCACTTGCTCGAGTAAAATTAAGCTGACATCTTTAAATTTAAACACATTTCTTGCGTGATGGTGTTGTATCTCTATGCTGACTGAGATGTCGTGTGGCCCCGCAGACAGTTAATTTGCATATATGTGATGTCGTGTGATCACAGACTTGATATGTGATAATCTAAGTAAATCCTCAAATTAAAATCGGTCTTCTTTCCAGGATGAAGCCAACGGGAAGCACCTTGGCACCTGGTCCCCAGGCTTCCCCGAGCTCAAGGTCCATGAGAACACTTGTGTCAATGGTTCAAAAGGTCAGTGCAGCCTCTTCTTCATGGCTCAAGGCCTGGAAAAAGTCCTTGAGGACCAGAGCAAGAACCTGAATCCTCAAGATGTTTCGCTCCACAAGAAGCTCAGGCACACAATCTCCAGTGTCAACATGCTGGCAGCATGTTTAAAGGAATTTCTCGGAGGGGAGTGCTCCCCAAAACCATTCCCACCAACAATGCCCAAGCACGCGTTTGAGAGGAAGCAGTGGGGTCACACACTGCTGAAGACAGCCAGGGACTATCTGAACTGGCTGAAGCTGAAGCTCGGAGACCAAACTATAAAGGTCAAAGGGAAATGTATGCTAATGCGTTCAGTTACAACCCATCAGAAGTACTTGGAGGGGAGCGGATACCTCTTGTAGTCTTTTTAAACACGAGTTGATTTAAGTGTTTTGATGCAGACATGGTTACATTTTATGGCAGCTTTTCTTTAATATGAAGACTGTTTAAATGATGCTTTTTTGGTTTCTATGTAGCATGTTAACATTGGGACATTTAAATCCCATGTTTCACTTTTTATACTTTGTAGGAATGAATGACTGAATTCAATGCAACTTTTATATTTTCACTGATCCCCTGACAAACTACTTACTTACTAAATCACATTTTTTCAAGCATTTATCGGCAAAGAATGACATTTTGGAAACTGAGTATGTTTTTTACTTTCTTGCTGAGTGTTTAATGTAAATACCAACTCTCCACGTCTAGCCAGTCAATACAAGTCTACATTTGGCAGCCAGTTAGCGTAGCTTAGCTTAATGATAGGAAACAACAAGCCTAGTTCTGTCCAAAAGTAACAAAAATCCACAGACATACACTTCTAAAGCTCACTGTTTTCTTATTTGTTTCAGCCAGTGAACTTTAAAGGTGCTGTTAGGCAGGCTTTAAAAATATATATTTGGAAAAAGTCAAGCTAGCCGTTCTCCATTATGCTGTCTGTATGCTAGCTTCATATACACTTACAGAGTGATGTGAAACTCTGTTCAAACTCTCAGCAAAACAGCAAGTTTATTTCCCCAAATGTCACATATGTGTCTGCAAGCTGTATCAAAAATGACTTTGTTCAAATAAATTTGATACTTTAAAGCAAATGACATTGCTCCCAGGTGACAGTAATTAATCAACTTGCCAAAGAGGCAAATGAAAAGGGGCTCTAATATGTTTCTTAATTGCAACAGTCTGTTTTCTCAGCCTTCACAATGATTAATTGTTTTGCTCTGGCCATCTATCCCCTGTGAGCAGGCTATGTTGCCTGAGGTAGAAAGCAAAGATGATAAGAATCTCTTCCACTAAGCCACCAGTTTGGACTCCAATCACCGTATTCGACGGTGAAATTGGTGGACAGATGGACAGTGTACGGTAAGGCTGATAAGTCTGTCAAAGTCTCATCAAGGCAATGCAAGAGAACAAAAACAGTGTAACAAAGATTAATGTGGGCCTTGTCCCGCTTAAATGAAGGGATCAATTAATATTCAATAAAAGTTCCAGCATTTTTGGGGGGTATGACTGAGCTTCAAATGAGTCTGCATGATTTTCAATGCTACTTAAGTTCTGAAATTTTACAATTATTGGAGAACAATGCTCCAATAATCGTAGGACACATGCTTCCCCACAGATTTAAAACTATAATTGAATGTTCAATTTGGCTGTCTAAAAATGCCTGGTGATTTCAAATTCACTTTGCACTGCTTGATCATACATTACTTATTCCAAACAAATAAATAAAAAAAACACAATCAAATACAGACTTTTTTTCCTGTGTGCTTTACACCTGTGAAGCAACATCTGTTCATAAAATTATTAAGGCCATTTTTAAAAAAGTTCTTGATGTCAACACTCATAAAAAACATCAACTATGATCTGTTTCATTTCACAGTCACTTTTATTAAATAGCAGTTTCATTTGCATGCACTATACACACAAGTAATGACACATTCTTTGCTGTTTTTTAAAAATTATTCAACAAAACGTGAAATAGCTGTTTTCTCCTTTTAAAATGAAGCCTACTTTATGACATGAACTGGTTTGAAGCGGGTACTGATGGATGAGCTGCCAGCTATGTAGACCTGATGATCATCATGGATGAATGAATGAAGCATTCTATGCACTTATGAAGTGTAAATAATGAAATCACATACAGCATATTCGTCCATTTTGAGGTTGATTTCAGATTTCTCCATCTCTCTGTTGCTATAATGCAAAAATTGACCAGGACAGCAGTTCATTTGCAGAGAGTCTCTTCTCTAAGCACCCTTAGACGTTCCAGACAGGGAGGCTTTATTTGCAAACTGCTGCTCAACGACGTCCTGAACCCAAGAGGGGAGATCATATCGGAAGGAGCTCTGGAGGACTCTCCCCGTAGCAGTACTTAGCTTGAGGGTTTCGGTAGGTGTTCTCATGTTGCACACTCTGCGTCAGAAGGAAAAGGCGAACAAGCTAATAAATGCTGCTCAATTATCAAATTCATCACATTTACAAAGAACATGAGTGAAGAGCTTTTCTGACCTAAAACATTAATGCATTTCAATGATTGTTGGTGGTTCATTTTTGAGTAAAGGTAAAACAGGAATGTTATCAGATATATAACATCCATTTACCTCCAGCAACCAAAAAAACAAACAAACCCCAAAATAAAAAAAAACTTAAAATCCAAGAATTTAATTGATGCTCTAAGGGAAAATAACAAATAATAATAAAAATGGTTCAAAAAAAGTTCAAAAAAAAATCCTGAGTTGCGTAAGTAGGGTTAACCCCAGAGCAGCATCAAAGTGAAAATATACTCTTACTGGAGAATCAGTGTATGACATAAAACTAAAACATAATTTGGAAAGAGTCAAAATGTCTTTGTGCCAGCTTTTTGCCCAGACAACCACAATGAGTCATACTGATGTATCAAAGAAACTTGGGCACATCTTCTATCTAGATTTGACAACAGAGTCAAACATCGAAATTGTTTGTCAGGAAACAGACGGGACATGTCGGGGCCTGTCTGTGAAACAACCATTTTCACTTAACATGCGAATGGATACGTTTTGGACTGATTCCATATTTTGAGAGTTCAGATTGTGTGCTGTCAAAGTTGAGGCTTATATATGTCTTGTGACTTACTTGTGAAGAGGTCCTACACTTGGCCAGGCACAGCTCAAAATGATCCTCCACTGCAGTGAAGAGATTCTGGAAACCTTCGGCGGCACGATTCAGGAAGCGCTCAAGAAGAGGTTGCTGAGAAAGAGTAAACAGATAAGAGGATGTGCATGTGTATGACAAACAAGTGCAGATTTCAATCTGGTCAACCTTTTTTTTCCCCTCCCTCACTTTCACTGGTATAAACAAAATTCAGAATCACTATTTAACTTTGAAACACAAACTATCTGAATTCTTGCATTCCAGCAGAATTCATTAAAATGTGTGCTTGCAGCCGTTGTGAATATCATTTCCTGGAAACAGAAATAACTTGAGCTTCTTTACATCCTTGATATGACAGATTACCTTATCAGGTTGGAGGCAACAAGACACGCAATACTCATAGATGCTGCAGCAACCGTTGGCCAAGCAGCTTTTACAAATGTACTGTCTGCTGCTGGGAGCGTTGACGTTACAGCAGCCGTTGACCAACAAATCTTTCCTCTCGCAGACATAACCTGTAAAACATGCACACAGATAAGTATTGATTAAAGGCAAGAAAATAGTCTTATGAAGCTGCCGGTGAGTAATGGCTGCGTTACTCACCTAGTTCGTCTGTGAGCAGTGTCTTGCCCTGGATGGAGTTTCTGCACTGAGTGATCTGTCGGCTGCTGTTTCCCAGGTTGAACCGGACTTTCCAGGGGATGCGATGGTCTGGATCTCTAACCTCTAAGAGTGTGCGGTCGCGTATGGTCCGCTCCTCCTGCAAAGTTCACACAGGGGGAGGCCATGAAATAACATCGAAACTGAATAAAGTTCAACACAGCATCGTAGAGTCAGACAAAGTGATGATATGAAAAGGCAGGAAAAAAAAAAATATATATATATATATTTCCTCTAAAAATAGGGCTGATATGATTCTTGTGTTTGGTAAAACTTGTGTTTTGAGAACTCAAAAGGTTTCCTCATAACCCTTTTTTTTTTTCCAGAACGCAGAGTTGTCACAACACTGTCCTAAAAAGCAGCTGTGAAGGACTTCATCTAAATAAGTACAGTTGTTAAAAGTGCCAAAATCTGTTTTAAATTAGATGGAGGTGAACCTGATAAAGTGTTTATCACCTATTATAGTATCTATAATACTGACCTGAATATCTTTATAGAGTTTTGGATTGTTGATCAGGCAAAACGAGTGACTTAAATGTCATTCGACATTATGAAATATCCTTGTGTCACTGGATATGTGTGATGATGAGAAGCAGAATGCGCATATGTTGTATGTGAATGCAGCCATTAGTCGTGTAACATTTTATTAGGGCTGAACTTTACAATTATTTTCAAAATCACTTAATCTGTTTTTTTACTCCTTGATCAATCGATAATTTCTTTGCGGACTGAGTGACAAAATAAGTTTAAATCTTCCATAGCTGCTTCCTGGAGCTCATAGTAATTGTGAAAATGACAAAAACAAAATCAAATACAATCATTAGTTGCTACTCCAAAAATTATGATCTATCTGATCCAAAAACATGGAAACAGGACAACAAATCTGACTACACAAACAAAACTAGGAATGGGCAATATATCAATACGGTATTTTATCATGATATCAGACAAGATATCGTGACAGATTTTGGATATTGTTAAATGGCGTAAGTGTTGTCTTTTCCTGTTTTAAAAGGCTTTATTACAGTAAAGTGATACAATTTTCAGAACTTACCAGACAGTTCTTGTTGTTTTGTTTTGTTTTTTGTGACCTTTACTCACTTATCCAATTTACTGATGAATATTTATCAAAAAATTCCACCGGGTTAATATTTTTGTGAAATCACCAACACTGTCTCAGTATCGAGGTATTGGGTCAAAAATATTGTGAAATTTACTCATTTTATCACCTTTGCTGGTCCCACCCCTTAGAATGCACAGTTAGTCACAACCTACATGATCAATAATTATCGATATCAACCAATATGGAACTTCACTATTGTGATAGGCTTTTCAGCTGTATCGCCCTGGCCTAATCAAAACCAGAACAATGTCAGCCAAGCCCTGTAACAGAAATGTTTTTTGTTTTTTTAAAACTAGAGATTTTGTTTGCCACTTCTATGAAGGTGATTATTGCTTTCACGTCTTGTGTCTTAAACCAGAGGACCATATTAAAAATCAATGAGCAGGACTGCTTCAGTGCAATATTAGGTTTAAAGTATATCTGCATCGTTACAAGGAGCGCCTTTCATTGTCGAGTGATCTCTTGTATGAGAAAATAAGAGACATTTTCATTTTGGATGTTTCCCCAATAAAAGCTTAAATACAGGGTAACATCACATATACCAAGAAGCTGACACAGACAGCCCAGCACTGGTGCAGAAGACAGCTAGTGCAGTGTGAGTTTGTGTACCTGTTTAAGTGTGCTGGTGAGAAAGTAGATGAGAGACAATCCAAAGACTACTCCCAGCACCCAGCGCTTTCTCAGTAACCGCCGTAGCACCATCATAACATGGCTTTCTTGGGGGAGACGCCGGTGACAGTGACAGTCCAAACCATCAACCCTCAACGTGTTACGACTCCCCGCCTGATGATACTTCTCAGGAATAAATAGCTGACAGTGTGTGCCAAGAGCCTAATAACGATGTCCGACCCCAAGAAGTGTAAAACCGCACAAAGCTGTCTCCGCGAACTGACGTTAGCTAGCTTTATCAGAGAGCAAACACGATGAGCAACGTTAAACAAGCAACAATAACTGAAGACGTTTTATTTTCAGTCGGAGGCAGACGCGTTTGGCTAACCCATGCTGCAGGTGGACATTACTCGGATGACGGCACACTAGCAATGGCTGTAAATAAGAAACACGGTGTTACACAGCTCGAGCATTTAGTTAACGTTAGCTAACGAGTGGTGGCACGCGAGCTAACGGTGTTTCATCATAAAAAAAAGACTGCTTTGTTAGCCTGCTGGCTAGCCGTCCTTAGCGTTAGCTTTCTGTCACAGCTGGACACCTAATGATAAAAAAAAATACTAACGTACTATATTACAGTCTCGTGACAGAGTTTCTTTCGGCGCTGTTTATTTACTTAAAAAAAACGAATCCGTAAAATAAGACGTCACATTTAATGTAAACAAGCAGCAACTGTACTATCTATCCAGCGAAATTTGACATCCACCATAGGCAAAACAAAATTCCAATACGGATGTGGTCTGTTGGGAAGGAAAACGCTGATTGGCTGTTAGCACCACTCGGTCACGTCATACCGGAAGTATCTCAAACTGGACCGTCAAAGCATCTTTTGCGGCAACACCAGTCCGTCTAACCTAATAATAAATATGACAAGAGCTGAGAGACAATTCACTGAACTAATTCAGGTAAGGTCGTCTGTATTGTTTTGCAGCGTATCACTCTTCCGTGTAACACATAAAACACACACGAAGAAGAGGAACTGAAGGGATTTACTGAAAGCCGGCCTCTCTGACAGTCACACAGTGTTGATGTTGATTTGCATTTCCAGGGCTGCATCATGTGGTGATGAGCGGTATGCCATGCAGAGGAGACACAGCAGCAACACGGATGGCATGCCCTCTGAAAGGTAGGAAGGAAAACTAAAAGAGGTGGCGCAGCTGTTGTTTGAGCCCTTTGTGTAAGGTCTGATACACA
>JAQFJB010000021.1:10609001-10624142 GCA_029874875.1 Naso minor
CCCCCCCAGTTCTGGGTAAAGGAGCATTCCTTGGTTTTAGTTAATAGGAGATTTACAGCACCTGAACACCCATCCTGAACCTACTCGTCCACTTAACTGAAAATTTCAGGCCTTTATTATTTTTCCTCAAGGTGCCTTCTTCTGCTTTACTTTGGATTTCTTTCCTGAGTGGATTTGAAGATCCAACATCCTGGATAATGACCGTCACCATGGCGATATACCTCCACAGTCTGAGCTTTGTTTTCAAAACAAAAACACTGTAATATTTGGAAATGTGACATGACAATGTTTGCAGCATGTTTACAGATTTTTTTTTGATCCTTCCCCACATTTCTAGAGATGGGAAATTTTAAAATAAGTCATTCCAGGCCTGCACAGGAACCTGATCATACAAAAACCACATTTCTGGATCATTTCTTGCGACACCAAGTCACTGTGTTTTGGCTAATTTGTACAAAAACCTCTCTGCTGAGTATGTGCAACGAAGCAGCAGCTAAGTGGATTGTGAATTGAGAATGGGTGACCAGTAAGTGGTTAGCCGGGGTCGGCAGGGTGTCGTTACGGCTACTTTGCTACATGAGCATGGCTTGGTGGTTTGTTTTGGTCTGTGGCAGGAGCCTGGTTCTGGCTTCCTGAGCCAGCTGTATGTCTGTGATAAAGTTCCAGCACCGTGCCTAAAGTTTCATCCATGTCCTCTGGATATCGTGTCTGCAGTTCTTCGTTGGCAGCATAGTGGGTGTCGGCAAACTCAGAGAAGTAGCGCCCCACCTCTGGGTGTCCGATCTCCAGGGGGGCTGAGTGAGGCTCCAAGTTCTCTGAGGGGCAACAACAAAAATGTGTGAAATTCTGAAGACAGATAGTGTACATTAGGCAACTTAACCTGATCAGTAAAAACAGCTTACATATCATAATATTTTGTTTATTGAGAAAATGTCTTTTAGTTCCTGCTAAGCAGACCGAGCATCAGATGAGACCATGAGGTCCCCTGCCCTCTACGTTTGTAGAGAACAGAGCCTGCAGGTGAATGTTGAGGTGGTGGAGAGAGCGAAGACAACAGACACACGCATCTGCAGACTGCAGCAGCAGAGGGAGCAGGTGGGCATGAGGGAAATTATGAGTCAGCCTGTTGGGGAGGAGCTCACTTAAGAGGGAAAATGTGTAAGTCACAAAAGAGGGCGATGCAGCACCACTGAAGTGTTCCCGTCCAAACAGCTTGCAGGCTTTGACCGTCAATCTTACTGACTAATGCATCAATAGGTAGATTAATATACAGTACAGTATGAACATCACATAACACCACTAATATGACATATTATGTAATATGAAGTTACATGTACGTGCAGGATGCTGCAAAATCTAATGAAGATCGTATCTAAACTGGGAGCCTGTAAGTTAAACATGTGGTTGAAATCATTTATCAGGCTTAACATTGCATCTATACAATGTGCACGTACATATGGCAGGGCTTGACATGTTTCCCCTGCAAGTAGAGTAGACCAGAGTAGCTCATGTAGTAGTTTCTCTTTATGTGATAACTAACTAGGGGAAATTGAAGCTTTGTTTGCGGTACTGACTTCCTCTCGACGTATCAACCAACAGTTTCCTTTGTATTTGTATTTAATGCTACATAACACACATTTATGTAGTTACATGTGTCATATGCTTACATGCCCTTACACCATTTCTCCAAAATAACCAGTCATACTATGTGCACAAAGTCATGTTGCATTATTAGAATGGTAGTTCTAAAAAGATTTTGGTCTGTGACCCTCAGAAATGCATCGTTGTCGCATCAGTTAATGCACATTATTATACATTTTGTGGCTGATTTGTTTTTCTATTCATTTTTTTAAATAAATGTTGTCTTGGGGGGGTGCAATCATACATTGCAAGAGCATTTATACTTATACATTTATAATCATTTACGCTTCATCACTTAACCTACAAATATTAGTTCACCATAAAGATATTTTTCATCACCATGCTGGTTTAAATGTTCCATACCCTGTGCTGCGTAGCGACATGTTCCATCCTGCACGAGGACGTTGTAGAAAGGCTGGTTTGCCCCACTGGACAGCTGGTTAACCCTCATGGTGGTGATCCACTCCTGACTCATGGTGCACTTTGGGTCCCAGCCGTAGATCACACAGTTATAACCCGACCTAGTAGAAGACAAATAAAACAGGACGGATACACTTCAGTATTTAAGTATTAGCAAGGGACGTGTTAACAGAGAGGAGGACTTCTGTATTAAATGTTAGCGTGACCCACCTCTTGTGTTTCATGATGAGGCCAACTGAATACTGGACCTCCAGGTGTTCTGGAGCGCTGCGCCTCTTCACCTCAGGCGTGACGGGATGCTTCTTGTGCTGGATGTGCTCCAGCGTGTGCTGCACCAGGTAACCCACTGCCCCATGTTGGGAGGGATCCAACGCCTGAATGTGCTGCAGGATGTCTAGCACCTTGGACAGGGGACAGACATCAGCAGACAGTGTTTTAATGTGTTTCGGTGAAATATTTCGCTGAACAGTAAGTGCTTTGTACTTAATACTTCATGACTTTAATTCTGATGGAGCTTTAGAGAAAAGAGCATCAAGTTGTGCGTACTGACCTTCTCTGGCCAGATGCCCAGGTGGAAGTAGAGGCGTGCCTGCAGCAGCAGGTACTGCACATTGTCTGGGTTGATAGTGAGGTAGAGGTCCAGAGAGTCTCTTAGCAGCTGGTAGGATTTCTCATTACCCTCCCTGAGCACAGAGGAAATTCGTTCAACCGCAACATGACATTGAATTCATTCAGTTCTAGCAACCATCAAATGCGTTCAAGTGATTTATTCTTTTTTAAGGCAGCAGCCATACGTTCACTTTCTCCTACCCTCTTTTGCCGATGTTGAGCAGGTTTCCCACCATCCTGAGCAGCACCTCGGTGGTGCTGATGGCACTGTAGTAATCTGCCGTCACCTGGTGGCCGATGAGGTACTCACACTCCTTTGCTGTCAGCTGCTTGCCTTTACCGAAGGCATCGATGTAGACAAAGTCGTAGATGTCCTCACTCCTGCAGGAACAAAGTTTAGAGAATTAAAAATACCCATCGCAAACTGTGTCTTAAAAGACAAATATAGCAGTACGCATCAATGCAGGTGAGCAGTATTTCCAATATGGTGGACTGGAACAAGTTCTAAAAATCTGGCAAAACATAAGAAAATATAGTGGCGATGTAGCAATAGCACGGATGCAGCGGGACATTTTCTCAGCTGATGCATTTACATCCGCACCAAGTAAAACAAATGTAAAACAGATAACGTTCAATTTGTGCATGGCAAGATAAAGCAAAAAACTAAATATTCTCTATTCTACCTTTTACTAAAAACAGCCAAGTACAGTTTTTATGGCAGCTTCAATCTCTTAAAAGCAAGATGGATCGTGCTTGAGTCATTCTGGATTTTCGTACTAAAATAACATGATGGGGGGAACTAGAGTTTCTTGCAGCCGAACAAATTGAGGGGTTGGTTCAAGATGTTTAACTGATCAGTCAAGCTCAGCTCTTTCCCCTGAAAGCATTAACTATGTGAGTGACAGCTCTACTCTAAAAGTCGTTTAGAAGAATATGAGAGCAATTTATTTCAAACCGTACCCCCTCAGTTTTTGGCACCAGCGCAGCAGGAAATGATTGGGAAAGTTGACAGGTTCCAGCTGAACACCCAGCCTCTGGGCTAACGTCATGTAGAGGACAGAGAGGCTTATGGGAATGCCTGTGCGGCGTAGTAGCACCTGAATGAAAATCAAGGCTGGGTCAGTTTTAATATTAAAATTGTTCATAAATTAATGAAAAGCCTGTGACTTCAAATAACTCTGACTGGGCAGATGATTTACCTGGTGGATGTAGGAGTTGAGAGGGTTGTAGTAATCGAACTCGTTGCCTTTGTATTGAAGCTGCTCGTACAAGACAGAGTTCAGGGCAAACACCACCTGCCTCTGGAGCTCAAAGTCCTCAATGACAAGACAATCACCTACATCATACACAAGACATGAACTGTCATCAGAACTTTGACTGAAAGGGGAAAATACGGATCTCGCGCTGTTAACACATTTGCCAAATATACTGGGATTGATTTTTTTTTAAGTGAGCTGAAAATAAAAGCCCATGCCTTAGGGCTGTAAAAGTGTAGTGCTGATGTATTTTTTTTTTAAAAAAAAGACAACTTCTTGTGACAGTTTTGTTAGTTTTGAAAGCCCACCTTGAGCAACCCGCAGGCTGGGGTGAGACGGGTTCTTGACTCTCAGCATCTTCTTCACCTTCTCTGCAATCTCATCCAGCTGAGCCGATATGTTGTTCAGTGTTACATCAGCCAGTGGGTTACAATACTGATCCACCAATATAGCACCTGCAGGACGGACAGGGCCAGAGTGAAAATACATCTATCTAGATCTGTCTGTCTGTCTACATAGAACACACAGGCTTGTATCAATTTTGAAAATAAAATAAATATAAAATAAATAAAACACAAATTAACGACTGTGTGCTACTGTGCAAAGAAGTTATTTTGCTCCTATTACAACTAATACTATAATGACATATGATAAGTAACAAAAAGACACATGCTCTTTAAATACAAATGTTTAATAAACAGGGCAAGGTGCAACTTGAGTTGTTTGAACATGAAGTTTGCATTTCTGCTTCACCCTCTAAAGCCGACTGTTGCTCTGCAGGCTGCTCCAGGAAGGTCTTCAAACTCTTCAGGATGTTCTGCTGTCTCAGGAAGTAAAGAATTTTCTTTGCATAGTACTTCAAGGTCAAGCTTTTCCTAAATGGGGGCAGAACAAAAAAAATAAAAAAGAAAAAAAAGAGAGACATTAATGGTCTGGTGGCACAACACAACAAGAGCTTTGATAGAGCTTTCAGAGGTCTCGGAGAGGATTAACGAGCTCAACAACCAAACCCATTAACGACTGAAAAATGCAGTGGAAAGTTTTGACTGAGGGCGCAGTGTTGCACTCACCTCTTGTCAGAGTTAAGAATGAAGAGGAGCTCGTCTTCACAGAAGTGCTCTGGCATCCCGAGCGACTCGATCTCTGCAAAGCTGTCTCCTAGCACCTGGCCAACGCAAGGCTGAGTTACAGATCTCTGGGTTAGTGAGGAGCACGGAAAGCTTACATTCCCTTGCACCAATACGCTCCCACACACAGACAGACCACACATGCAAAGGGCAAGACAATTCACAAAGACAAGTAACTTTTTCTTTTTAAATTCAAATGGCGCATCTGTTAAAGAACAACTGAACTTTACTGATTAAACTAATTCAGCTGAATGTTTTTGACAGTCTATCATAGCATTTCAGTGTATTTAACACAGTTAAATGTATTTTTGATCACAAATTAATCACGCTACTCACGACTTCTGTGAAGAACCTCTTTGAGATTGATTCCACAGTCCTTCGGATTTGTATACCAACTCTGTGGCGTGTCTTGTATTCTCTGAGCCAGTCACAGCACTCATTCTGACGGTAATACCTTTGCAGTCTTGGCCATCTGTTGGTGAGGGCAGCAAATCTGTTATTTCAGCAACACTTCCTTCACATGATCACAACTAGTTTAGCACCCTGCTTCCCGGGAGTGTGTGTGACATGTCTATGAGACAATGAACCATCCTGCTGCAAACGTGGTTTTGTCTTTGCTCAGAGAAAAGGAGCCAGGAGAGTAACAGCCAAATCTGTCCGGAGGAGGGCTTTGCTTTTGGCAAGAGCTGCCTCTCTCCTGTAGTTCAGAGGCTACATGCAATAATCAAGGTCACATCAATTCATTTTTGGCTGTTCTCTGTAAAATGGAGTCTCAGCTGCAATTCTGAAAGAATCAAACGTTTAGGTATACAAGCTAAGAGTTGTGTGCAGAGCAGAAGCTTGCCATTGGCCTGGCGTGATGTTGAATTTGGTGCATCAGCAAAATGTCAACGGCTGTCAGCTGCCTGCGAGTTCACAGTAACCAACCTTTAAGTACATAATGATCAATTTAGGGCTTCGACAAAAGGCAAGTAAAATAGGATAAGACATCTCCCTTCGCAAACAGTAGTTAAAAGCCACCAGATTCAAAAATTCCAATGAAATGAAATGATAAAAAAAATAATCACAGCACCTGAGTTTGTACTGGTGTCCCCAGACCTTCCCCCTTCCATGGCAAACGTCGTGTAGCCGCTTGCAGCAGCAGGAAACGTTGCAAATGTCGACATGTTTGAGGACAGGGAAGCACAGGATGTGTTCGAGCAACTCGGTCGGCAGGTCGGTCAATTTTTTACTCTGGAGGTCGGAAATAATCCCATTTAGACTTGGTTGCCCCTCTGCGACTACAGACGTCGCCATCTTTACTGTTTACCCAGATTACCTCATTGGTAAAGCCCCGCCCCTTTATGGCGCAGGGGGCAGAGCTATGAGGAGGCGTACTGTATTGTGATTGGTTGTTAGGTCAAGAGGAAGAGGGAAGCTATGAAACATTCAGGCTTTTCGGAGAGTCGAAATTCTGTCGAATTTTTATTTTATTTCATACTTGAAATGACAGAATACGATGAATTGACGAAGATGAATGAAAACTAAATTCCTCAGCAGTGTAAAGGAATTCGTTTTGGGGTACTTGAAATTTCTCACGGAAAAATTCAGACGCCGTCCTCTGTCCTGTCAATAACGATCTTTCCTCTACAGATGATAGTGTAGTGAATTTATGTTTTTTGCAAAGAAACAAACAACACAGAAAAATCAGTTGGCACGTTGTTGATGCTCATCACAATTTCGTGAAGGCCTAATGACAGTAAAATCAGAAAACTCTCAGGAATAGAAAGCTGGGACTAAAAAAACGACTATTTCCTTGGAAAAAGTAGCCTATTTAAATAATTGTTTGATTTTCAAAATAATTGAAAATAAAGATTTTGTTTCTTCTCATTTAACTGTTTATATTTTTTTAGGCCTATAGTAGTATAAAGCGGACTCTGGTTTGGGTTGAGGTAGAAAGTGGAGGAGAGAAAATGTACTTTAATGACGCGCTTGAGTGTCGCCCCGACATTCTGTGTGGTACTTGAATGCAGCATCGTATTTTGAGTGAGTGAGATCGCTAACAAATTATTAGCAACAGTTGGCTAGCGCTTCTTTTTCACTTTATGTTCAACAACCTAACCTTAGTGTTATGTAGTCTTCAGAGGGGACATATTGGCCCAAATGTTTCTCAGGCGTGGATATGTAAACACTCACGGACTTCACGGTAAAGAGAAGTACAAATAAAGCGCAAGATAAAGGCTTTGCGGGATATGTCGTGTTAGTTAACTTAGCCTAACTTTATTTCTATTTAACGTTAACTACGCTAACATTAGCAGCAAGCCGAGGACGTTAACGTTACACTGTAATTACACGTCTATGTTAAATATAACGTTATTTGTGAAAGTTTACTTTGGAAGCTTGAGTTGAATTACTTAAAATTTACCACAAAATACGTAACGTGTAACTAATGAGACGTAAGTCAATTCAAGAACACTTCTATGAGAACCAAATGTTAGCTTTGACAGAGCTTGCCTTTAAGCATAACGTAACGTTATATCCTAACTTTGAGTAACCTAACATTATCGTAAAAGCTTGTCACAGCTTTGTTTTATCTTTTGATACCGATGTCAAATGACTGAACTGCTGTTATCGCCACAGTAGTGCAACAAGCATAATGCCTTGACAAGGCACTCAGTTAGGAACTCACGACTTTATATGAGATAATAGTTACTATATCAGCTATTCGCAATGGCAAGTGCCTTAGCAGCAAAAATGGGATTTAACTCACTGATGAGAAAACAAGCCAGGAACTTCAACGTCAGGATCTGCACAATGGAGTCAGACATGGAGTTCAGCTGCGAGGTGTGTAAGCGTGTTTGAGAAACTGAGCATGTTTTTTTTAATGTATACATCAAAGGGTTTGGACACTTTACTGTTAACGCTGTACTGCAGCTACAACAGCTTTTAATGCCTAACCATAATCTGTAATGCCAACGGGATTAGTGTGCAGACCAGTTTACCTTGGCAACAATGTTGGTGATAGGTGCTTCAAAGAAACATCAGAGTTACTCTTTTCGACACTAGGTGGCAGCAAGTAACTATGAACATATGCACTTTGCTCTCAGATAGTGGGGAGACTATGTCTCTTATAATGTATTTCTGTCTTATGCTGCAATGTTAACATATTAACTTTTCATTCATAGCTCACAGCTCAAAGCAGTGCAGGGCTTGTAATGCTGCGTGCATCATCCTGCTGTGGGAACTAACAGCCACACAGATTATTGCTGGTTTCATTCCTTAATGTTGACCTTCTTGCTGTGTTTTTGGTTTAGAATATGACTTGGTGATTATAAACCAGAGCTGAAGGGCATCAAAATGACTTGCAGACACCACCACTGTATTTAAAGGGGAGGAACCCAACCCAAGTTGACAGTCGGTCATTACAGAGTAGCATAACGTTAGTTGCAGGTTTCTATTCTCTGCGCTGGGATGATAATTGTGTCAATTATGGGTTTTGTAAATAACATTTAACAGTGATAGTTCATATAGATGAACTGCTCATTTTCCAACCTTGTATGCACTGGAGTTGACAGATGCTTGCACCCGGAGTGCGTTCGGACACCAGAGATGAAACCTATCTAAATTTAATGTGTGTGCCTGATGTGCCTCTGTCATAGCTCACAGCTGGATGAGGAGAACGTATGGATCTCTGTTCTGAGCCAGAGACTGAGCTGAGGTTATAATGAAAATGCTATGTCTGGATTCAGTAGACACAGCATCTCATAATTCTCATAAAGTATTAAGTGCTTTTGGTCATTGGGTAATTCATACAAATTAGGGGTAGTCAGTGACTTATGTTTATTTTAATGACAATATTTAGCTGTAACACTGAAGTTCCTGTTTGTCTGGTGTGCTGCCTTTTCTGTATCAATTTAAAAAATTCTGGTAATTCAGCATTTTATGTGTTTTCTAAGGAAATCATATAAAACTGAGACATTTAGCCTCACGTTATGTGTTTCAGCTCAAGTGGAAAGGTAAAGACGTTTTTGATTTTGTGTGCCGCACTCTGGGACTGAGGGAGACGTGGTTTTTTGGGCTCCGGTACAACATCAAGGACACAGTTGCATGGCTGAAAATGGAGAAGAAGGCAAGTGATTCTCGTGTTTTATTGACCTTGTAATAGCCTGAACTCATGTTAACACTGTTGATAAAGAATAGCCATCCTGAACCCATCTCACAAATGTTAATTTCTTCGGGTCGCTGTTGTAGGTTCTGGATCAGGAGGTACCAAAGGAGGAACCAATCACTTTTCACTTCCTGGCCAAGTTTTACCCTGAAAATGCAGAGGAGGAGTTAGTGCAAGATATCACACAGCATCTCTTCTTCCTACAGGTATATACATAATTTTTAACCAATGGTTTTGTTATTGTGCTTGTACTAAGACATTGAAAATCTTTCAGTGTAAACACTGACATATCCTTGGCTTTGGTTATATTCTTAAGATTCTTATCTTGTTGACTTGCTGTTGATTTCATTTGTGCTGTTATGCCGTAAGGACTTTGTGGGAAGCTTCTTTGTATGCTTATGCTGACTGACACATTCTCTTCATTCTTTTTCGTTTTGTGAGTTGAACTTGGAAAAAAAAAAATCTAAAGAGAAAATTTGATCTTAGTCTTTCCACGGGGGTGCTGTTTTCGGAACTCTTAAAAGAAAGCATTCTTAGAAGTGTGACATCCTTCTCAGTCGGTAGACAGGTCTAAATGAATGCCGTAGAAACGGTGTGTGAAAACGTGATAAGTGATCAGAGACACTTCAGTGCCTTCAGAATGCTCCGTACATGTAAGATTATCCACTTCACCCTTGCAGAGCAGGCGTCTGGCTGATGTGCTGTGTCAGTGACTGCCTTACGATTTTGATTCGGTGCCAACAGGGGGCACGCGTCCACAGATTTTCTGACAAGTTGTTCTGACAAGCACTTTCCAATACACTTTTTCCAATGTCCCGGTCTTATTGTGTGCAGCCATGTGGAATCAATGTGCAACATATTACCGCTGCCCTTTCTATCCACTTAATACCCTCTGGGGAATTCCTGCGGAGCCTGCCACACCATTCCCCTCGCAAGAGATGAGATTTGTAATTGTGCTCCATTGCCAATGCCACCAGCCACATTCATCAATTACCAATTAGGCTTTAAGGGCTCAGTTATTGGCCCAGTTAACGACATATTCTCCATAGGATTCTCATCCCACATAACGCTCCTGTCATATCCAGCCTATTGTGCTGGTTCAGTTTTATGGCTTGGGACAGCAGGACGCTTGCGTGCCTCAACATTCGGATAGAAGAATTTTTCTACTTAAGAAATATAAGAAGTCTCTCTGTGTCCTTAATCCGTTTAGAGGTAGTTAAAGCAATTTCTTTCAGAGGGAAACCTTGCTAAAAAAAACGACTACCGCCAACAAATTACTCAACAGTGAAAGCGGTACACAGCTACAAGGGAAGAAGAATACAAATGTGTAGTGCCTCGCATCACCTGTCTCCTTATTACTTTGCTCTCATTAATTCCCATAATGTTGGGAGCAGGCCTCTGTTCAGATAGTGTCACAGGCATGACAGCTGGATTAGTGCTTATCAGAAATGATCAGCGACCCGGATACAAACACGCACAATCACACACACACACACACGCACACATACCTCCATCAAACGCTCCAGACCGCTTACACAAACAGGCACATGCACGTCTCCATCACCTCAACTTGCTGTAGTATTTTAGCAGCAACACGGTGTCATTTGTAAACCAGATTGTTAGCGTCAGCCTCTTAGCACCTCCACGATTAGACGCTGTCACCTCTGGCTCCACTCCTTTGTTAGTTCAAAACAAGAGCCGACAGCATGACGGACTTTGCAAACGATAAGGTTTAAAGCATTAATAGCTAACTTATATAACTACTGCTGAGGCATGCGGCTTTGCGCTCCATATGCAGTTATGAAAGATTGTGATTCAATTAAGATGACAGGTGAAGGAGCTCAGTTAGTGACAACGCAGCAGTGAATCGGGTGGGCCCTTTAAAACAGGATTCCCACCCATTTTTAAGACTTTAAGTTACTACTGTGGTTCATGACAGTTAAAGGTGCAATATGCAAGAATTTTAGTCAAGGACTTTTAAAAATAAATTACAAGTATCAACAGAATGCCAAGAATGTAGACATATCCACTGATTTTGGAATGCTAACCCTCACCCATCCTGTTTCTTTACCCATTTTAATCTCAAGTAGTAGCAGAGATGGTTAATAGAAAATGAGGTCTCTCACTTACCGTTCATTTCCTGTATTAGTGTCACATGGGTTTCGCCACGGCCCTGCCCCTTTAGGAGACTTGAAGCAGTCTTTAGTCCATTCATTCTCATGGAAGAAATGAATGTGATCACAGATTCAGATCAGAGATCACTAAAATACATATTGAACCCATTTTTCACAAGACACATATCTTCCAAACGTTCTGACACAAAAATGTCATTTTTCAGACACACAAATCAGGAGAAAATGAACTTCGTTCCAGACCCGTCTCGGTCTCAGTGACACATTTTTGCAAGATTTGGTAACCGGTGTTTCCCGCCTTGTTTCAGAATGGACATAAACAGACGTTTGAATGGCTTGATAGGTGAAACTATGAATTAAAAGTTCAAACTTACATCCAACAAGTATCATGTGACACAAAATCCATCTGCTATAATCCATTCACAGGACGTTACAACACTTCCGGACAAGGCGGAGGAATGGTGGCTCCTAACTGGCTATGAGGGAGACGTGACTCCGCCCACTTAGGGGACAGGAAGTGTGTATACCATTTCACACAAGTGGCACAGCGTACAGTGGGGATCTTGTGTTATATTGACTATCTTTGATAAAACATAGTGACTGGTCGCCATTCAGAACCAGAGAAAATTCTACATGTGGACATAACAGCAAAGAAAAGAAAGTACAGCCCTACGAGGCGAAACAGATAAAGCTCGTTCCAGAACAAGAGTGAATCTCGGCTTGACTTTCAGCCACTTTCAAGCACTTTGTGCTAATTTGCTAAATTATCAGCTCTTCCAAAACAAATGTAATATTGTTAGCTTGCTGTGTGGGTCCAAGTAGTATAAGTACACACTACAATACTTCTGGTGGCATTGAGCCAAGAGGTTCACAAGGCACAGCGGACAATGCTACTGACTCTACCTATTAGTCTGAAAAGGCACAATGGCTGAAGAGGTGTTGAAGAGATCATGTTTTGTCACAAATATGCACAATAAACACAAATATGGCTGAATAATTTCCGACTTCCTGTTAAAAATACTCTGTTGTCGGTTGACACAGGAAGCTAACAGTGGTGTGTAAATGGTCTCAGTGGTCTGCTGCAACTGTTGACATCAAATGTATGACTCATAGGCCTACAAATTTAACATAGCAGTGGATCACTGGATCCTACATCCCCCATAATGCAACTGATTTTAATAGCTTCTTTTTCTGGAGACTCTATCTTCCTGGTAAACACAGAAGTTTATTGTCTCCAAGTCAAGATAATGCTGATGACATTATTGTGACATCATCAGGGTTAATTTAATAAGCTCCTCCCAGGACACCCTTTAGGTACCCATTCTGGAGTAAAAAGTGGATGGTGATGAGGGATTAGAAAAAACATCTCGAAGTTTTTAAATTCGGCTCTCTTTGGATGTATTTTAAATTCATATTGGGGCAAATTTTCTACCTGTGAAGCGGGTTTTAAATATGCAAATGTTTGATGCAAAGCAAAATGCAAAACATGTTAAACTTACAAAATCTCTTACGCACATAAAAGCAGTCATCAGTGAGCAATGAAATAACCCCACTGTTACTGCAGGGAAAAGACCCAGAGAGGAGCCGAGCCAAAGCTGCGGTGGAATCTGGGTCAGAGCGAGTGAACAGATTTGTCTTTTAGCCATGCTCCTTCATTTACAAAGGAAAAACTACAGCGTGGCAGTCTGGAATCCAGTCACTGCTGCTGGAAAAGTGCAGAACATGCATACGCCGAGACAGCCTGACGGTGAAATCCAAGCAGTGCTACGTCTGAACAGAGCTCTGTTATTGTGAAAGGTCACACTAATACAACCTCAAACAGAACTCCGAAACTGTGCAGGAGGATTAATTTGCGTGGGTCAACATCATGTGGAGCCAAGGAGTGTGATCATGTGAGTTTAACGTCTCCTCTTCACACTGAAGCTGATTTCCAGCTGAAATTTTCACTTAAACATTCATCAAATTAACATTTGATTGAAAAAGTCTAGAAGCTTTTGTCTTATTAAAAAAACAGGACCAGCACGCTGTTATATCTGTTTTTTTGTGTCATCTCACAGATAAACTCTTGTGGCTTTTATGTTCACATCAAAATGGTTAGGAACATTAAGCGGAATTAGTCAAGGGTTGGTGCTCAATATAATTACTGCTGAAGGAAAACAGACACAAGTCAAGTACACTCTTTGGACGTTCCAGCAAAGACAAATTTATTAAGTAGAAATCTTCAGACCGTAATGACGGCACCTCAGAGAATTAGAACCCCCGCTGCTAAAACACTGAGGCAAACACAATGAAAAACATTTCTATGATGTTGGCTAAAAACCTAAAAGCAATCTGCAAGACTGAGACGAGGAGGCACTTAGACTGCTGTGTCCATGATTGCGGAAAATGACGTCAATCTGCTCAATTCAAAACATTTCCAGACACAATTCACTCAAATATTTCATTAGCAACAGACTTTGAAAGGTTATTGAAAACTGGACAGAAACCAAATAAGCACAGAGCACCTGTCTCTCCTCCAGTGTACTGACAGTAACCAACATGAGAGGGACTTGATTAGAAAATTAATTATCTTTCCATCTTTTCCTATCCTCCAGTTAGCTTGGCAGGGCTGCTGACTAATCCCCTGGTTGGTCCGTGAGATCGTTAGTAGGAAAAGTGGTTCAGTCCGGTGATGAGAACGTTTACAGATCTGAGACCAGACTCGCTGTGGTTAACTCTACTCAGTGGTCAGAGGTGAAGTAACAGCTAGCTTCAGCGTTTCCTCTACAGCTTGGCTTTGCTCGGCTGCAGCTGCAGGTTCTGAAGCTTCATGGCCAGTCCCATGTTCCCTGTGATCTTGAGCTTGCCCTGGAAAAACGCCTGTGAATCAGAAAAGGTGAAAAACATCATTCAGTCGGTTTTGAATCTGTAGCACTGTTCAGTCTGTATTGGAGCAAACTACATGCTGCTGGTTTTAAGAGTTACTGTGAGAGATTAACTCAATGCAGGGAAAGTGGGGCAATGGCAACAACAGCTTATAAAATGTCAGGAAACTGAAGGGAAACATAGGCACAGAGGGAGGACAGTTGCAGAAATGAATGTTAGTGGGCCTGAAATGGAAAAAGTAAATCAGATCAGGTAATACTCTGACCACTCACAGTGAGCGGAATATTACCTCAGCTCTCAAAAAGACAATGAAAGCTTGACCGAGTGGAACAAAAACAGAAACGAATGGACCAGAATGACCGGTTCTGCCTTTGTGTTTAAAACATTGCGCAAAATTCAAATTAGTCAAAACCGAATTTCTAAATGATGAAGAGGCACAGCAGAAGAAAAACTCACAGTAGTCATTGGTGAGCGTGCACTGACAGCTTTTTTAGGGACTCCGCACACGTTAATCACTGTAAACTGTCATGGACTGGTGGCAAAGAGGAGAGGCGTGTCATCAAAGATTTTTTCAAGAGCAAATGACCTTGCTGGGCCTCATTACTCGCTGCTTTTGTCCATAATGAACCAGAGTTGGAAAACATTTCTGACCAAAGTACGAAAAACAACAGGGAGCTGGGATTTGTGTCGAGAACAATGTGTCCACCAAAGTTTGGTGTTTCTCCAATAACAAACCCTGGATGACCCCTGAGCTAAAAGCCCTGCTGATAGAAAATCACAGTTTGGGGGGGGGTTGGAGAGGACACAAAAAATAAAATTAAATGCAAAATGGCAAGAGCAGCTACAAGAAAAGAGCTGAAGAGTGCTTACAAGTGAACAATGCAAGAGAGGTCTGCTGAGGACCGAAAACAACATTGAGTCATGGCAGACGGGGGTGGACGGGT
>JAQFJB010000021.1:10657261-10670608 GCA_029874875.1 Naso minor
TAGCCAAAGCAGAAAAAAAAGAAAGAAAAAAGAAAGAAAGTTTTCTAACATAAGTAACAAACGTGAATGAAAGAGCAAAAGGAACTGGACAGCCTTGTTTAATTTAATTTAAAGTATCCATCCAACCTTCAGCCTGAATGAAGTTTACCCATCTATTCAGATGTGTTTTTGACCATCACTTCCTTTTGCAATATAACCATCAAGAATACAGTGATGTTTGATAAACGTTCTAAATTGGTAAATATTCAATGAGCATATATTATCAGCTTTGAAAATAAACCTTTTCCCGAACAAAATATTAAGATTAGTAATGTAACCCTCTGTCTCCAAGACATCACCTAATAACACTGAAAGAAAATTAAGTTGGAGATTTAATTCCATTGCATCACACATTCGTTGAACATCTCTCCAAAAGAAGGAAACAACATGACGGTACCAGAAGAGATGTTCTGTTGACTCAGATTCCATAAAACAAAAACTCATCTGACTCAGCTATACTGCAGATCTTTAGCATTTTCCTGGATGGCAGAAAATTGTAAAGGATTTTTGACTGAAAATATCTTGTTGCTGCATCAGTTGTTGTTTTATATATTAACTTAAACTTGAACTTGTTACCATGGTATTGGGCAGTCAAAAATGTCTTCCCGTTTTTTATAAGTGCTGTATGGAATAAGGATCTGGAGGTTAAATAATATTCGTAAACTTCTCTGTATGTGGTTTCCTAATAGCCATCTCGTATTCTTTATAGCAGGCTGGCATGCCAAAAACTTAGGCATCCCTCCGTTTATCTTTTTTCCAATCTCTTCTTAAAGCTGCTGTCAGTATCAGTATCTGAAGCATTGTAGTAAAACACAAGCTTATGGGTTTTGCGGATTTTCAGCCTCTGGTGATTGTCGGTGCACCGTGTCATGAAGCTCTCTGCCAATGCTCTGTACACCTCTGTAAAAATAGCTTCTAGGTGAAGACAGCATGTCTCAGCGGAAATTATTATCATAAACGCAAATACAGTGGTAACATCCATTTCATAGCACTTTATACCATTGATTAATTCCTGCAATGTCTTCACAACATGAGTCTGGAAACACATGGATGTTAACTGCACCTTGACTGGCTAATGGGGCCTTACGACCACTGGGCGATAATTCTAGTTTTCAGGATGAGTCTTCTTTGCCTGCACGAGAATCTCCGTGAGGTCTCAAGAAGTCTGGTTTTAGCAGACTAGAGTTTTGACTTATTAAACGTTATTAAGCCTTATTAAGTTGAAACATTTAAATGTGCACGTTCTCACCGTACCTGCATGTTCTGAACACATTTATCAACGTGTTGTGCAGAGTTGTCCCACCAGGAGGATCCAGTGGTGCTTTTATCATAAAATGCCTCCTCAAAGAGGTGAAATCCCCCACTTCCCTGGATGCGTGGGGGTGAGCTGCAGCAGCTTTGCATCTGTTGGAATGTGTTTATTCACTATATATTGAGTGCAAATGCTCATGACATTCCTTATTTCTGCCTCTCTTCATGCTGGTGTTTATCTGCTAGTGTGTCACCTCACCTCACACATATGTTCCGTGTGATTAAATATTTCCTTGGAAACTCGGTGTGGTGGCAGTGGGTGTGCAGGATTCGAAAACTTGGAAGCTTTGCCATGCTGCATCAGGTTGCTGGCATATGTGTATTTCACTCATATTCATGCACCCACACTCTTGACAGACACACACACACGCACAGAATCACAAAATCCTTCTCGGTACTTCCAGCCAAATTAGTATCTCCTTTCATTCCAGGATGCAGATGTCTCTGAGTGAAATACCTGTGGAAAATCGCCATGATTGGGTTCATTATGTTGCCTCAAGTTAGTAAGATGGAAATTAGTTTGGTATTTTGGGGGGAAAAAAATCTCTTTTTAAAATATTAGCCTGGTAGACTTAAGGAAATGCTGCAGCCTGCCTGTTTTGGTGAGTCTCCGCACTGCTTGATGAGGGGCTATGAATAAATTTTCCTCTGACCCTGAGATAACGATGAGCTCTGTTTTAATTGTCTCACTCCATTAAAAATTACAATTTGAATATCAACTTGTCTCTCTCATCGTGATACGGATCAATCCTCAATAACATCCAGTCTCTCTCTGCTCGTCTGTGTCGCTTTTTTTCTCATTTATCTGCTTTCGCTCCTGCTCTCTCTGCTTGTCTTCAGGGGATGACGCTGCTGTGGGAGTCATCGGTCATCATGATCATTCCTCTGTATCTGCCACACAGAATTGTATAGACTGTCAATACAGCGAGACTGCTAATGAGACTTTGACATTGTCGGACATGACGAGATGTCAGCTGTGAATTATTAATGATCTGAGCACTATTTGTGGATATTTAAGGTTGGCGAGACCACGAGTGGTTTTTATTTTCTCCTCAATTGCCAAAACTCATTATGCATGCACATACCCCGAGGGGCTGTTCAGTACACCTTTACCATGCAATTTCTCTCTCCAAATTAGTTTCTCCTTACATAGCCTCAATTCTAATGTCCTCATCTGGTGGCGTGACAGAAGGGTCTCTGCGTTTTCTTTCTCGCTCAGACTAATGGTCTGACCGCCAGGCTGCTGGTGGCTTGTTTGGTGGAGTTAGTGTGGTTTGAAAACCAAATACTCGCAGAAAGAGGAAAAAATAGCTCAGGAAAAGTCTTGGAGGTATTAATTAGATGGTGAGAAGAATGCTTTCGCCTCATTCATCCATCGTGACCTGTTTAACCGCCCCACTTCTGCAGCTACCTACACGTCTGCCACGGTGTTGTAGATCTTGCATCAGAGGTGCTCAGGGAGAAACATTTACATGAGGGATTTTTTGTTTTCGTGCTGCAGGCCTTTCGCTGTCTTCAGCAGCCTCTCTGTGTGCTCACTTGTTTGAAAAACCTCGCCTCACCTCGCAGCTTATTTCCATCAGAGACCTATTTTGGGGAAAAACAGCTCACTTTCAGTCTCCCTTGTTTGAACATTATTTCCAGCGCATTGGAGCAAGAGGTCAATAAGTTACGAAGCCAGGGGACCAATAAGGCACATGCAGACGCTGCAGTTATGATGTGGTCACCCTGCGGACTGTTTGCACTTCACTGTGCCTCAACTTTAGCCTTTTCTAAGCAGTATATGAACAGAACAACTCCAGGTTGAATCGATGGATGGCAGAACGTTGAAGAGGTGGAGAATCAGCAGCCCGCTGGTGCTTCTATAATTGGCTGTTCTATTTATGATTTCTACACTAGTGCAGCAGCAACGTAGGGGGATGATGGCTCAACATGCACATCTCTCTCCTTTCCACTTGATACCACTGTATTGATTAGATCTCCTGAGACAAGACTGTACTCGTAGTAATGGCACACCAAGGCTTTGAAGGCAGGCTTCAATAAATTACCGGCAGAACCCAAAGCCTAGAATATCCTTGAGTGCCCGATGTGTCTTTATCTTGATGTGTTGTTTATGTCATCAAAGCCTCATAAAGCATGTTCCTCTGTGCCATACAGCATAATTTTTGTTCATAAATGCCACATTGTTTTTTCATGAACACTAACGTGGTCACTGTAGTGAGGTTTGAAGAGATGATTGTACTGGCACACGGCAAAACAGTATCTTACAAATGCACTATTGACTTTTGAGAGCACATTTGCTAAGATGCACAGTCCCCAGAACTTACCATCCTTTTTTTGACAAATTTTGGGGTCGAACACCTTTAAAGACAGAGACAAGTTGTAAAGCTGAAAAGTATTTTTAATGGGATTTGTTGAATCTGAAATTTTGTTTTCCTCACTCTAATACTAATAAACTATTTCTGTGGAAACTCTGAGCGGAAAAATTAAGGTATTGTTATGGAATCCAAGTATGCTGGCTTGGCTGATTTTTTCTCTAAGGACTTCGAATGTAATGTAGAGTTATGTAACAGGCAGAGTTTGGAGCTGAATGCTGCACAGAAGACTGTCTTGCTGTTGAGTGATGTCAGCTGCATTGTTCATTCAGATTTCTCTCGTTCTTTCCAAGCTGCTATCGTTCTAACATCCTAGTGGCAGCCATCCCAATATCTCTGGTTGAGCGTAAGGGATTCACTTACACATTTGGCAGATTCTTCCACACCTGCCGTCCTGCTTTCTCTGTTTCTCAACAGCTAAAAAAAACAAAATTCAAAACACTGTCAAGACTAGAAGTGCTCCTGCCTGGTTTGTATTTTTAGGCTCGGATTGAAACAGCACATCCCTGTTCAGCATTAGGCATTTTCCCGCCTGTCTAAAATCCATGCTTTTGCAAAGAATTTTTTTCCCCCTGTTTCTCACTCTTGTCATCTGTCTTTCTGTGATTACCTCTTTCTCTGTTGCTTTATATCTCTGTCTCGTTCCCATTCTCCGCTGCCACCAAAACAGAAAATGAGGCAAAAACATAAAAGGAAAAACATCAGTAAAAACTGTCATATGACTCACAAAGCCACAACAAAGCACACAACTTTAACTCACCATATTGTGAAACTTTGAAAATCCATACAAGAATTCTATTTGAATCTCTTCATAGCCATTACTCGGCTCAGCAGGGACAGTCAGTCTGTCCCATATTTTATGCTTTATTTTTCTCTTTGTCTGCCCCGTGAATCACATCATCCTACTTCCTCTCCTCTGTGTTGGGTTTGCGGTTATGTGACCTATTTGTTGGCATTCTGAAAGAGCAACATTCTCTGCTTTGTCACCTCTTTTCCTCTCCCAGACTTCTCTCTTTGCTGCCACCATTAACTGAGTACGAATATACAAGACACCTTTTTATTCAGTTTATGTGGTTTATTTGTAAAACAGTATTAAGAAGTGACTGTTGGTGGGAACACGTAAGCATGGATACTTGATCTGTTATAGAGAATATACTCATATAGGCCTACGGATGCTAATACAGCCTGTGGAATATATTAGGCCTATATCCCCTTACTCCTGACAAATGTAGTGGGAGATTTACCCCTGAAATTCATAGTGATTTTTTAATATCAGACAAAACGTAGATAAGAACAGGATTTTCATTCTTTAGCAGGACACTATCAATTCTGTTGCCGGCAGATTTTATCAGCTCCCAGGCTAACTAAGCTAAGTCCATGAGTTGGTTAATAAATTTGTCTTTGGCTTACCTTTTAATGTTTACTGCTGACATGTTTTAAAACAAGAAGACAAAATATGAAGTTGATAGCTACAATATCATGCTAAAAGACATGCTAAAGCTAACAAGTCATAGGCAGTCAGTAGCCTTTTTTCCAATCCATGTAGGAAACTTGGATGCAATAGGTAATAGTACAATAGGAACATGTGGGCTCACTCTTCAAACAGTGTGTTTTCATTTTTAATACGCCAAGAGGGAAGACTTTTAGGATGATGATGAATTTAGTTCAAGATAGTTAAGCTAGTTAGCGGAAGGAGTTTAAAGCAGCTAGTTGATGCAATTTTAATGCTTATAGAAAGAAAAGAAATTAAATATCAGTAAAATGCCACAAAGCCTACTGTATAATAATGACTGATGAGATGATGAGAGTTTTAATCACAGTGATATGAATGCATTGTTCAGAAATTCATTAGCCCCCTGGCTCATACTTCTTTCAAAGACACCAAAGAGAGAGTAGAGTGTCATTTCAGTGCCCAAGTGGCGGAGCAGCGCAGTCATTTTATTAACAAGAAGGTCCTTCATTTATATAGGGGCCCTCCAGCTATTAATATTGGCTAGACACAAAAGACTGAGGAAATTAGATAAGCTACCGATATTTGAAAAGCAAAGTGGAGCATGAAGTAAAATATAGAGTCAATTTCGTTCTCTCAGTGAGATGTAATTTTAAACACTTTTTAGGAATGAACTGATGTTAACTATGGAATAACTCACGATAGAGCAAGTTTTTTCACACATATTAAAATGGAAGAGAATAGGTAAGGGCTCAATGGCCAAATACTATCAATGTGGGTGAAGTCGTACTTGTAAAAGAATGCTGAGTAAGGAAAAAAGCTTTTATTGTGTTCTTTCATGTATAATGAACTTGAAACCCTTCAGTGGTCACCAGTGGACCTAGCAGTTAAAACTTAGACTGTGCAGCAACATAATCTTACAAATCTAAGGGGAACCAAAACTTACTTGGATAAAAACATGAACAATGAAATTTTGTGATAAAGTTTCTGACTTCAGCAATATACCTTAGTTTGAATGTTCCGTTTGGTCTAAACAACATCTGGCTTAATGGGTGCAAAAGCAGTGCAAATCAGTTTGGATCATGTCTTGTATTTTTTAGCCACTGATGGCTGTGATGTAGCTTAGCTGGGGAAAGCGGTTAAAAACACCCCAGTACAGAATTGTTTTATGTAGGCTATTTATCGATTTAAGAAGCCTACACTTGAAACTACAATATCTTGAGATGGATCCTGCTATGGATTTTTTGATTTACTAAAGAGACACCAAGGTTTCAGTTGAATTTGCAAGGTGAAAAGTTTTCTAGATGTCAAGACTGTTTAAATACATTTAGATGTATTTATATCAGTGTGTCAAGACCTTACACGACCTTACACATACGAGGAAAACCAGTCAAATGCTTTATAAAATCTCAAAACATCACTGGCCATTTACTAGGGAGGGTCTCATGAAGTGGTAATATATCACAGTACCGAATTCTGAAAAAAAAAGGCTGCTTTATCTCACTTTGGTTTCAGATTTATTGTCAGCCCCAATAGTTGAATTGCTGTGACAACTGCTTTGACTGGTTCTGCTGTCCTCCGCTGCTGAGCGGTTGAAAGTGCGAGCAGGTGGAAGAGATTGGGGGTATGTTGAAATGCCAGTGGATGGGAAGTATTTGTTCCAAAACAGAGGACAGGGCAGCAAATGAGCTCTGAAAGCCAGACGCCTCAGCACCTGGTGAAGTAAGTCATTTATATTTATCAGCAAGCATATCAAAGCTTCAGACGAATTGGCTAATTAGCACTCCGGGACAATTATTACTTTCTTTCCTATAAATGTGCATTTGTTGTAAAACACTAGTCTGTAGAGAACTGCTCTGCCTGCGCAGCTGGCACATTGTCAAAGTGGAACTCCTTCACAGTCACAAGACCATGGAGGTGCTACAGACGACACTTTGAAAAATACCACACCGATGCGTGATGATACCCTGCATCACTACTGCTCGATTCAATTTCATGCCCACCGAGCACTGAAGCAGGTGCTCGCATCTCCTCTCATGTATTTTGATGCCATAGGCGCCTTTCCAGGATTCGGCATACCTCTTGGTCTGTCTGTGAAAGTCTAGCAGCCCTGTTGGAGACATCAGTCACAACCAGTAGACTCACACACCCCAAGGCGAAGAGCTGTCTGCTGACATACAGTCAGCTCCATCGCTTTTTAAGGTGTTTTCTTTTTTTCCCCTCAGCATGGTTGTTATCTATATGTGAATAGATTGCTTGTGTTGTGTGTATACGTTTCCAGCAGATGTGCTGCAGGCTAATTTTGCTGACAGTCTGTTAATTTTAGAAAGATTCATTTTGAACACATGCCTCGGGAGGAGATCACAGATTGTAAATGTTTGCTTTTGTAATGTATCTGACAGATCCATTAAATCCTGCCAGTATGGCAATACATTTGGTTGTATAATTATGAGGCTTTTAATGACTCTAAAAAAAATCACTTTAATTATTGGTTACACACATTTGTGGCTGAGACTGTTTCCATTGGGTATTTGTTTCAACTCCGTATTAATCAGTGCTGTTACGGGGCTGCTTTGGTTTATGAGTGTGCAAACATCATTCACTAATTTGACTAATTTTTCTTGAGTATTTCAGATGCACACATCAGTGGGACAGCTAATTGCAATAAGCTATGTTTAAAATACACAAGATTTGTGCTACAGCCCATTATCACTGCAAATAAAATAGGTTGTTTTATATTTTTCTTAAGTGCCCCGGCAACATGTCATGACACATGATTTAAAAACACGTAAGATCTGGTTGGCATTTTTCTCAAAACACATTTACATGTACAAAAAGTCTATAAAAGCACAGTACAATGCAAATAAAGGAGATGAAGCAAATGGCCATCACTCCATCGTCTACTAGAAAAATGGCTGCCAAGAAAGTACACTAGGAGCTGCATTTATGAAGGGCAAATTTCTTACAATTGCTGCCTCTTTAATTGCATCTTTAATACACATTACAAGTTTTGTTTAGTACGTGCTTTGTTTCTGTCCCCTGGTAATGGCTTCTCGTCATGCTTACTGTTTGCCACAGATGCCAAAAAGCCCATTATTTCGGTAAGCCTTTCATTAAAAAAAAAAAAAAAAGATAAGAAAAGAAGAAAAAGTAAATTGGGTAAAACTGCAATTTGCCTCCCTCTGGCCTGTGCAGGGCTGCCAAAAGGGACTGTATTAGCTCACATTTAGTTTTTGTTTTGTTTTGTTTTTTTAAACACGAGTGGGTTTAATTGGGAAGCAGTTTCATCTGGGGGCTATCTATACCGAGGCCTGGTCGGCTTGGGAACTGATGTGCCGGCTTGTTCCGCAGGGGTAATTTCATTGGGATTGTCTACAATTGGCTCTCCTGCCTGTTTTCATTACCCTCAGAACTAGCGGAAAAATAAACAATTTGAGATGAATGAGAAAGTATGGTGACAAAGAAAAAGCTGAAAGGGTTTTACAAGGACTTCCTGCTGTCCGGCTTAATAGTTGCGTACACAGAGTCTGAATAAAAAATGCATGAAGTTACACTTTTTGAAAGGAGTGAAGTTTTGTCTGGCGTCAGAGATATTGTTCTCTGTTGGCATTTTGTATGAATATGCATGTACTTGTGGCTTTGGAAAAGTAAATATGATTATGCAGATGTCCTCAGGATAACCTTGTGAAGGGATTGAGGAAAAACACCTAAAAATAAAAATAAACATTATTACATTTATTTTTAAACCTGGTGAAATATAAACTCATTGGTGTCAGCGACATGCCATATGTTCTCCTCACTTAGAAATAAAAGGAGACATTCTCTTGTCTTAAAAATCCCGTGTCCACTTTGTTTTTCTGGAGTCGCTCCTCTTTCTCATTGATTGAATGCAGTTTGTGCCATCTGGGAGACTTACATAAGTTCTGTAAACCCGCCTCTTTCTGCAGCTTCCGCTGAACATGTAGCCTCTCGCTAAGGAAGCCTCACTTCAAAGACTTTCCTGGAAAGGACTCGGGGCCCAAAGTGTCCTTGTGTGTCCTTCTGCGCCTCTCTCTCAAACAGGCAACTGTTGCACGTGAATTTCCACGTCTTGTTTGGTTTAAAAAAAAAGAAAGAAGAAGAAGTATGCGTGTTTCTTGGGGGAAGATGTGAATATGCTGAGAGAATGAGAATCAAGATGTGTTGGTGTCTTTGTCACACTCAACTGCTGCCTCGTGTTGAGGAGGCAAAGTTAAATAATTCAGCACAATTATGATGAAGTTTTGTTATTATAGTTTTCATGCAACACTATCACTCACTTGATGATTGCTGCTGTGAAATGCAGAATTTCATCCTGCTTAAAATTTCTTTTCTTCTTCTGATTTCTTTGATATTTCATAAGATTATATTTAAAGCAAAAAAAAAAAAAGGATAAAAGTTGAAATGATTTTCATATCATTAAAACCTAATTAGGAGATATGGGCAATTCAGAGTAGATGATTGGTCTTAGCAGTTGTTTCGGTTACCATCTGTTGGAATAATATTCTCCTGTGTGAGTGGCCTTCTCAAAGCTTCTGACAAGTAGACATCAGACTGTATAATGCGCCTGGCTCATTAAAAAAAACAAACATGGTGAGAACATTTTTTACACCTGAAGATGTGCGCAGAAACCACAAAAACCACGGAGACACTGAAGTGCAGCTTTCATTGAAACACGTGACTTGAGGAGTATTTAACTTTTATTGACTGGTAACGGAAGTCAGATTGAGTGCAGAAGAGCTCATTTTTGTCTTTTGGTGATGATGTATGCGTCCAGTTAAGGAATTTGCCTCTGCTGCCTTTCAGTAGAGTCAAATATCATTTGTTCACCGAGATGCACATCAGAATGATTAATTGTATGAGTAATTGGCTTTTTTTTTTTTTTTTTTGAAGGTCAAACAACATCAAACGTGTGTCCGTGAAAGGATTGTTATCTGTCTAAAAGCTTAAGCAGCTGATTACCTGCTTAATACACCAGTGACAGATGGATCAGCACAGGGGTATTTTGCTAAAGCATTGGATTGTTCTGCGTGTAGCAAAGTGAGATTGCCCTCATTGGAAAAAAAAATAAAAAGAAAGTCCTTAGTTCAAAGACTTGTGAATGTTTTGGGCATGGAGGCAGTGGCTGTAAACACAGTGCTGGTACATTATCAAAATGTGAAGTTGTTTCTGTAAACGTGTGAAAGTCAAGCTGCACTGAGTGAAGCAGAGCAAATGGAAAACATCACAACCTTAATCAGACAAAGGCTGGAGGTATATTTTGCTGTCCTTTCAGCTCTGTTTTTGTGTCTATCAACTCCCTCAGAAAATGACTCTATGGCTAAAATGCTTTACTGTGTTCATCATTAATCAGTTTCTGTTACTGCTCCTTAGTGAAGGTAGTGGGCAGAGGATCGTCATTGAAAATGGCTGCCTGTTCTCATTTAAAACCAAACTGGTGTAAATGGTGAGAGTCAAAAAGTTTCAACAAATTTGAATAATGAAAAACCAACAACTGTTAGCTTTAGCAAAAACCATGTTATTAAATATGAAATATTTTATTTTCTGTATTCCCAGTTTGGTTTTAAATGGGAATATTTGCTTGAAAGAAACTCTTTGCTTTGTCTCTTATTGGTACTTCACATTTCTGGATTAATAATTGCAGCAGTCTCAAAAAATAGGAGACACGCAGGTTTGGGATTGTTTGTGCTATGTTTTCACTGTGTACCTTTTGTCTTTTTGACCACAATCGAAAGTGAACTTACTTTTCTCTGGTTCTCTGACTGTTGTCTGTCTGAGTGTGTGAATGTCACCTACTTGAGTCACAATTCTTATCAAAATTCGGCTAAGTAGCCTCACATGAGATGGTTTACATGCATGTAGTTAGTATGTGAATCTGTGCCTGTTAAAATACAAACACTTGGTCCAAATTTATTAGTTTTAGGTGCTTAAGGATGGTGTCTGGGTCCAGGCAGCCTTATATGTGCAAGCCTTTTTAACATTACACATTGTGACAATTTATTTTTAACTGGACCGAGAAGCTGAACCACAAGACAGGGGATAGTTGGGGAAAAAAAAAAAAAAAAGGATTTATTGTCAGGAATGGCAATGTGGAAGGCAAAAGCAGCACTGGAGGTAAGCTGTAGTCCAAATACAAGGAGGAACTGAGGCTGAAGAGGGGAACTCATGTGGCGGGCTAAGAAGGCTGAGTGTGGCTGTGAGTGGCAGCATCATGGCTGACGGCAAAAGGTGAGTGTGGCAGTCGAGGTGGAGAGACATGTAGCTTACAGCATGGGTGGAGGAGGCTGGTGAGGCTGTGAGGTTTGCGGCACTGAAAAGGCTGAGCGATGTGCGGCTGACGCACTGGAGCTGGAGGTTGGAGTCACTGGAAATGGAGTACAAAGAACAATTAGTCATAACGCTAAAATTGGAGACAATCAAATCCTGGGAATGACTCTGATACTATGTAGTAGCGTAACAATCTGGCAACTAGTGTCGAAATGACCAGGCATTTTATACTGCTGCTGATGAAGGTGAAATGAGCAGCAGGTGTGTACACACAGGAGACAAAAAATACACAGAAAACTCCACATCGCGACACACATTGGCTTATCGTTGATACTGAAGTATTGACCTATGTTTATGTTTTCCTGACTGCTGTAAAGTAGCGTAGCCTTCCCTTAGGGCTTGATACAGGGCTTCTTCCACAGCCTCATGTGCTCTTGACCGGGGTGGATAGTTCGATCAATCAGTACTAGTTTCTTTAAACTATAACCACACTCCCGAAGTGAAAACCAAGCAGTTCTAGTTGTCAAACCAAACAAACTCAGGATAATTATGTTTTTGGAAGACTCAGATGATAATAAGAAATGATGACACCCCTGTCAGATTAAAAGAACACATATATGAAGGCTTCACAATCAACCTACTTTGCCGTTTAGGCTGGGGGAGAAATTGCCACAGAAGCCAAGAATGACATTTTTCACAGTTACTTTTCTCTACCGTGTTTTTCCATTATAGCACCCCATTATCTGCTTCGTGTTTATTCAGACTACTAGACCTTATTTTTGTCCCTGTGGAAATCCTTTGACTTGGACTTCCGGGGCCCAATGACGGCGCCTCAGCACAGTAACAAAATTATCCTAAACGATTGCCGACTAGTACCAATTATGGGCACCCTGGAGTGCTCTATCTGCCGTTTTAATGCCATAAATATTTCCCTTCATAAAACTTCAGGCAACAAGGGGATAGGCCTCATATGAAAAATGCATATCAAAGGAATGTGTCTCTGAGAATGATGAGGCACCATTACCCTGGGAGGAAATAAATCCTCTGTTCATGAATTTGCTCCTCACACAAGACTGCGTGAGATGTGTGTGAGAGGTTGTCGACAAGACGGCAAAGCTGAGATTTGAGTCTTTTCACAAGCCTCGGGCATCATGAAAGAAAGAGAATGATGCTTGTATGATCAGGGGATAAATTTAAAATGACAGAATCCAGGTCACATTTCAATCTAGTTTGCAGCAAAAGTTGCGTAAACATTCAACTCAGTAGTGCATGAAGTTTATTGACATTGTTATAATGATTGCCTCATGCGTTTTGATCTGAATCAAAAGCAGTGTCAGATATCAATAGGTGAGTGTTGAATGTTGTATCAGCACAGTGCCGTGATGGGTGCCTCTCTGTGAAATGCAGATTTGTTCATTAGGACTGTCTGGCAGCAGGATGAGGAGTGTGTGAGACTGATGGATATTTAGAAACTAAATAAGCAGCAATAATAGTTGTTTTTGAAGAATATACACTAATTATTGTCATTTTTTGTCACTTCCTTGCTGTGACACACACACACACGCAGTCTGCACAACGTCATGAATTTTAAGGAAATCCGCTGGCATGCTCTTGGTTGTGCTTCTGATCTGTTGCACATTTTTAAGTCTACAGTCTCTTCCACTGTTAAGGCAGGTGTTTGGTCTCTCAGTCGTACCCATAGACACGACTTACGTCACTGTTGATGACACTTGACATTAAGGTTGGGTCATCCTGAGCTTGTTCACAGGGATTCGGGCTGGTGCTGCTTTTCAGGAGTCAGGAAATCACAAATGTGCATGTGCCAGTGGCCACAGAAACGCATGTAAAACAGGTACTGATGTTGAAGTAATCTTACTTAAAATACAT
>JAQFJB010000021.1:10764133-10785912 GCA_029874875.1 Naso minor
AAGCTTCTTTGCAATTGTAAATGTCAAAAACCTCAGACTCTGCTGCTGCTTTAGTTTTTCAAGAAATAACTTGCAAAGCCTATGAACACTGCAAACATTTCAACAATAGCTCTCTAAAACAAACGAGGATTTGCAGAGAAAATGACTCCCTGTGGCCGTGTGAAATGATGCTTCTTTGTTTCCATAGCATATCTATGCATGCATGCATGGAAGTTGCTTTTCAGGCCTCGTATCAGAGTTCAACTCAAATGGAGTAAAGCTTTATCCTTTATCATGAACTTATATGGGCACCGAAAAACTGCTCTTGACTGAGTTCACGGTTGAATTAATATTTTCAACCCCTTTCAAGTGTAACTCGACTCCACTTTCTTTCTGCTTTGCATTGCAGAAAATATTTGTCTTTTTTCCCCCTCACTCATAAATTTCTTTCTTCCTCTCCATGCAGGGACTGAAATGGCTACCAGATGTGGTTCCAATCTGTTCCCGTTGCTGTGGAAACACAGGGACTGGAATAGGTTTTCTGAGTCCAGAGCTTTTGGCTGACTCATAGGGCCTGAGTTTTAAAGCCTTGCTGTTTCTATAGACTTGGCAAACTGAGGGCGCCCCTGCTCCAAATCATGTTTAGACTGGCAGCCGACATGTCACTGAACCCCCTTCCCACACTCCTAACCCTGACTCTTTGACCAAGCTTTCCATTATCCTGTATAGTCGCTCCTTTGTGTTCATTTCATTTGCAAGGGCAAAATGAATTTATGTTTCACACGTCAACCTCCAGTACCAAGTCAATAAAAAGAGCAAAATATTACTCTTAGCCAACTGCAGAGGGGATATGAAAAGGCCAGGGTCCACGATCTTACACAGGCCTCTGCCATTTAAATCCATTCAAAAAACAGCAGGCAAAGGAATCCATGACAAGTCGTACACATGCTAAATCAATACAGTTTATCCTGAAATGCTGCACAACAGTGACACACAATGCATACTTCCAAGCAGTGACTTTCCCACAACATGTCGAGGATGAAAAGCCAGAGAACATGTGCTGGTATGCTCAGCTGAGAATCTTCTCCATCTGCGAGTTGAGGACAGGCAGATGGAGCCAGTTGTGTCAACATTCCTCTCTATCCCAGCAATGAATCATTTTTCAAGGCATTGTCACATGAAAAATGAAATGATATGGGGGGAAGCGTGTAGATCCCAGTATAGGGTCTGACTGACAGTCCACAAAGGAAGTCATAAGGAGGACTGATTTGGAAACATTAAGATTAGTTGAGTCAGACTAAGACGAGGTCCAAAACAGGGCAATAAAAAGGAAAGACTTGTGATTTAAAGATGAAACAACATCAAACCAGTGCTGCCCTTCTGTGAGACTGTACACAGTAGTTGCTAGAGCTAACCCTAACATTAGCATGCTAACATGCTTACAAACACAATGTAAAAAAAGTGATGTTTAGGAGGCTTAATTGTAACTTGGGGTTTAGCATGCTAACATATTCTAGAAGAAACACAAAATACAACTTGGATAGAAATGTCATTAGTTTTGCGAGTATTCAATCAAAATTGTAAGTCTTGGACAAATGACCTGATGTTGGCGCTAGATAAATAGTTAAGGAGTCATTGTAGTTATTACTATTAAGCCAATTAGGGCCATAAATGTCCAGAAAAAATTTCATGTAAATCCATTCAGTAGTCTTTGAGACATTTCATTCAAAATCACAACTTCAGGATGTCCCAACAGGAAAAGTCCGGCAATGACAAAAATCAGGAACACATTGTCTGGGGACCATGAATTAAAAGATTTTGCACCAATACCTAAATTATTATTATATATATTTTTTGTAAGACATTTTAATTACAAAACAAAACAAAAAGTCAAGCTTTAAAGATGCTAATAAAAAGCTACAGAATCATCTGGAAACCAGAAATGTTTGAATATTTTCATGGCAATCCATCCAATAGCTGTTGAAATATTTCAGTCTAGACTAAAACATTGGAAGAACCCTCCAATGCTGAGTTGGCTAAACAGCAATAGTGTGTCAGTCAAAATGTAGAGAGAGGGTAAAGGGTTTGATCTGCTCAAGCAATTATCTTTCAGAATAATACATAAAGGTCAGATCAACATCCAGTTGTTGTCAACATGTCAAAAGTACGGAATCCAAAATAAAGCCACTTCGCTTCTGGTTCCAATTACCCATCACATGACCTATCCATTCATCCTCATATTCATCCATTCTTCCTCCGTCACTGCCTTGTGGCCCAGTCCTGCCATATCCTTCTTCTCCCCGCCAAAAAGAGGACACATGCAGCGCGTGATTAACTCCTTAACACAGAGTTTCCACTGTTTTTCCCCCATGAAAGGAGCTCTTGTCCAGCCATCCTGAAGTAGCCAAATGAACAGTTCCCTGGTTCCTTCAATCACTTTGAAGAGCCGCTGTGACCGAATGACTCTGGAGGACTTCTGCCCAGTAGCCCAGAGTCACAGGAAAGGGTCAAATATCAATCAGCATTCGTACAAATCTGTTTGATGAATACCCAATGTATTGGGCTTTTTTTTAACCTTTTGTTGTTTTAGTTGAATGTACACTGAAATAAACCACTGGGATAAGATGCCAAGCAGAGGTCATGACCCTGTGAGAGCAAATGGTGTCTTAGTGAATATCGCTGTAAATCGATTCAATGAGGACAGATTTTAATATTCTGGTTTGACTAGAGCTACATGTAATGATTTTTTATTCCAAAGAAGTAAATGAGAAAACACCAATTAATGACCATACACAAATGGAAATCAAAATTGCTAAAAAAAACACAAAAGACAAAATATACCTTACAGTTGGTAACGTTTTTTTTTTCAGCTTTTCAGGCCCTCCTTGACAAAAAGGCACTGTAAGCCTATAAAAACAGGCTTGGGCCAGTCATAAAAGTTGCCACTTCATAATTACGCAATGTTATGGTTTTATGTATATGCAATTGTTTCAACAGTGGTATCATAGTAGTATTGTACAATCCTTTCTGTATGAAATATTTTACTTACGGGAGGCAACAACAACATCTGGAGGGAACAAGATTACAGATATTCTGTGCAGTAATTAATGCCATATAATTACACTCTGCGTCATGCAGTTAAGTGTTACACAAACAATAACATCAACAGAGAACAATTACAAAGCCAATGTAAACTTTACAGGAGGAGAGTACTCATACTGTGGGTTTGCCTCAGAGCCAAAAATAAGCAAAATACCAAAAAAAAAAGCAAATACAACAAGAAAGCCAGTTCATTGACACCAAGGAAACCAGAAGAACTAAAAGGTCATATAAGCACAGCTTACAAAGATAATAAAAAGTACACAATGTATACAAGTTGAAAATGCTAAAAAAAAACAAAAACAAAGAATTGTGTTGTACCTTGATGAAAGCACAAAAAAAATCAATCAAGACGATTGTTCAAATTAGCTGTAAATGTCAAATATCCTTCAGCCCTAAAACATACCAATGGCAATGTTAACTTGTTGCATACGTTTGCATCGTCCGCTGGTCATAGCTCTTGTTTTGAGTGCTACTTTAAAACAGTTATCTACTAATAAAACAACTAATAAACTGAAGTTGTCCAGTTTATGTATTCCACCCTGCCACCTTTTTGGTTTTACTTATTTTAAGTGTAGTAAAAGTTTGCAACATCATTTTGCAAACATAGCTTCTTTTGCTTAAACTGATCTACAGTTGAGGCATATGTTAACACTTGAGGCATGGTACCGTTAGCCTTATAGTTTTAACCCTTAACAATGAAATTACAGCACCATATTACCTCAGCATCATTTACTAACTAAAGATAATATGATTCTTTCATGGACAAAACATCCTTGACCTTTTTTTCACAAAATACCCCAATGGCATTAACAAACATGAAATGAAAATAGTTCTATGGGTGATAGACCTAGTTTCTTAACTGAACTGAAAGAGCAAATAAAGACACATTGCAGTCTCCTTCTGTAGTCTGATCTGTAGAGAATGCTACCGACAGCCATTACTTTATGATATTGTCCTGCAGTATGTTTTCTGATATACAGCATATGGAATCTACAGGTGTTGCTGTATTACAGAAAAACTAAAAGACAGGATGGAAGACAGCCTTGGGTTTCATCTTTGGTTTAGTGGTTCAGCTGACTGAATATAACGTACAGTAAGAGCACATTCTGGTGATTTGGTATTAGCAGAAGTATAAAAGAGGTTTAAAACAAGATTTTTTTTTTTTTGCAAAAAGATCAAAGAGGTTGTTTGGGGTTTAGCAAACTATGTATGACAGAGTTGCACAAAAGAGAGCTAAGACTTTATATCCAAAAATAACCTTTCTGTAGAGAAGAGCCTTGAAACCAGCGCTAAAGCTCAGTGACGAATGAAAGGTGACTCACAAGCAAAGAATATAATGAGGTCCTATATGTAGCATAACTTTGGGGTGTTAAATTTAGCTAGTTAAAGAAAAGCTTCCTAATACTGTGATAC
This sequence comes from Naso minor, assembly GCA_029874875.1. Taxonomy (NCBI): domain Eukaryota; kingdom Metazoa; phylum Chordata; class Actinopteri; order Acanthuriformes; family Acanthuridae; genus Naso; species Naso minor. Next base: position 10,768,628 of record JAQFJB010000021.1, read on the forward strand.
ATGACCCTGAAACTTGCTTTTGTAGCAAAGTAGAGGTGAAAAATAAGAAAGTGCTTTCTTTGCAGAAGTTCTTCAACAAATCACACTGAAACTATAAAAGTGTTACTCTTAATTGAAAATCAAGTAGCCCCATATCAGCAAATAAGGCTTTAAAATCAAGAATTACGATAATATCTAAGTTAGGGTGGCTGAAGGTAACAAAACAAACAGACAAAAAGAGCTTGCAATCCTCAGAGGATCCAATTTTCTTGTTATTTTTAGTACCTTTAGTACCTGTGGAGAGCATACAAAAAAAATAGCTATTTTTCCGACACCTGCATAGCAAACTACAGTTATGCAACCTCAAAAGCAATCCGTATATAAATATAGTGGTGGACATAGCCAGAGGAAGAGAGATGAATGGACTATGGATTATGTCTGTGCACCACTGTTATCACAGTTGTGTCCGGCTTAGCCACAGGTTGTGGTGTGTGATTGATGCATAGTTGGTTCAGAAGAAGGATTCTTGAAATGAAGTACAAGTGTATAGAGGTCATTATAATACAACTCACCAACACGACTCAACTGCACTCTTGATTTAAAAGTAGTTCTCACTCTTGACTGGTCCTGAAGTCACTGCACACTCACCCCCCCAAGAAGTACAAATTCCTTGATTTAAAAAGTATGTGGTTCTCCTTCCAACAAATCCAGTTAATCTCTTTAAAATCCATCACAAACTTCAGCCATCTGTCTTTAAAAGCGCTTACTTCACTACCTGTGGTGGCATGATGGCTGTCTTTTGCTGGGGTGTTTTACTTTCTGATGTATCCAACGTACCCTCCTTGCCTTTCTTCCTGGGTGGCTTTTTAATGGGAGTCTTCTTTGGTGTAGGATCCAATGTTGGGTCCCCTGCCCTTGAGCCGTTCAAGTCCTGCTTCTCCGGGCTATTGGCTTCATGGGTCCCGATGTCGGTGTTGACGGGTGCCACCATCTTCTGGAGGCTGCTTGAGGTAGGCAACAGGGCCTTGGTAGAGCTCTGCTGACTCATTCCACTGGATGGGGTCCTCTTGGCTTTCTGTGGAGGTGTTGGCTTCTCCCGGTTTCCCTTTGGTGTGGAGAGACCATTGATTTTCGTCAGACCTGTCCCCTCATTTCTGTTTATGCTTTGAGTTTTCTCCTTGAGCTGAGCAGCCAGGAGTGTGGCCGCCTCAGAGTTCATATGAGGGTGGATAACCTTTGGGCTCTTGGGTGGCTCCTTGGGGGTTTCCTTTGGACTGTCAGCACACTTCTTCTCAGATGAGGAGCTGTGGAAGTTACTTATCTTCTTGAGGGCATTCTGCACCACACCATTGATGTGCTCCATGTGACTAGGACTGCTGTGCTCATCCCCGGACTTCTTACCTCGCAGAGGTTTGTGTTTGCTGGGGGAACCGTTGAGTTCTGCCTGTTTCCCTTCCTGTTTCTTCTGTTGCTCACGGCTCTTCCGCTCCTCGCTCTTGGCTGAGCCATCGTTGGAACTTCTCTTTTTCTCCTTTGGCACTGCAAGTACCTTCATTCCACCCTGCCCTTGTTGCTCTGCCTGAGGAGACCCTGTCGTATTTCCGTGTATCCACGATACCTTGGGCTTAGTGGATGGGTCTGGTGGGCGTGGTTTTGGCTTGCCAGGTGAAGGTGGGGGCTTTCCATTGCGTTTAGCCTCTGGTGTGGGAGTGCCATCCCCATCTTTGCCACTACCATCATCCTCTTTGGACTGCTTTGACAGACGGGCAATACGGGCATAGAGGGCGGCAGTATGTGACTCAGAGCCACTGGTCGAGCCTTCACTGTCAGAGGATTTGAGGAGCGGCTGCTCGCTACCTTCTGGTTTTGTGGCACTGGTGTCTTTCAGGGAAGTGTACTCCCCTGCATCCTCCTCATTCAGGACAGCCTCTGCCTTTTCTGTTGCTGGGCTGGGGCTGCGCTTCTCTTTGCTTTCGTTCACAGATTCTGTGGAGTATTAGAAAATGTTATAAGTCATTTTATTTTATATTATACAACTAAGTAAATTTTAAAGTTTACATTATTAATTTACATTATTAATTTGAAATAGAGATTATGTCACCTCAAATAGATTGAACACATTCTTAATCTTACAAATGTTAAGATAAATTTAGAAGCAATAAAATAAACTATTGGTTAAATTAATACACTCAGGAGTTCCATAATGCAGTCTTAATTGGTCTAGTATAACTAAGGTTTCTAATCTAATGTTTGCTAATGTTAGCTATCTTTTGTTACAGCAGATATTACTCGTATTACTGACATTACTGTGTGCTACTATTACACTAGCTTTTTAGCACTATCCTGAAATGACCACTTGTGGCCAAAATAAAAGAAGTTAAATGTAAGATTTTTTGTTTTTTTGTCTCACTTGGTTGAATAATAGAAATTGCCATACACTACACAGATTGTAAAGTCCTTAGAGGAAAATTTACCTTTTGAGACTATGAACAATTTAACAAAATAATAACAAATTAATAAGACAGAGAGAAAGAAAAAAAGAAAGACAGTAGAATATAGACTGTAAAGCTATGTTCAGACAAAGAGAGATGAATGGGATTTACTTGCGAATGATGCAAGTAACAGGTTGTATACACTGCTGCATTATATTTCTTCAATTGTGTAATTTGCGCAAATGAAGCGAATACACATAGCCAGCTAACGCTAGCCTGTTCAGAGGAGCGGGAGACTTGTCATCTCTTTATGTCATTAACTATGGCCAAATCTGATCTATTGAATTATGTTTTATGTTCATGTCTGCATTACGTGTTTTACCTTGCTGCAAGACAGAATTTCCCTTGGGGATACTTTTTTAAAAAGTCAGTAACATAACTAAACAAAAGTATTAAGAGAGCACTAAAGATCCACTAGCTTGCCCTGTCAGACTTCCAGAACAGAAACTGATGGAACGGGTGTTTTCAACGAAAACTTAAAGGAGTTAGTCACTGTTTGGATTTGTGCCATATGCTGACTCGACTGTTCCATTTCCTGTTTATGCTCTCCCTGTACTCAAAGAGAAACCTGGACCTAGATGGCACATGATAAAAAAATAATGAGTTTTACAGAAGTGGGTGACTCACTGCTTGGTTACGCTGGGGATCTTGACTTCTTAAGAGATGTGTGCCTATTAGCATGCGTGTGTATGTGAAAGAGCTCCTGTATTCCACAGACAAATTATGGATTTATGTGCGTCATTCCAGATAACTAAACTGTTTATTTATGCTTGCGATGACTCACCTTCATGGGGCACACAGTAAACTGGCCCCTCGTCTCCACTCTCAAAGGAAGAGAAGGACTCCTGGGACGACCAGGAGGAGGGGGAGGGCTGCTCTGCCACTGACGGGGGCTCGATGAAGCTGCAGTTGAAGGTGTTCTCTGGGTCGTGGTGGGCTACTGAGAACAGAAAACAAACGTAGAAGCCAAAAGGTCAGTCAGAGGGTATTATACCATGTTACAAGAACAACAGTCTGTTCTCACTCACTCTCACAACTGCTGCAGATTTGTAGAAAGTGTTGGTTTAAGTGACTCTGTGGAAAAATTGGGTTTTATTGGTTCTGCATGTGAGTTAACAAAGGCTCTAACATTATCGAGAGCAAATGTAGATATTTTTTTGTGCAAACGGTTAGTCTTGGTGTATTTTGATGCCAAAAGCTGATTTGGTTTTTTTTCTCTGAGTTGAATTTTTACAGGGTCAAAATACAGAGGAACAGCATTCTGAACACCACATGAGACAAATTTTCAATTCGCGTTGCTTTATTTTGACTTCTGATGTTGAAACAAACAGTTCAACAGTCTGCATTGATTACAAAGCTAATAGGAACATGATTAACCTTGCCCAGTATTTTGATCTCTACATTATTTTTGTTTTCCACCTGTGTTCTGTAGAGACACGACCATAATTTGCCTCTGACTGGCTCTGTCCCTAAATTTGTTTTCCAGATCCTAATGAGCGAAACATCTAACCCTAACAATAACATAAGCCAGTCAGAGAGACATTAGGAAGGTCCTTTAAAACATTTATGCTACTACTTGGGTTTTACATACTCCGAAGGAACAGCAACAGCAATTAACACTACTTTATCTGATATAGTTTTTAAGTGTTTATCCTGTGTTAAACTGTTGCGGTATTAATGTCATGCCAACTCTTATTCTGGTCTATTCTAGCATTTACAGTAGGCGTTGAGAAATTGGGTCACAAAATGGGTTCTTTAGTCACCCCCCATAAATTCCTCATGTTTCTCTCTCACTGTCTGCCTCGCTCCCTCTCAGTCTCCCTTGCTGACCCTTCGGTCTCAGGACAGCTGTGGTTTCTAAGAGAAACTTGCGGTTGATCTTCCCATCTGGTGTGATCAACTCAATTTTGGCTTAAATTGTTCTGGGCGTTAACTTTACATGACTGACCACATCAGATGCTCCTGTTTACATACCAGATAACAAATGGGTCCATCCGTTTGTTTAGAACTCCGATAAACCCTGCATGGAAGAAATCCCCAACTGTACCAGGACCCTGGCCAGGAACAAATCCTAGCTCCTTAGCTGTTGTTTTTTGACTGTAACTAAAACGATGAGCTACTTTAAGAGATCTACAGCTGGATTTTTGCAGACTTGATGAGTTGTAGGAGCTCTATCAGATGAAAAACTGCATTTTCTTTGTATTCTCTCTGTTATGTCAAGGTATGAAAGTATATGTCCCTTAGATTTCACACAATTTTGTTTAAAATCTCTGATTTTCTGCTTGTTGGTGCTATTCATTCACTTGCTACAAAACAAGAAAATCTTAATTCTGATAATCTTTTAATATATACAACTTTAGCAGATTAACTGAATGGATGTTCCTCTCACAAGTGTAAACTAAACACGTCTATCTTATTTTTCATTATAAACCGATATTTATTGTCTTGCTTCCTGTGCTTTCCATTCCTTTGCCTCACACCATCTAAATTTCTGTCTCATCTGCCTTTCTCACTTTCAACTTTTTCTAAAACAACAACCAGATGTAGTCACAGTCAAATCAGAATCAGTGTGTGTGTGTGTGTGTGTGTGTGTGTGTGCCACATAATTGTTTGTGTACTGACATGTTTATTTTCAAGGACCATGATTTGTTTTTTTCCTGGAGGCCACTGAGTTTTATCTAGTTCACCAAATTATAGATTTAAACTGTAAGTTTAAACCCCAAATAGACGATCTGTTTCAAAGACATGCTCAGAAGTAACGCTGAGTTTAAATTTTATTGCCACACTGATCTAAGTAGCAAGCCTTACTTCTTAAAAAAAAGATGTTCTCACATTTATCTAAAACCAAGTCATCTTAAACTTCTGACCTACATGTCTGAGTCTGGGAGTCAAATGTCTTTTTTGTTACTTGTAGGGTGGATAATGTCAACACAGGTGCAGCATGACTGCAATAAGCAAGTACAGATGTGTGTAAAAGGGGGAAACAAAGACCAAGAATAACAAGTGTTTTGATATGTTCGTAGAGGGGACTTCCATCCAAGGGCACCCATTTTTGTGATTATTTAAGGATATCCTGTTTACCAGAATAATGCCAGCCTTCTCTCTCTACATGTGTAGTTAATGTTGGACTAAAGTTCAACACTGCACTACTATTCTAAGTGAATGAACTGTAAAAAGAAATCAGACTTGTGCAGATGTGACAGACTGAAAACAATATACTGCATACTGTAAACAGAACCAAGCCAAAATATTTATTTAGAGGTGTAGACGACAAACAATATTTTGCACAACTTCAATAAATGATCTTCACTTCTGTGCAGGATCTTCACGGTGCAGCAGCAGGCAGAGACTCTGAGTGACTGAGGAATGTAGAGCAGCTAACCTATGCAAAGACTGCAGTTAAGTTAGTCAACAAACTAACACATGGGCATTTGCAACATCACTTGTGTGCAGTGAGGAACAACTGCTGCCCTTGAAAGCTGCTCCCTCCAGACTGTGGGTCTAGTGTGGCAGATTGTTCTGCAGCCTGGACGCCGCTGTGATCCCTCCCTACATGTAGGCCAACGCACAACAGGGCATTATTGACACATCCCAGCTGCAGTGCTCCACCACCACAGTTGCTCAGTGGGGAGATACGTTAACAATCCTGTAGCTGAGGTAGTCCAAAGGTTAGAGAGCTGGGCTTCAATGAGAAGGTTGCTAGTTCAAATGCCTGGTCCAGCTGTGAAAATCTGGGCATACTATTGAGTTAATACAAGCCAATATTAAGAAGAAATCACATGTATAACCCTGACATAGTCTGCCTCACAGGTACATGCACGCGAAGTGACGTCTAACATGGCCAACGCAGAGCCCACTGACCAATCACTGATTATATTTATTTATAAATATTCATAAAAATGATCTGATAAAGAGAACTGTAGCAAAAGTATGTTGGTTCTCACCAAAGCTCAAGCAGCCATGTCTCCTTTGTCTCATCTTAATGTTCTTGAAAATGACTTAAGGGTGTGAGAAGTCTTTCTTAAGTGCCTGTCACATGTGCATTAATATGAAATTCAGTATTGCTGCAAACAAACTTGCTATCGCGCCCAGCTTTACCAGGATAAACATTGAAGAAAAAAGCATTTTGATACAGAGGATGCACAAATGCTGCACAGACATGCATCTGTAGGGCGTGGAGTAAATATGCTTAACATGGAATGCAAAACTACAAGCAAACAGCCTTCGTTCTGCCAAAAGGGGAATAAGTCACCAGGTGTTCAAGCAGTAATTTCTCTAAAGCTAACAATGCTAACAGAGAACTACATGTTGTCTTCCTCCCTTACTTCCCTCTTGTCCCTTTTTCATTCTGTCTTACTGCATATGTTACCACTGACCCTGGTGTGGATAAATCACAGTTCTGACACGGGCTGGGGTAAATTTGACCATTTCCTGTTTCCAGCCCCTATGGGCCCCCTCTGGAATGTGTGTGTGTGTGTGTGTGTGTATATGTGCGCAGTACCCAGCCAGAGTTTGACCTTCTGTAACTGCTGGCAGACCACGCTTCTGTGCACAGTGGGACCAATTTTAATTTTTAAAAAAAGGACAGACAAGTGAGACACACGACATTGTTTCTTTTACACATCCCAGTATGTTTCTGTAGAAATGTGAAACTGATTGTTGGTATAAAAATGCATTTGATTAAGATGAGGTTGCCTTACGTGCCTCTGGCACATTGCTTCACATGGTCAGTGTCTTCACAAGCAAGCACGTTAAAATCCTGCATGATGATGACAAAGCCAGCTCTGTCCTAGTTGTACTTTGACCGAGGAAAAAAATAAAGACAGATTCTAGCTGAAATAATCAGCTGGATGGCTGAGGACACACATGCTGCTCAGACATGGAAAAGAAACCAGGTCATCGTGTTTTAACTCCTTCCACGACACAGTGACTTCAGCAGAGACCCATTAAAGAATCAAATTACAATTTCCTAGAGATGCTAAAACCTGGGCAAAGAGAGAAACTGCTGTGAATATCATTAGTTCGAATATATATATTTACATATATATGTAATGCCACAAGTTCCCATAGCCCACACCCATGATTTCTTTTCTCACACTGACAGTCTCACAGGTTAAAAACATAAAAAAAGCAAAAGCAGCACATTTGACACGCTGGAATGAGTCATTCTTTTCTGTTATGAATAACTTTTACAGCACAGTCAATTCTGAAAATTGCTTCACAGTAACTGCCTTACTTTTGTACTGCACTACCGCAAATGTCATCACTATATATCTTTCAATGTTTATGTAATGCTAAATATTATTAATCTCCGACTTCAACCAGACAAATAGGCTCCTATATAATTCTGTATAAAGAAAGAATACTTAATATAAAGAATACTTTCATGACTTGAAAATATTAAAGATATTCTATATTCCAGAATTTTAGTGAGGTAGAGAGAGATTTTGCTGTTCTGGTGAATTTACCTTGCAACTGCATATATTGTCACCATAAAGTTCATTAATAGTGGCAATAGTGGCAAGATGACAATTTACTTTTGCAAACACTAGAATTTTAAAAGAGATAAAAGTATTTACGAACTCTGAACAAAAACAGACATTTTGAACTGATTGCGGTGGGGTTTAAAAGATCAGCATATCTCCTCTGTCTACGATAAAAAAGCCTGGGGGTCACAGACAGATCTGTCACAGACCACGAGACCTCTGCATGGAGAAGCAGAGCTGCAGCGTCCACCCAAACAGTGCGGCTTTTGATAGCGCGTCACTCACCACCACCCGGGCCCCCCGACAACCACTGGCCTTCTTTTAATAACACAGCCTCCTCCTCAGCCCAAGAAAAATTTTCTTGCCGAAGAAGACGATGGAAATGAGTAAAGAAAATGGGGAGAAAAAAGCCCCAGTTAAGGGTTGTACAAATATGAACACATGGCATTTGAGGGTGCCAAGAATAATAAGGGGCTCTAAAACCAGCGCATTCCTTTCAAATGAAACCCCACTCTTGCCTGGCAGCCACCATACTCTATTCAACCGTATTCATCATCTGAAAGGCAGACTGAGGTAGCACTGAAGGCAAAATGCTGACGGACTGCCATTCACTGCTGTCACTGTCTATGTTATGTTATGTTATGTTAAAGACATAAAAGCAGCAGTGGCCAGTGAAACAGCAGTTTTCATATCACCTGACCCCTCCATTGTGTATCCTTTTCTGAATACTGCTACACTCATAACCTGTGCTAAATCTGCACTAATGAAGCTAAGAGAGACGCCACATTAGCAGACTGTGTTACACAAGCACCAGAGAGGATGATTACATAAAATACAACCGCTTCTGGCAGCATGTCTGGGATATGAGAAAAAGTTTTAGGGCTTACCGACTACTTTGGGCAGTTTCTGTCGCCTCAGTGGAATACGAGGAAGTTTAGTGCTGATTCGGCTAAATCGTCCACACAGGATCCGCTTGGCTTTTTTGCTGTTGGTAGAGTTGTCTTGGTTAGGACTGAAAAGGGATGATGCCATGGAAATCCAAATGAATCATACAAAAGAGGCGTATTAAACCTGGCCCTGTGCCTCTTCTCAGAGCTCAGGGGCTGCTCACATTGCTACCACACTGTAATGTCAATATATAACAGCCCTTAAAATACAATTTATATGCAGTTATTCATTTAACAATCTGGTACCTGTGAGAGGGAGTACAAAAGAAAATACTCTCCTCTGTTTTCATAACCGGAGTAAGCCTATTATGTGGAACTTGAGCACCCAGCGTGGACCCTAGAGGTGAGGATACTCATCTGTCACTCACTTGTGGTCATCTTTGTGGCGACAGAGGCAGCAGCAGCACAGCAGTGAGAGCAGGACAATCAGTAAAAAGGAGACCAGGGTTCCAGCCGCGATCACACCCATCCGCTGGTTGGGCTCTGAAAGATGAGATGCAGGGAATTCTGGGTGTGCCACGCTGCCACATTCAGAGCAAAACTCTCTGTGCCAAATTCAACAGATCTCTCTCCCTGTCATCACTTACACTGGACACCTTGGCATATAGCAAATTATTATGATTCACTGTACAAATACATTCAAATGACTTTAGGGGAAGGTTCACCTAAAGCTGTGTCTAATCTTTATTAATATGAAAGGTAGCTTCAGTGATATAGAAAAAGCAGGCTGTTGCTTAAAAATTGATTTTCAGTCGCTGCTTGACATGAAGCATCTCTGAGAAAAATGAAACTGCAAAGGGCTGCAATTCACGCCAAATAATTCAACATTAATCTTATCTTCCTCAAGACATGAGACCACTTACCCTTTATTGCTAATTTCCTGTAAACAATTGGCCAGTTTACTACACACCCCTCACAATCACCTCACCAATGATTTGAGCACTCCTCCCTCTAAAAGATAGTAAGTGTGGCATTTGGCACTTGCAAGGACAGATGACAGCAGAAAAGATGCAAACCATCAGTTAGGGGGTAAACAGAGGTGGTCCTTTCATCTTTACACTGTCACATCAGGCTGTGATGGATTACTGGGCAGCCTCAGCACTACATGTTGTCATTGCTCTGTGCTCAGAGATGGATGAAGGATGAACACAGCTCAGGTGGGAGACAAGTCTTATGATATCACTGACCAACCTGCTGCCGCCTGTCATGTCCACCACCCAAAATCCCTGCTATCTTTGCATCCTCTACAACAATATTCTCCCTGTCTGCCTCCAATGATCTCTCTCCAAACAGTCCTTTCCCTTGACTTAACCTTCCTTCCAGCTTCTCTTTTTCTCTTTCTTTTCTCCATCCCCCTCTTCCTCTCTTGCTCTCTCTCTCTCTGGCTGGACAGGAACAGAGCCAACAAACACAGCCATAAAAAGGACACAGGTCTGAGTCTGGAAACACTATCAAGGCCTCGCTACGTTAACTCTCTCACTACACACACTGACCTGAATAGACGTGTTTGTTGGTACTCAGTGAGGACAGCCAGCTATTAGATATTTAATACACAGGCAGCACTAGTGGCATCTTGCTCTTTGGACAAACAGTTCGGAGGGTTATAACTCTTTCTGTATGTGTTTTTTGAGTAAGATTTTTTTTTCTGTGTCTATACAGTTTAGAAAAAAGCTAGCCTCTGAATACTGCTGTTCTCGAAAAACCACAAGGCATGTGATGTGCCTTTTGGAAAAAAGAAGATTTTCTTACGGAGATAGCAAGCACCAGATACAGGGTCGCAGTTTTTGTCATTGCAAGAGCAGGTTCTGTTGCAGTTCACTCCATACTGGCCAGGCTGACAGGTCATATTGCAGCTTGAGTACAGGGAAAAGACAAAAATAAACAAGAATTGATTTAATGTTCTTAGTAAATGACAGATGCATAAAAAAGGACACAAATGGGGAGAGTTGGCTAAATGGGATCAGTGCTGTCTTCCAGGCAAATTCTTTCCTGTGAAGAGGCTTTGTAGGAAAGTCACTCTTCTATTACAAGACTGTCCTTGATCAGTATCTAAATATGCCTAAAAACACAAGCTCTCTCATTCAGTTCCTAAGAAATCTACTTATACTTTGTGTACTGTAAAGCTGCCAAGGGCATAAACAGGAGTTTTGGGGAGTGTGAGGCGTCTTGTGACTTACTAGGTCCCATAAAATCCCGGGTCACACAGGCATTCTCCAGTAACAACATGACAGATGCCGTTAAAACAATGACTGCAGTTGTTCTCACAGTTCTCGCCATATGTGCCATTGGGGCAGCGCACCTCGCACCTATCACACACACAAAAGGAATGCCATGATTACAGTCATTTTCAAGCTGAGCAGTTAGAGTCACAGACATTATCACAGTGCGGAAAATGGCACTACAGTAGCTACTGTTTAAAGGTGCTGCCATTATGTTTCTAACATTGGAGAAGGTCTGACTGAACAACAAATTATCAACATTTTTCACATTTCTTTTTTTCACATTTCCAAGTTGGACTGTGTGTGTGTGTTTACTTACCTGTCCCCAATCCAGCCAGGGTTACAGTGAGAGCACTTGCCATGAATGGGGTCGCAGTGGTGACCATCTTTGCAGGTAGGACACACTTCCTGGCAGTTTTCACCAAAGAAGCCTTTGGAGCAGAGCTGGTCACACCGTGTCCCATTCCAGCCTCGGTCACAGGTGATGCAGCGTCCCTCTGTCACCTTACAGGGCTGCTGGCCCTTGCAGTGCCCACACCTTGGTTCAACCAAAACAGTAGAAATGATTCACTTTAATCTTGTTGGCATAAAAAAATCCTCCATCTTGTCTAAATGTTGTGAAACTTGTTCCAGAAAGGACCAGAACCGTGATGAAAGGAATGTGTTGCTCTAATGATCCTTTTAAGAAGGAGATAAACACCATTAAACTGTAGCTCTGCTCTTCTTGCCTAGCAACAGTCTCATGTGAGAACAGCACAGTCCATGAAAGGTAAAGCACTTAACCTGAATTGCTTTTACATGTTGGCTTATGATTATGGGATAAAGTGAATACTGACTCTCAGATCTCACTTTATTATGGCTCCATTAAGTAACATGTTCAGATATTTTAAGGATTATCAGCTGCAGCATACATCAAATCGAAACCACAAAACTGGTCTATAATATGGATCAGACAAGGGACATTAGACAGCTGTAAAACTGCATGCTTCCTGTGTTTTTGTAATGGCACATTTGTTTCTGCCAAGTTTTTTCCCACACCTGTTCCTGCAGTTTTGACCGTAGAACCCGGCAGGACATGGCTCCCTGCAGAATTTCCCACGGTACCCTGGTGTGCAGGTGCATGACCCATCCACCTGGTTACACTTGCCCTGGATGCACTGGCAGTATCGCTCACACCGCGGGCCCCACAACCTCTCCCGGCACTGGCAGCGTCCCGTAAACTGGTCGCATGGTGAATTGTTACAGTTACACTGGATTGCACAGTTCCTCCCAGTCCAACCAGGATTGCATATGCACCGCCCTGTCATTGCATCGCAGACAGAGTTGATGCTGCAGTAACAGTTGTTGTTGCACTGTGGACCCCAGACGCCAGGGTGACATGTGCATTTGCCTGTCTCTTGGTCACACTTGCCCTTTTGGCATAAGCACACATTCTCGCAGTTAGGTCCCCAACGATTGTGGTTGCAGGTGCACTCGCCGGTTAAGTCGTCACACTGGCCGTTGGGGTAACAATTGCATTTCCCTTTGCAGTCAGGGCCCCAGAACTGGGCAGGGCACTCTGTTGAACGACAGCACAGTAGTCAGGAAATAGGAAATATACTTCAGACCTTTAAAATAGATTTAAACTAAAGTAAGTCATGCTAGTGACTCTGTAAGGCTGTACTGTTAACATAACTGACTGACTGATATTTTGTTGGTACAGTTTATTATCGTCACCATCTTTGGTAAACATGTAGCTCACAAATGCTAATTAACAATATGCATGACACACAGCTAAGGCTATTGGGAATGTTTGGCAAATATGCTGATTTGACAATGGTACCAGATTACAGGAGATTACCAAAGGTACTGGAATTTATCCTGATGGGATTATGAAGGTGTGTACCAAATTAAGTAGCAATTTCATTTTTTTTTCAAACTACAAGTTGACCTGATAGTCACACTACAGGAAATGTTACTGAATTGCCACCGATAGAATTTAATCACTTTGTTACATGCATATCAGTACTACATGTCATGGCAATCTATCCAATAGTCTGCAATGACATAATGACACTTTGTGTAACAATAGTTTTAGATTTGTGAATAGAGCTAAAAAAAAATTTTTACAGGTGAAATATTTTCTTATGATTTTACATTTATATACCACTTAATATGCAAAAGAAAAATGGAAAATATTCATGCATCTTTTAAAAATTCCTTACTAGTGTCACAGCTAGCTCCAAAGTATCCATGACGACAGCGACATTCGTTCGGCCTGACACACACCTCATTTTCCTTGCAGGTGAAGTTGCCTTCGCAGAGAGCTTGGGTGAACAAGAACGGGCCACATTATTCAGCTGATTTGCACATTGAGCTACATGACACGTTGTGATTAATGTTAGCACTCTGTATGGTACATACGTGTCAGGCATTCATCCCCTAACTGCCCCCATCCACTGCAGCACACAAATCCTGATGATCTGGAAAGGAAATCACGAGATAATGAATGAGATGCGGATAATAAAGAATCTGGCTAAAATACAGTGAACTAACACATATCAAAGCTGTAGCATCCACACCCAACTCCTCTTTGATCTCACAGTTCTTATTGATGTGGCTGGTGCCAAATTATGCAAACGTAAGCAGGACATTGTGCAGGGCACATATGCTTAGCACATGGTATATCTATCTGAAAATGGGTCATTCCCATCTGTATACAGTACATACACTCCAAAGTCCTTAACCCCTGAATCGGCGTAGTTTATCAGGTTTTTAAGGTCTCTCATGCCGTTTGGGAGTAAATGTGAATGTTTAGTCAATATTTTGCAGCCAAGTTTTAGATCCTGTCAGGAAAGGACAGATGCATCTCCTCTTCCTCCCACGCCTGTGACCTCTGTGGGGCCCTTGCAACACGTCAGCTTCCCCTAAAGTGTTTGAAGATGGCAGTTTGCTTTCAGTCAACGAGCAGGGAGCAACACTGTTTTTTATTCTGCCAAAATAGGCGTGTGGTAGAGATCGCAGGTCAAACATCAGTATGCTTTCACTTGTTATGGGAGATGATTAAAATATTAATTTTTAAATAAACCATTTACATTTTTCGTTACATTATGCAGCACAATCTCTAACTTTTTTGGTGACTGTGCTGCTCCAAACTTGATGAACTCCAGTCAACATGCGTGGAGCTGACCTTTATTTAAAATAGCCAATCCATGTCAGCACGGAAAAGAACGATTGCTTTCACTGTTGTGTATCATTAACTTGACGTTTAGAGACAGCTGGACTCCTGTTTGCCTTCCATTATCACACAAAGGATGTACCAACTAGTTTTGCCAAGTACTTCAATAGCTGCTCTTTCACTGATTCAAAAACCTATTTTTCTGCTTCAGCGCTAAAAGTGTTGCATTCTAGTCAGAGGAAGTAAAAACATAATGGGCATAAATGAGGGGAACAAGTGAGTGGTGAGTTCACTGCAGTTATTATTGAATGCTGGAGGGAGAGCAAAATGTCAAACTTGTAGAGCAGCAAAGGCCTTTTCCATAAACTTCAAACTGGACATTTTACATTTTGTTTGGTTATTGACAATTTGTTGCTTAGCTAAGCAAAGAAAAGAGTATGAGAGGAGAGCACAATTAAAACTATTATTTTCTTGCTTAGTTTACGTTTCATTCCGGCTGCACGGTTAAATGTATCGTGTTGGATTTCAGAGTGACCATTTTCAGTTTTTGCACTAAGAATTTCATTTTTCAGCAATCTGGTTTCTGCCCCTGAAATCTGTGAAGAGGTCAAGAAACAAGAGATGCCTCAACAAAATATACCTTGCCACTCATCGTGGACAACAAGCCAACTACATTTTATGTTTCTCAAATTCATTGATAGTCCAACAAGGTTGGTAATAAGATTGGATTCTGTTGTTAGCAATTGTGGACAAATGATTTTTAAGTACTTATGCTAAACCTTCTTTGAGGGGACTGATATGTGAATCCCCTTAATATAATCCGATCACTTCTCACATAACTGATCTTCATTTTGAAATAGGCCGATCAATAACATTGTGAGCGTGTCGGTCTACTTTAAACATCTCACAGACTTCCCCAAACTTTAAAACGTTTTGCAAGTGCATCAACCTCAACACGCTATCAGACGGTGCCACGAATGCCGTGTAGGTGCATGAGCATTGAGAGCGCCCCCTACAACAAAAATAAATAAATAAATAAATGAAAGCGCCCGTTTTCCAGATGTCCACATCTGTATAGCTGCTTTCTCTAATGGACTCCGCCTCCTGCTATACAGCGGATTTGGGACACGTTATATGAGTAAAGGAAGCTTGAAATAATACATCGAATATAACAGTTTTAACAGGGAAGGTGTAAAAGTGGGAGAACAGTTTAAAGAAAGAAGTGAATGGTTGGCTTCAGACAGTCAACGGCGACTTTTTTCATTCCAATAAAAAAACCCCGCTATGTCTGCACAAGGCCAACGCTGCAAAAAAGTCACTTTGACAAAGTTCTAAATGTCGTGTGCTCCGTTTTAAAACTCAGTTTCTCTTAGAGAAACTAAAAGAATGAAGGGATAACAATGCAATCTTTTGACTGCAACTGGACTTAAAAAAACCAAAAAAGTCACATGGAAAGCAAACCGACCGCATGAACAATCGCTACGTTAAATTCTATTTCATATTTTCATTTGCACCGATGCTTACCCAGGCGCTTTGCATACATTCTTGCCTTTCGGGTTGAGTTCTTGGCTGAAAATGGAGCAAAAGAAGAGACAAACGACCCCAACAACAGCAAAAGAGTTCTTCACTTCCATTGTACAAGCAGCAGCATCCTTCTAGACGCCGTTTTCACTCCGCGTTTGCCCTCTCCGAAAGTGTTGATGGAGGGTTTTCACTGGATATTAAACACCCCGATTTGTTTCACGCACATATCCCAGAGGTCTTTGCATTATAAATACGAAATCCTTGTCAAAAGCGTGACTTTCGAACTCTTGCCACCACCTACGCCATTGAGAAACTTGGCGCAGAGAGAAATCTCAACCGAGCAAAAGTCATGAAAAGAAAACTTTCAAAGTATTCTTGGTAAGCGGTGTGCTCCTGAGGCGAAGTTTACTCCGTCAGAGTTTTTAAAAGAGGGCATCATGCAAAGCTGATGGGTCCAAACTCATGATGAAAAAAACAAAACAAAACAAAAAACAACACAAACTTTTTCTTTTCCAAAATATTGTCCTCAACGCACATGGAAACGTGCAAATTGTGGATAAATCTTGATGAAAGATTATGGCAAATTAGCTGCCTTTCGCTTGTTCCTCTCTGATGAGAAGGCTTAATCCGTATAACTTTGTCCTCTCTTGCGCTCTCAGGAGTGGCAGGAGGGAAATTCCTGATTTGTTACTCTATCTTTGGCTTTGTGCGCCGTGCGTGCGCTACCAAATTTACATAGCCGGGGCCTGTGTGCAACAGGGTCTGTTTTTTAGAAAAAAAAAATGTCCTGTGGCCTAATCTGCAAAAACAAAAGCCAATTCAAGCAGCAGAATGTGGACGATTGGGAAGAAAAAGCACCGGATGTGTTATGAAAAATAACCACGATTGTCTTAAATGTCATTAAAAAGTTAAGTATGGTAAAACAACATTGTGCGGCAGATGTCTCCTGTTTAACGGCAACAGAGCTTTCTTGGATATTTATTTAACGGTCCAGTTTAAGAAAATATTTTTACAGCAGATGGAGGCAATAAAACTACAAGGCGTTTAATGCAATGCAACACGGTCGCTCTCCAATAATATTGCTTTAGTGAAGCTTATAATGTTACATTTTTTTGTGGAAACCATGCCAGGATGGTACTGATTCAACTGAGAATAAAGCCTGTGAAGCGTCATCACACTGGAGTCGCAACGCTTTGCATGTGTCATCTGTGGAAACTGCACATACTGCAGTGGACCGATGCATTGATTTATATTCCTATGATCAAACTACATCGATAATTAAAAGGCAAGTCGTCCCTCTAGTGTGACCTGTACAGATCTAAAACCATTTTTTCTAAGCATAACTGATTGTGTCAATGCTGAGAATTTTCACCTTGTATTTGGCACGTCAAATGTTGTTATGCGGATGCATTGTTCGCACTTATAATTGTAAATAGTTATGGATGTTACTCTGGTTCATTCCTCCATTCTTCGACGCTCGG
>JAQFJB010000021.1:10991847-11001994 GCA_029874875.1 Naso minor
CAAATAACTGAAAATAAATATGTGCTTCCAGGTAGCACAGTGCTGTGTGTGTCCTTTGGATGGGACATTAAAGCACCATCTGTACATTTTATTCTAGTTTGAAGTTACATTTTTAAACACTCATGTTGAGCAATCGCACACTTAATGAGGCATAAATACCACATTTTATGACTTTAGGGTACTCATGGTAATGGACTTCAATGAGAGTGTGTGTTTGAGGCTGCATGGCTCTTTCTCCTGATTTTTCTCTTTTCTTCAGTAAAAATAAATAGGCCTAATGGCACTCCCCATTCTACATGCCTCTTTCCAGCAGATGGCGGCTCCATGTGAGGCTTAACTAATCATAAACATGTAAATAATGCAAGGCGCTCTGGCTGAGAGGGCTTGTTTTAGTGAAGGAGACACAGAGAGACAGAGGGGACTTAAGGATTTGCCGAGCAGGATCAGCCTGTCTGCAAGCCAGAACATTGCACAAGTCCTGATACTAGTCCATGGCAAATTCTTCCATTTAAATGATTTACATATTGATAGAGGTCATTCTCATGTTGGAGTAATCAAGACCTTATGTTTGCTCATGCTGTCATGAATATTTACTGGTGAATTTTGATTAAGAGTCGGGCCTAAGGCTGTGATGACACAGTGCAGGAGGCGTCCAGTTGTATTAATGAGATTCTTCACAGATGAGAGACGCGAGCACAGCTGTAGAGCACTTTTATTCTTTTGTCAGTTTGTGACTGCTACCTGATGAGCGGAGTCATTTCCATGGCTGCAGCGAAACAATATGTCCCCCTTGACACAAATCATTATCTTCAGGTGGTCCTTCAAGCTCGTTGACTTTTATCTTCACATATTTTCAAGTCATTTTCTCCCCTTTATTTTCCCCCCTCTCACTGATTATTTGTTTTAAGGCTTTCTTGTTGGTGAGGCACAAACAGTGCTGACATCACAAAAAATACAAGTTAGTAGTTACAAATAATGGGACATATCAGAAAAGACTTCCTGTTTTGATAGTTTTTCATCCCTCATTTATCCAGGTGTCAAATTTGTATTTTTTGGGATTTTCTGAGATGTGGATACAGTACACTGTGACTCTAAAACCTGCCCTCAAACAGACAGATCTTTCAGCCAAGTCTGGTTATAAAGGTTAATGAAACACAGGGTGGTATGAGAAAGAAAGTAATGACCCACGTAGATAACCAGCTTTTTGAGGAATGATGTTTTGGTTCAAGGACAGCACACTGGTAGAGGGCAAATAACAACTTCTTTGAAATTGAAGCGCTCTCTTTCCCCTTGAAGAAAATAGAATGTCGCCTTCCTTGACAGAAACCTGTAGCTGAGGTTGATTGGATTTGAATTATATGAAGAGGCGGACATGTTTTTTTTTTTTGTTGTTGTCGTTTTTTGAATCAACAAAACAGAAGAGATTAACTGTGATGGAGCTATTCTATAGATGAAGTGTCACCATTTTTGTGGATTTGAAAATCAAAACATAAAGCCAAGGCATCGAATCCAGAATGGTGTTGAAGGTCTCACAAAGAAGTAATACAATTTCTGAATAGATGTAAAATCTTACGTTTAAAAAAAAGAGAGAGAGAGAGAGAGAGAAAATTGAAGAATGTGGTATAGCAGGTGAACTGCAGAGCATCCTTAAAATCTATAATAAATTTATCACAAGCATACGGAGGTTCCAGACTAAGTGTGTTGTCTAGACTTTTTGCACTCTGGGACCTTGGTTAGGAAAATAGAGTATGAATGTTTGATAAGATAAAGCTCCATGATGGCAGACTTAGGCAGCTGCAGTGACCTACACTATAGGAAAACTGGGTCATGTGATCTGCAATATCTTGCTTCAAGGCTTGAGATCATTAAGTTCGTCATCTTGCAAACAAATCAGTTGTCAGTGCAGGAAGTTTCAGGAAATAAGACCTTGAGCAATCATGTAAGATGCTGGCATGGCGGTGAGGTGAGACACATTATAAAGAGATAAATCTCTGACCTTGGTTGCAGCTGTGCCCACTGCTTCTAAATGTGTGTCTGTAGAGGGCAACAAACTGAATTTTCATGTGTCTAAGCCAGCGCTGAAGATTTGGTGAACTGGTTCAACAAGTGCGACACACATTCAGCAAATATAGACAAAGCAGAGTCAAAAGTTTCTCTGGCACAGACACATTAATAATGCATGAAATGTGTAAAATTGCATGAAACCTGTCTAAACCCTGAGTCCAGAGCAGCCTCCTTGTTCCTCAGATGTCTGGAGTTGCTGACTGCTGCACTAAATCACAACAAACACGTTCAGTTTTGCAAAACATAGAGTCAAGAATGTGAACAGAATTTAGTGGATGTGATTTTTTAATTTTTTTGGCAAAAATGCACCAGACAATGTTTGTATGTTTGAGAGTGCATGCCTGCACATTTAATGGACAGCAATCAGCTTCGGATCCCTTCCGCATCAAGGCTTCATTACATGGTGAGGCTACTGCAGAGTGAATCCCACAAGAATCTTAAGACTGTGCATTTTTGGCATTTATTAGAAGTCTGCTCATCCCTTGCTGTGAGAGTGCTCATGTGACTCTGCCTAATTTTCCTCCCTTGTGTCTGACATTGTCTGAGACACATCAGTCATTATCAAACATGCTGTATTTTCTCGTCAGTGATCTTTGCGTGCTACGTTGACTCATCCGTGGGTGTGCACACCCTGACAATGACTCTACAGTCATGAAATATGATATGTCTTCTTATACAACTATGGACAGCGAACCTCTGGCCTGAGGCAGCACTTTATTCAAAAATGCACATGTCTTATCAGCCTCAAGTAAACTAGACCGGAGCTGCAGAATCTCCTCCCTCCATTTTTTGACACACAATAGATTCACCGCTAAAATTCAGTCCGTATATGAAAAACATTGATTTTCATAATTTAAAAATCTAACATGCAGCATTCAGAAAAGCTAACCTCAAATGTCAGAGCTTTCTTTCTTCTTTAAGCCCTTTAGTGTCCTTTAGTATCAGGCGATCTTACATCAGCCACATTGGTGAAATGAAGTGTGCGGTGTTCTGTACAGTCTACTGACATTCATGAAAGGCTTTCTGGATATTGAAGTTCAAGCAGTTTTAGAGTTTTTGCTCATTGTTATTTTTGGGCGGCCAGCGGTATTAAGAGCAAATAAATCAGAAGCCATAGTTCCAGTGGTCGATATCATCTCCAGAGTACAGCGAATGGAGCAGAAACTCAGACAAAAACACTGTCAGTTCACTGCTGCCATGAAGCTGCAGACTTTAGCTTTGAAACAGAGATTGTCATTTACAGTTCTTACCCAAGGGTGCTTGTGGTGAATATATATGTGTTAGTGTTACAACACATACAGCTATACAATAATATACGATTAGACAAAAAATGCAACATACAGTATAATAAACAGCACAAAAAGTACAATAACAGGATTACAATAAGCATAAACAGAATGGGATAAAACGAGGTATATTGAAGTAAATGAGGTAAATGTTGAAATGTTAAAGGGGACAAGTGCTTGTGTGTTAATTGTATAATGTTTGTGGTGAAATAAGAAATGTTAGAAGTATGTGTCAGGGAAATTTTACCTGTTGAAATTGAAACTACGTCTTAGAAGAAGACAAACACAGTGTGATGAATCAGATTGCTTTAATCATGCAGCATGGAGAGAGGACCTCTACAAGTGTTCTCTGTTGAGTGTCAGGTTTTCTGTGTGTTATATACTGTTGCTGTACAACTCATCCGATCATCTTATCTTATCTAGATTACCTCACTCTTGTGAGAATTACCCTCAGAAACACAGAAAACAAGACAAGACATTTCAAAGTTCAGAAAACGATACGTTTCAACACATTACACATCAGAGTTTAAAGTTCATTCTTCTGCAAGGCCTCTCATAAGACGTAGTTAATTCAGACCCTATTCAAAAAACTCTATTCAATTCCCACATATGTTGTTTTATTTACAGTTACTAAGGTTATCTAAGTTATACCTTAATCACAGCGGCACACAAACCTTTGGAAAGCGATGACAGCTATGTGGTTATTGTTGCAGCTTTACAACAACAAAAGAGAACTGCTGCATTATTGTCTAAATTGGATCTAATGTGGATTTTGCAATCCAGAAGCTGCAAAGTGATGAAGCTACTTATGTAAAAAGATACTGAATAGACTCTTAGTGGCAACTGGAATATATTATTCTTCAGACATTTCAACTGACCCCAGTGAGCATGGTGAGAAGTGAATGAGGCTCTTGGCACCAGGTCAACCAAACTGTGTGCAATAAGGATAGGTGAGACCAGCATGAGGTGAATTGAGGAGTTAAACTCCAAAATGTGAAATACACCATTAAAAAATCTGCAAACCTACTCCCACAAAATAACTGCTTCCATTAAAGTAAAGAGTTAGTGTCTGTGTGTGTGTGTGTGTGTGTTCATTTCAGTGGAAAGGCTTATTCTCTTTTTGTAATATTTCCTGATTTTAAAAAAAAGAAAGAAAATGCATTTTTGCACTCTCAAGTAATTTTGTTTTATTACATCAAGGTTTCCAAACTTTTTCACAACTAGTAATTAAAATCAAAGCAAATCATGATATAAAAACGTATGTGAAATGTATTTTTTATACGTTTAATTATAAAATAACAGCAGTAATTAAACTTGCTGAGTGAATTTTAACTTCCCCAGCATCCCATTACAGATTCACTTGCTAACGTAAAGAATGCAATCAATTTTCATTGTAACTGAATATGCATATCACAGCTTCAGGGCTGCTGACATGTGGGGATAGTGGTGGAAAACACCTCTCCTCTCTGTGATAATAAGTTTGGAGATCACCAAGATGATTCACCTTCCATCCTTCAAAGAGAAATATATTGTACTTTTTACTTCTCTGACAGCTTTAGTTACTCGATACTCTGCAAATGAATTTAGATTTCTGTGTGCAGAATTAAAGAAGAGCTTATTGAGATGTTTTGTTTTAAAATAAACTTTCCAACAACAGTTTATACAAACTGAACTGAAACAATCTGCTGATTATTCAGTTGGTTTAAAACAATTTTTAAAGGTAAGTTTTTACTGCGATAAATATTTTGTGATTTCAGCTTCCCAAATGGACTTATGAACATCATGTTATGGAACACAATAATTCATCTCCTCACTTTTCTGCCTTCACTTTTTACATTTATACTAGCGCTTTAACAAACAGTTCTAACTCAACTTTTTAGCATGTAGACTTTTTAAGTAATACATGTGTATAATATGGTGTAATAGGGAGTTTAGTGGTGGTAGTGTTGGTGTCATGTGACTGTGGAGTAGTTTGTTTTTAACCAAACATTAGAGTTTTACCTCTGGCAATTTAATTTATAATTTACAAACCATAAAAATGGTGTCTTACTGAACAAAATGTTAAAGTATCCTACGCCTTTGTTTTCCACAGAACTTATTTTTCTGAAGAAAACAAAAAAAGAAAAAAAATCTGAAAATTCCCTCCTGTTTTTGTCAGGAAACCTAGACAATGCTGACTTTCAGGTTGGCCTGTAAAAGATACAATATCCCCGCAGGTGTGATTTTAAGTAATGTGTATTCAAGGTGCCCAATGTGTTGCTCGAATCTCAGAATATTGCCACGTGTAAAGGGTAGCTGCTGTGGCTATGATCCATAAAAGATCCCCCTCCCACCCCTCTAAAGCCTAAAATCATGTTTTATGGGCCGAAGAATCTTGTTTGCACTTGAACCGCTGCATTTTGTTTAAACTCTGCCTCGCCTTACTACCTGATATAGACAACTTCTCCGAAGTTTGGTCTGGTGATGTGCCATATGCTTAGAATGGTGATTTGTCTCCTCTCTCATTGTAAGCTATGAAAAACTATACCTGATGATTAAATACAGCTAAAATTACCAGTAACCAACCATAAATATTACCTGAAATGTGAAAGCTTGAAAACAAGATTGAGGTGCCTCTCTATTCAGTTGCCTCCTGCTGAACATGCAGCTGTTAACAATAGGCGATTTCAAGGCTCTCTCTTTGAATTCCCCCTCCCACTCACTGCTGAACGGCCCTGAGCCCACAAGCGGAGGAAAGGAAACAGCACGGCAACACTGTGTGTGCAGCAGCAGTAGGTCAGGAGTGCTGTGTACCCTGCGGCCATTCGATGAGCTCATTTGCATGCTGACCAAGTCAGACGTTGCCCTGTTCACATTTGCATCTCACAGGTGGAAACTGCAGCACTCTCTACCATGACACATCAATATGTCCTTGTTGGTAAGTGAATAAACCACTATTGTGCCCCATTCAGTAACAGGTGGTCTTCTCAGCCCATAAAGACACCAATAGAAAGGTATTAGAGGCGTGTAATTAGTTTATTTGACTATGCAAACAGGAGCAGTGTGAAACACAAAGGAGGCTGGACACTGACTCTGGAACAACATCAAAGACAAATCATACAAACTGAGCCAAAATGTGCTACAATTATTTTTCAGCAAATCCTCCTTTTCCCATCTAATCCATAATGGAATTTGCACCCTATTTGATTAAGCAATTAGCAGAGGTCACAGATACACTTTGATTAATAAAGAATGCAATCAAACCAACAATTACGACAATGATGTTGGGACGTTTGGTGTTAATGGGTCTTAAATGGAGTAATTGCACAAAGGAGCACGACACAGTTACATACTGTGCTGTAGCTCCAAGATAATTATCTCAGTCTCATTATCTAACCTGTTTGTGATTCTCCTCAGTTCTTTAGTGTTTTGGGCCCTGGATGTAGCACCAATGCACGCCACAAAACAACATCCATGAACTGTCAAGTAATAACAAGGAGAAATGCGGTGCTACTATAATTCAGTGTCTTTGTCCAACTAAATGTCAACTAGGTAAGACTCATCAAAAGGAAATCCCAAATCCTTTTTCAAATCTCTTTTTGGTTTCTATGTAAAGAAAAATGGATGTGAGCCTCAGTAATACGGACATGGGGCATATGGCTCAAAGACAACCTGTGAAGGTGTTCCATATATTACCATATAAAGAGGATTATCAACACTGAGAAGAAAGGCTATATAGTGAGCTTATCTGCAGCAACCTGAAATGTATTCACGTCACCACCCGTCATTTAAATGCACATTTTCATATTAATTGTGGATTGTCTCGCTGTTTTTAATTGAAATGCATTGGCTTACCTCTAAAAGGGACGTTGTTCTGGGTTGGGAAAATGTAATCCCCTCATTTCTTTTCATCTGTTCAGGGAACTTGCCCTATCTTTTCTCTAGTAATACACCTAAAGACTGCCCCCGCACACTCATAGCATACACTATATAGATTTTTGAGGCTCACAAGTTAACTTGTGTGCTAAGTCAGGAAAACGTGGTCATTAAGCTGTGGAAGATCATCGCCCTCATGTCCAATTTGAGCGACCTCCTCTTGTATACATGAATCTCAGGGCACAGATTCAGTTTCTGCAGCCCTGCAGGTTTCTCACATGTCAGCACATCAGATCACCTTTACATTCACACCACATACTCTAAGCTTTACTCAGGATTTCCACTTCTGAGAGGCGTCACTGTGCAGACAACGCAGGATGAACTGGAATCATCCAGCTCTTTTGACCCTGCTTGAAACCAACAGGTCTTTTTTATTTCCAAAGAGTAATTGCTTGAACCCTCATTCAGGAAGGTCACTGTTTGTGTATGATTACAGAACGTCTGCACTCAAAGAAAAAACTGATGTATGATCAATGTTGGATTTCTCCATTTGCTCAGAATAAAAGCATGAGATGAGGTGCATCATTCAATACTGCAGTAAATATGTGAAGATGTTATACTTTACAGTACAAGTAATGTATTGTATTGTGTTGTAAGACAGTTAAAAAAAAAAAAGAAGAAAAAAAAAGTCTTGTTTAAATTAGTCTAAATTAGGGGGAGGCTGTTTTAAGTAACAGCGGATACTAGCTGTTTGCAAGGCGTCATACAGTCATTGTTAGCAATGCAGGTCCTCCCCAGCTATACTATCTTGTTCAAGTGTGGTTACTTTCGACAAAAAAAACAAGATGGCGGCAACCATAAGGACAATCATGGGCGTTTAATACAGTCCTCCACAAACCAATTGGTGACATGACGTACTGACATACGACTACTCTACAGATAAAGTTTGCAGCCTAAGGTTGATTATACAGCTCTCATTAAATGCACCTGCACCCCAGCTCTGAGTCATCATGCAGAAAGTCTGCAGTTAATAACTTTTTGGGAATTTCTATGTCAGGTATTTGAAAACTGCAAGTCAGCTTTTCTTGAGAAAATTAACAATATTGGCCTTTGTCCTTGGCCTTTCTCATTCTGCCACATTTTAATTCAGCATCCCAATTCACCATACTGTAAGAAGCTTCACCCTCCCCTAGTGTGGCCTACATGACCACATGGACCTTCTGGGGTAAACACTTAACTGTGAACACTAGCAAACAGGTGTGTGTTTCAATTTATTATTATTATTATTATTATTATTAGATATTTAGTTTCTCACGTTTCCTGAACTTCTAATTAGTAGGATTCAGGTGTGGCAGTTCCGTATTACTAAATATGTTTTATTGTTTTCGGTCTTTACAGAGTGGCAAAATGCTTTGTGCATCCATGTTTGGTCAAAATCAGAACTGTGTTTTATGAGATATTACCTCCAGTAAATATATCACATATCACAAAGAGATGAACAGACAGAAAAATCACAGTTAGTGCTTTATCCCAGTTTTACCCTCTTGTTTCATTGTGTCGACAAACAACGCAAGTGGGACAAAATAAGTTAACTGTTCGGTCACCCTTGACAGTCCCAGTAAATCCTCCTACATATACTGCATTAAAACCAATTGTCAGTGCAGCATCTTAACACAACCAGGATTGCAGCCATCAGGTTCAGTCAAAGCATGTTCCTCTCCCTGTGGAACTGATTGATATCTAAAGTTAAACAGCAGGGTAAAGTGCACAACCAATAATTGCAGCATGCACAACCTTTCTCACCGTTCTGCCTCCTTTGGATGATCTGTGACAGCCACAAAGAAATCTGTAAAACAAGCGCCACTCTCTGTGACCTCCTGCCAGAGACAGTTCACGGGGCTGACTCTCTCACCTAGTGGGCATGGCCATTTTATCTCTACAGGCAACCTTGAGAAACAAATACCAAAACTAAAAGACTGGTGATGAGAGGGGTGCTGGTGAAAGAGAAAGGACGAGTGACAGAAGCAGACACGGAGAGAGTGAAATGGCGGGAGAGAGAGCACCAAGAAGAAAATGGCTTGGCAGTCACCCAGCTGGATCATTACCTTCTGCTCCACAAATGTGATATAGTGGAGAAGGTGAAACTGATAGTTTGGAAATGAGAGGAGGATCCTGGACTGATACTTAATCATTACCACCACTGCACCATGGCAGATAGCGGCTCTGGGCTTCAAGGTGTTCTCCCCTGATGTTCACTGGAACAGATCGACAAGCTTGTTCTCCGCCTCCAAAGGGAGGAGTGTGGCATGAAGCGATTAAAAACACACTGCCCACTTTGTAACTGTCCGCTAAGCGCTTAGGCCCAGCAAGAAAATGTTTGCTCTGTTTCTCAGCGTTAGTCTGATTTATTGGCGCTGCAGTGCAAACACAACATGACTTGTCACTGATCCTTTCACAGTGTGTCCAGTTTCTGCTCGGCTAAATTTAGACTTTGTCATTCTGGTGACTTCACTATTGCATGTTTGCATTGTGCAATGTCAATGCACAATGAACAATTTATGCTGCTATGTTTGAACTATCAACAACAACATTAATTAATTAATGCTTGTAAGATGCATTAAATGCATCACAAAGACAGAAAATGTAGTGAAGTTACAGTCATCTGGATGTGCTGCTTTTACACACAATGACACGTGGAAATGGGATGACAGTGTTTCCAGACACCTTCACATGTATCAAACAATAGTGACAAGCATCTGTTGGTCAACATCCATAATATGTGTTGCTTTTTAGTGAATAAAAGTCTCTAAAACATTTAAAGGTGCTATTTTGTATATGACATTAGCACCAATTAGAGCGCAATAGTTCTACAAACTATTTTACAAAATATTCACTACATGGTTGGAAGTAATATCAACTTATACTGGACCAAACTGCCACAA
>JAQFJB010000021.1:11064971-11075364 GCA_029874875.1 Naso minor
CCCCCAAAAAGAATGGGAGTTTAAAAAGAATGGTAGTTTGAGCAGTGGAGGGAAGGAGGGAGGAATGAAGTGAGAGAGGGGACTGTGTTCTGCAGCCATCTGGCCCGTTCACTGATCCAGAACGTTGACACTGGCAGCTAAAGAAGAAGAGAGGAAGGGGACCAGGGGAGCAGAAGAGTCCTCAGTTCTGTGTCTGAGGAGAGAAGTCTGTTTGTATTACTTTAATCTTATTCACAGTTGCACACACAGACACACACACACACACACACACACACACACACACAGACTTAGTGTGCTGTAATAGTATAAGGTGCCTTTATTAATCTTATCCAAAGCTGTGCACGTACACATACAGGGACAGACTTTGTCAGACAGACAAGTGGCACCTCCTTTACCATTATGACAACGAGCTGATCTGTTCTCTGAGCTTGCAGAAACGTTCAGCTAACTACATAGGTGAAGATAAGGCCTCGGGCTCAAGCATTAACTCACTTTTGTGTGGGTTTGTATTAATTCAATGTATGCACAGCAGTGTGGTGAGGCTGAATTGCAGAGATATCTTAACATATCAATAAAAACTTGCAGAGAACATTTACATCAAACAGCACAGCTGGTTGCTATCTTGTTTGCGAAGCTACTGTAGAATATTAAGAGAGAGAGCAGAACATTTAACTTTTACCCCGTATTCTGGCCAATCGGAGCAATAAAGAAAGTTAAGGTTAATTTTTACCTGGTGACAGGCTGGATATGCATGAATCATATAATTATAATTTCATAATGGTAAATTAGGATTGAACCTCTTCTTGACTTTTTGAAATAAGGCTTAGGATTTTGCTCGGCCACTTTGTTCAGCACTTAGCTGAGACTGGAGTCAGCGATGAGGGTTGCTCACGTACAGAATCGGTAAAAGGTGGCATATCTAGTCCAAACAGATGGCATGTGTACGCCTGCATGAATGAACATACGCACACAAGCACATGGAGCCACACACACACACACATGTAGAGGCAGCGTGAGGCGATAATAAAGGCATAGTATCTGAAACCAGGCTTTGACTATATGGAACCAAATGTGAGCAAAAGGATGGGAAGAAAAACAAAAATCATTCACAACAAATGTAGTCCCATGTACAGTTTTACATGGGATTTAAGAACAAACTGACTGAATCTAGTAGAATGTCATAAGATATTACACTGAGTTTAATAAATAGTGAAAAATAATGACAGTCACAAAGAGAGTTCTCAGCAGTGAGCGAATTCATCGCTACAGTCGACCTCTAATTGGAAATTCTGGCAGGGATAATTGTTGAATTATTTCTTGATACACAATGATGAGCGGATATGCGGATGGTTGCTAATCTGATCGCACCTGTTTTTTGA
Source organism: Naso minor (assembly GCA_029874875.1). NCBI lineage: Eukaryota > Metazoa > Chordata > Actinopteri > Acanthuriformes > Acanthuridae > Naso > Naso minor. The sequence goes on from JAQFJB010000021.1 coordinate 11,066,351, forward strand.
TCTTATTTCACGGCTGAGCTCAAATGCAAATCATGCCTGCTCACAGTCTTCCTTCTACCTGGATTTTATCCAGTATGACCGTGGAGATGAATCCAGATCCATTTAGATCACAGTGATGCCAAAGCTAATGGCTTGCACATTTAAAAATTGTGAATAATAGCTTCATAAATGTCACAAGAGCAATTAACAGCTTTGAGATATACATTTTATTGGCAATGTAAGCAAAAAAACTCTACAGGTGGTTTCAAAAGCTAATGCAAATTGAGCTAAAAGATTTTTGCCATGCAAAGCCATTAGTGAAGGTCTCTTTGGTGTTTTTATAAAGTTAGAAACCTGAAGAGTTGCAAAACATTTAATTGACTATTTTCTTTCATTAGCTGGCTGCAGCGTCCTTCAACTCCCCTAAAAATACATGACTAAAATTCTCATAAGCCTCTACTTAAAGCTCCTATTTTTTGCTTATAAGGTCTCTGCATCAAACAATCATGCTCAGTTTCTATCTGAGAAACGCCAGTGTGTTGAGGTGATGACTGCATTCTCATTAACAGCCTGTAGCGCAGTAACAACTCATGGGACCTCAAGGAAAATGTCCCTTTTTTTTCTAGAAAAACCCTTGGGGCTCAGCCGGAAAAGAATGTACCAAAAAAGTAGAGAGAGCGACTAATAAGCACCAGTGAAAGTCAAAGCAGTAACTGTGATTGAAGATTTCTAAAAGTTTTGTCCCTGTGCTCAAAGTGTACAGTCTTTTATATGGATGAGATGTGAGGAGTCAACACTAATTAAGCTTTTATACTTAGTTTAGTGGCGATTAAACTTCAAACGACTACAAAAAGATGTATTTATGTCAGCTTTTAAGGCAGTTTGTGTGGAGGGGGAAAGAATTTGCATTCAGCAGTTGCAGTTCTTTTTGAAGTGTCCTAATTTGAAACCAATGTCTCTTATGTCTGCACAACTGCACCTACACTGCTCATATGACCTCTGAGTTCTGACATGGTGCTGTGCTGCGCTGTCACTACCGCTGCTCTGCCTTTCCTCTCATTTTTGTCTCTTTTGTAGATGTGGGATCACTCTGTCTTTGTGCATGCAGGCTGGCAGCTAGTAGCCATGTTCACCACCCCTGAAGGAGAAGCAAGCCTGTCCCAAAGTCGCTGAGGCGGATTAGTACGTCCTCTTTCTCTCTTTGTCTCTCACTCCCTATATAAACATTTGGATGGACTCAGGCCGGGAACAACAACAAGCTTATAGGGTTGCCAAAAGTTTATGCATTTGTTGAGGTGACTGAGTTTTTCGTAATCCATTAGACATTCAAAATATTTCTATAGGTTTGGATTCTTGGTATTTTCTGACATCCTAATATAGCACAGCTGTTAGTGAATCTGAACGTAACACATATTGGTTGTGATTGCTGACCTAACAATACTGAGGGTGCGAGCAACCAGCAACAAATTCAAACAGCATCCTCAACATGCACAGAATCGCATCATTAGTTATTCTGGGGCTGAATGGTTATTTATCCTCATTTTGTTGCATACTGGAAGCTAAATTAATTAGAAGGATCACAAAGCCTTAAAATCATTTAAAAGTTCTTACATGTTTTTTATGTAAATAGTTCAGATGTGATCACACCTGCCTGATGCCTGTCAGCATGTTGGCATTCCTGTATTTCACATCCTCCCTCAGACCACACACATGTTTGAACTGGCCTTCATTTTGATTCTTTATGATCCTATGAAGTTTTGTGACTGCATCTTGCAAGATTGCGATGCCAATGCACTGACAAAATCCATCCTCCAAAATCAGTCCACACCTGCAAAGTACTCAAAACTGGTTCCTGCTTTCATACATGTCTCTACAAACACACTTTGCCACACACACACGATAACTAGGTGAACACAGTACCAGTCAGAATGCAGCTGGTAAGTGCCTTGATCTATGTAAGAACACAAGTCTAACCAATGAGATTGCAGCTGACTCCATAAACTGTAAGACCTTGACTCTGTATTTCTCATGCATTAATTCCTCAGTAACTTTGAGCGGTGAGAGATTTCTGTCTTTGTTCGTGCAGCTATGGTTACAACATGCTTCATGGTCAGCAATTTTCATCTCTAGACACATGTCTGTTTGACTGATTGACACAATACATTTATCAAAGCTGACATGCAGGTATTGAACAGATGACTAACACAAGGTTAGCCTCCGTGCAGTACGATGTCTGCTGTAACAACATAATGGTGGGAACACACCTGAGTCTTATGCACTCACAGCTGCTATCCAGTTTTACTTGTGGAACCTGGAGAATGACACTAACACATAAAATTATGAATCTCAAACCAATGTGAAGCTTCTCTATACTCATTCTTGATGCTGAGGAAAGGGGGATGGTGGTTTTACAAGAAATTCTGCCACTTTTTATGCGAATGTCCAATCAGTGTTGATTGTAAATGTCATCAAATGAATTAAACAGTTCCTCAGTGCATGCTATATTGACTTAGAAACCTGAGTTCTCTTGCTTGCACAGGTGTGCCAGCAGTGCCTACATGTACCAGAATGCATTGCACTTGAGCTTCTGCCTGCACCTACTGAGCAAGGCAATCTACACAGCACATGGACAGTTTAATCCTTCAGTCTCACATTTCCTACTGGTTACAGCTCCAAAGATAGATTAAATTATATCAGATTATATCTTCAACTCTCCTTTTACAACTGTTGATCAGTAACAATAGATGCAGACAAGACTCCATACTTGGCTGTTCCTTTTCAGTTTTCCCTGGATCTTTGCTAGCGAGAGCAGACAGGAATGCCACCAAAATGTGGCCAAATCTAACCTGACATTCAGGCTTAAAATAAAAGGAGGGGAAACCCGTACTGTTGAACTTCTAGAAGAAGAGACCTGCCTCTCCTGCATCATCATGGAAACCAATACTGGGCCCAAAACAGAGCAGAAACAATGCTCAAGACTAAGAGAGAGACAGCAATTTGATATAGAATTTTTGCTCTTTTATTACAAGGTATCAAAGTCATACCATTGCCTCTGAGGACAACGGCAGAGGCCTAGCCTTTGCAAGAACTTTGCTCTTTAGTCCCAGGGAAGCAGGGGGACAATCGCTTCCCTGCTGCCTCAAGAGACATGGACAGACAGCCAACAGTAGACCTATTGGTCTAAGCAACCTCTGGGTCATGACTCACTGACAAGAAGGGTGGGAGAGGGATAGCTGAAGAGATGACAAAGTCTACTAATCACCACCAAGCAGTAGGACTTCTATGTCATCCTTCCTATGGGGTTTGAATGCAGTGGCAGTGGCCATCAAGCAGAGGTAACAGAGTTGGTGGACGCAGACTGTCTTTGGATGAGGATTGATCAATTGGTTTCCTCAGTTTACATAATGTCAATGTTGGTGCACAGAGTGTAAATGATTTGGCCCACACAAGGTCTGCATGAAATAAGAATTGCATACTATCGGACTAGATATGAAAAAGATTACAATCTATGCTGATCCCACAAAAGTTTTCTCCAAAAAATTTACACTCTTACTTTCAATTCTAGGAACTAGTTAAATTTTAAAAACTAGGTATAAATCTATAAATCACTGGCCCTTTGCCTCACCTTCCGCCTCTGCTTACAAGGTTGACCGGTGAAAGAGCATTGCGTATTAAGATGAAAAGTCTGTTTTGCATCAAAATCAGTGACTAGCAGACATAACAGAATGGTATGGGTAATCAGAATCATTTATTTGTTAGTACTGTTAATTTGTTTCTTAGCTTGGAACTGGCAGTGACCGACACAGCAAAGTGTATTCTCTGTACTGACAAATCCGCTCCAAGCTGTTTCAGGTTTCCTGCTTGAGGTTGGCCTTCAAATTGAAGTGACGTATCAAATCTAGCTTGCCTTAAAATTAAATTGAAGGAACTGCACAGAAATCTTCTTCTTCAGTAGAGAAATATGAAAACGCCTCTGCAGTGACAAACTTTGCTCATAAGTAGGTAAGTGTAGTCAAGGTCTGGCACTTTATGGGACGTAAACATAGAGAAAAAATGTTTTTAGTGGAGGGGATCTTTAAGGATGAACACCTTTGCTTGTGACCAATGCTTGTGACACTTTGCAATACAAAGTAATCTTTCTTTTAGCCTTGAAGTGAAAGGTAGAGTTTTAAGGTAACACAGGAAAGGTCTGCCTCAGCCTTGCATTCTGCTGCAATTGGTGGAAGGTTTGTTTGAATTGAGGTCTTCAAAATGCCTCCTTTCAGATATTTGTGTGACAGAATAAAGGTTGCTTTCCGCTCACAGATTCTGCATTTTTATTTCAACCAATTAATTCCACTTTTCTTGCCAATACAAACAACTGTCATTTAAAAAACTGATAAAAGTGAACATGCATTCTCAGCTTTTACAAATAATAATCCTTGCACAGAGATGTATGACTCTCCCACACACTAGCTGCTGGATAAATAATACACTGCTCTATACATCTATTAGTCTAGCCTCATGACTGAGCGCCTGGCCTTGAGTTAGTGACCAGAATACAAATGTGGGCAGGTAGAGCTTGATATTTTGACCTCAGCTGTCATTATCTCAGCTCTGGTCAGTCAGACATGGTGTGGCATCGCCTGCAAGTGTATCTATAATTAATGACAGGGCCACTATGCAAGAGCACACAGTGCCAATCTGTGGTGTTTTTCAGACAGCCCATCTAATGAAGATACTAAGTCGAGTTGTCTGTGTACATGGCCTCCCAAAGTGGTCAGCAGTTATTCCTATGCATGTCCTCAATTTGATTTAATTCACAAGTTTCATTTAAAGAGATGAGTGGTGCCCTAAAGCCCATCTTTCCTCTATCACATCATTTGGCTTGCTACCAATCACATAAATTGGTCAGCAAAAAGTTCCATTTTGTCCTTGTGAAGTTAATCAACACATTGGAGCTCCCATAATCCAGGAAACAGTCCATTCATTGTCTCCAAAAGGGATATTTTTCTTTCCCTGGCCTCCATGGCAAATAGGCGGGATCGCACATTAGTTTTCCCCCTGGGTGGACTGCCCGTTTTGTTGTGGGCAGGAGCCTGGAATGATTGAATAGCTCCCCAAGGAAGAGACAATTTCACAATGCGAGCATTTTACCATCGAGAAAACCACAGGGCCAGGAAGGTTGGGAGCGGAACTGTCAGTGTCAGAGGGTGACAGGGAATGTGTGATTGTGTGTGTTTAGTTATGGTGGCGATAGCACATCCAACAGGGAAAGCCTGTGTCCCTGACTTGAGATGCTCTCAAAAGAGAAATGGGGGTAGGCCTCCCCTCAGAATTTAATAGTGTGCCGGGGATGAAAGCACCTTAAGTTGGGAGGGAGTGACGTGTATGTTGTGTTTATGTCTGAGTGTGTTCGGTGGTGGCGCTGCTGACTCAAACCCTTTCATCAGTCTTTGCCTGGAGGGGTGAATCAGAGGTTTCTTATTTGGCTCACCCTAATGAGCAATGGGGATCCAAATTAACACTCAGAGCTCAGTGCATGGCTGAAATGAATATCTGTTACAGTTCATGTACTTCTCATAAGTCCAAACATCATACCCGTACAATGTGTTAATCCTTATTTGTGTGATGAAGAAAATTCCTAATCTGGATAGCTGTGTCCACATCACTTATTGATACACACACACACACAATAATTTATAAACATTGTGTTTTAGCAGAAATAAAAATACATATATATGGGTAGCCCCAGCCACTTTAAGGTTTGAACCCTGCCCATTACAGTACATTCAATAATGAATTTATCTGTATCTGATACACCGATTAGTTTTAGATTTAGTTGGTTGAACAGATACAGACAATTATGTATTTCATAAGAGATATTCCTATAATCTGTTCTTTGTCTTAAAGTTTTGAAGGTGATGTTACGTTTTTCCGTGGGGCATCAGGTGGTGCAGTGATTATCACTGTCACCTCACAGCTACAAGAATCTGGGATCAAGCTCACCAGCCAAGTAGTGCCTTTCCGTGTAGCAAATTTCTACATGTGCTGATTTCCACTGGGTCTTCCTGCTTCCTCAGGAAAGGACTATGGACTGCTTCCACAGTCTAATGACATGTTAGTTAGGTTTACTGATGACTCTAACTTGTCCATATAGGCGTGAAAATATGCGTAAATGGCCATTTGTCTCTTTGTTTTGGCCACATGATGAACTGGCTGCCTGTGTCATCCTCATGTGAGTTAAGATCAGCTCGAGCCCTCCGCAAAACTGCAAACTAGTGGTTGTAGACAAAAGTTTTAAGTTAGAAATCAGTCAGAGCATGTGAGCAGAGCTGAACCATAAAACTGTCTGCTCATCGCTCGTGCACACACAGCCGCTCCGCTCAGTAACATTCAGTGCTCAAGATTTAACCCCACTCCGCTGAAATCACTCAACACTTGCTCTAAACTCTTTTACTTGTATGACATTAACGTCATCTGTTACAGGAACAGGAATAATAAACCTGTAAGACCTCTCAGTTTCCTTTTTAAAGTACTTCGTGAAGTCTATTGAGCTGCAGCAACCAGCAGGAAACAGAAAATAGTGTGGGTGGGTGGGGTATATTGCGCAACACACAGATGCTCTCTGGGCAGGGCATGCTTCCATCTCGCCATGTTAATGAATTGGGAGTGGGGTGGAGCGGGAGATGAGGCAGCTCTTGAGTTGTTTAAAAAACCCGCCACACGTCATCACGCTCCACTTACAACTCTGCCCTGTTCACATGCTCTGATATCAATAAAATACAGTTTATACATGCCCACACAGGCCTGAGGAGAGGTCTTATCATGCAACTTAAGTTAAAACACCTATTTGGGAGGATTATGGGTTTTGCAGGGGCTTTAAACTTAATTCTATTTCAGCATACATGGTTTTTGAGCCAGAATGCTTCTGAGAATAAAGTGTTTCTCTTCCTTTAAAACCACACTTCACAATCCGGCTTTAGCATGACAAGTGGAAACAGTGAAAAAAAATGAAAAAAATCTGAATTTGAAACCAAGTTTCTGACAAATTATGTACTACCCCGATGTTTGCTGTGGTGGTAACCCTGTTATAGGGTTATCGGTGCATTCCTGCATAAAAGTGAAAATTGAGAGAAAAGTTTCTTTCCTCCTGACCCCATCTACAACTCCAGTCCTTCCAGACTTCAAGATGCCGTGCATTTTATAAGTAAAAAAAACTTTTTTCTTTTGGAGAGAATGAATAGTGAGTGATGCCCTTAATATCAAGTCTGGCTTCTTTTGAAAGTAATGGAAACATAGTGTGCTGGTTGTCTCCTTTGCTCTCTGCTCAGACACTTGTTTCCTTTCATAATCAACATTTGACCAAGAACACAAAAAGAGTTATTTTTGATAAATACTGAACAGGTCACACAACAATAACCTGCATCTCCGTATGTATGTATCTATGGTATGACTAAGACACATGTCCATCTGAATAATTAAAACTTCAAAGCACACAATTAAACTACTGTGTTTTTAAGCGTGTCAAGAGCTGTAACTCACCTTCTGAAGATAGTCTGGCACTTCAAGAGCTTTTGCCACACATTGTTATGACAGATCATTAAGTCAGTCTAAGTAAACTCCTCAGGGCAGTGTGTTCTGCCTCTATTTTGAAACAAACTCATTTTGGCCGATTTATTTGCTAACCTCCGACTGTTGTTCTCTCTTCCTCCTCACCCTGTGGCTCAGTGACAGTTGTGCAGATGTGGGTGGACAGCTCTTTTTGCATTGTAGTTTTTATTCCCTGGAGGAGCAGAAGAAAACACGGCTCCCAACAACAAAAACAGGCCTATTCGTGGCCCTTTGACTGGCCTCAATGACACAGTAAAGTATTTTGTGCAGAGGAAATCGTGTCGCTAATCGGGAAGCATTTAGACTTAGGGACTGCCCGCATACTCGGGGCTTTAAACTGAAATAAAACTTTGAGGGAAAATAAATTTATTTTGCCACTGTCAGGATTTTTAGTGGTAAGCTGAGGGGCATTCTGTAATTTATTGGCTTAATGAGCCTCTGCTGGTGAGTCACGGCAGCTCTGACAGAAGTGATCACCTCCTGAGTTATAGTTTTCTGTAATGACACATTAAAGTCACATTTCCTCAACAGATATGACTAAGCAACTGTGAAAACTAAACAAGCTAATTTGATTAGAAACCCAAACGAAATCAAAGAATAATGTAGTGTATCTCAAAAATAGTCCATGATAAAACTACATTGCTCATTAAGTTCTTGGAAACGGGTGCTGTGTAGGAGAGTTTTAGGCTGCTGCAAATATTTCAGAAGGGAAGTTATTTTGTGTTTTGAAGCCAGAAATGTCAGCAAAGTAAACATTAATGCACGGTCAATGGTCAACAAACCCATTAAACCCCTGCAGATATAATATTGTCATTTTGTGTTGTGGGGCAGTAAAAATCACCAAAAAAACTTGTGTTTGGATGACAAACCCGACTTTTCATTCCATCATGGTCATGTAGAGATAAGCAAGGGGTCGACAAAGGACACTTTATTGCCCTGTGTGTGCCTCAATGGTGTGCAAATGTCACCCTCCATGCCTGTGGGGATTGTCTATGAAGCTCATAGTTTAAATATGAAACTGAAAGCTGTTACTGCTTACCCTCACCTCTCTTTACCTCTGTTTCCCTGCTGAGAGCAGCAGTAGTTTCAGAGAATGGTTCAATGACAAGTAAAAGCTCACAACTTCATACTGCTGCTGTGCTTTAACACTAACTCAGCCTCTGTGGAGTCTGAAAGGCTCAGGCAGAGAATACAAAGCTGCACCTGAGCTGCTCTGACAACAGACAATGATGCAATTGATCCCAACGTTTTCAGATCTGTGCAGAGATTTGCATTGGAAAAACAGCAAACCAAGCAGGTATAAATTTTGGGGGTGAATATTTATCAAGTGCACACACAGTCTGTTTGCCTTCCTGACAAAGAATATGAGATACATGAAGACAAAAGAAATGTTTAAACACAGTAATGACAAAGGAAGATAAGATACGTGTGTAATCCGAAAT
>JAQFJB010000021.1:11109883-11120468 GCA_029874875.1 Naso minor
AGCAGCTGGCCTACAGAATAGGTCAGCGCTCACTCCTCCTCTTGCTGTCCTTTTGAAAATGTTACAGCAGGCCAAGATGAGAGAGATGGAAGACAGAATACCAATTCAGAGCTGCTTATAAGAGCACTGTAAAGACATTATTTTAGTGTCTTTCTATATCAGTCATTACTATCCTGTGATCAGTGTGCCAGACCTCTTGAATTAGAAAGCCAATACACTAGCAGAGAGTCGCAGAACTATGTCTTTTAGTGGTATGTTATTTATTTATTATGTCATGCTTTATTATGTAAAAATGGATTGCATTATTAAGAGTTACCTAATACATAAATTGTCATGCAGTATAGATATGGATAAGTAATTATGAATCTGTCTATAGCACTTTCCTAAATCCAGCAGAAGAGGCAGTGATATTTAAATTTATTATCTATAATGGGGAATTTGTTTTTGAGAGGACAGGGTGGAAAAACAGTGGAGAAAAAGTCTGTTTGTGGAGGAAAATAAACAGCTTGTTTTGACATAAGCTCAATTTTTCATAAATCTCACTGCAGCTTTGATTTACTGCTGAATATAAAAATGTGTTTAAAAGCCTTTTATCAAATAATTTTCCATGAAAAATACAAGCCACTATATGCAAATTTAAATATATCTGGGGGCCAAGCAAAAGCTCATCAAGCGGAATGTATTTCACACACAGACACACAATAAGAACTCATCTGAGCACTGAGCAATTTTGATCATGATTGGAGAGAGCCTTACGGGGATGTAGCAAACTTGCGTTTTGAGTGCTTGGGCCAACTTTGTGCCAGCCAAATCATCTGCATAAAGGGAGTGATTTGTACTACAAGTGGAAGGGTGCAGTGTTTTTCCTTCATTCCACCCTCTGTGGCTGTTCTCTCAAGTCCGTTTTGTTAGGGGATGGTCAATGAAAGAGGGTCAGAGCTTGTGGTGGTGCATGTTGTCAGGGATTATTAGGTCGTTTGTGTTGGTAGAAATAACATGTCTGTTTCATTCTGCAGATCAGACTGCACTTTCAGCCACGAAAACTACTTCAAATTATCAGAATATGTACTGCCGATCAGGGACTGTGCTGTAGTTAACAATGTAGCCAGCCAATCGTTGACTGTGTCGTTATTGATGACGTAAAGTACAGGCCGCCACTTGCCTGTAGAGTAACGGTGGCTCCCAAACAACGAGCACAACCGTTGACGATTGGAGTGAGTGGAGTAAACACAGCAATAAATGCAGTTATTGCAGAAACAGAACAAACTAGAATAAAAGTACAACAGAATTTTTCAGAGGAAAAGACAATTTTGACATTCTTCCGACTTGTTACATAGCGCAAAAAAAGAAATGTTCAGCTCACATGATCAGGGTGGTCTTAACCAGGCTAGTGATAGCGCAAGTGTTCCTTCAGTCAGTTGAAACAGCTTGAAAACTAACTTAACAAACATCTAGTTCCAGGTTTTATAATTATAATCATGAAGACTTGGAACAACATAATCTGTTGTAGAAAGAAAAAAATGTCTGCTCATGTTATATCTAAAAGTCACAAGACAGGAAAATCTCCCTCCTGCTGTAAGTAAAACGTAGTCATGTTGGCTGCTGTAACACTGATGACTGTTGTCACATTCATTGGGACTGCTTGTTTAGAAAACATAACTTCAAGTGATGACAGCTCAGATCAAATATGTTCATTGTCATTTGCAGATGTGTTTAGCTCCACAGGCAGACAGAAAATCTGTCAGCTCAGAAGCAATGAAAGACTGAAAACAAATGTCTGTGAGTGATCCTCTTCTCTTTTTATCCACTGTGTTTATATTATGCATGCAGAGTCCAACATTTAACCGTGACATAAATGTGCTGAGGTATGCAAAAAACTGCAGTGCAGATTGTAATATTTGTTGTGTGATTTATTTCAATAGATAACTTTAGAGGAGAGACCTGAGAAAAATGACATTTTTATGCAAAGAAAAATGACAGTGTGGTGAAGATTTTCTTATCTTTTATCATTCTGCTGCTACTTCATACTCTCCTTGAGTTGTTAGCGGACAGAGCTTGTTGTAATGTATTATTCAAAGTCATCTTACCCTTCACTGTTTATAGAAGCTGATGCAGTTTGACACCCTGGTGCTATCGATAGCAAAACTTTGCCTGTAAAACATTGTAAAGTCGGTGCCAATGATTTGATCTCAGGAGATGTTTCCTTTTTGTGTCTTTGATAATTGCGGGCAAGTTCCCAGACATAAAGTGTTCAATTTGCTCAGTAGAAGCCTCGTAATTTGTGTTACAAGGGACAGTGAAATCTTTAATTTTATCCAATAAAAGAATCGATTCAGGTCAGTGAGTACTTGGCATAGACTTGCTACTGGAAAAAAAAATTCATTTGGCAGTAAAGTCTCAAAGGATGAGGCTTAGAATTGTGTTTTTTTTTCATATTTTCTCATATTATGAAATAACATCAGTGTCTAAGACATCTCTCAATACTTTTTGACTTTTTGACCCCTTCTAATTCTAGCTTAAGAGGGATCTTATTTAGATGCCTTGCACCTTTTCTTCCTGAAACAGCTTGGCAAACAAGCAAATTTTTCACACATGGATTACTGCACATTTGTTGTGCTGTTTTAGACTGGTTGGGGTTGACTCAAAATAAATTTTAGTGCCTCTTCTTGTCTTAATCAAGGTCACAGTGCATCAGTGTGGTTCATTATCAGTAGGTTTGAGACAACAATGGAGGTCTATAGCTCAAAGGAATAAATTATATCACTAGCAAAGCTTGTTAGCAACATCAGTTCAGTGTTGGTTTTGGTCTTTTTCTCAATTGTTGACGATAAGGAAAATATAGAACGTCATCAGATTATCCTTCAGGAAACACACTGCATTTGAGGAACCCTCCCTAAACATGTCAAAATGAAGTCATGAAAAAGGAATGTGTCAGAGTGTATTACAAAAAAAATGCATGATATAAACTAAATGAGGCCAAATGTGACCAGTTTTCTATGCATGACGGGAACATAGTACACAGTACATAATATCTTTCAGAATCAGGTCAGTCATGAAGTCAGTTTATCAAGTCAGTTTAACAACAGACTCTTTGAAGGTTACCCTGAGTATTTCATGTAGGGCAGAGAAAGTGCCTGGCTTTATTTCCTGAGCTGAGTGGCAGCTACAGTACAACGCATCATTGCGCTCAGAGCACTTTACTCTGGGCCCAAGCATGTGGCCTTGATTTAGGTGAATGAGCACATCCCATTTATATTCAAGCAATCAGCAATCGCTCACAGAGACACATGCACACACACAATCGCATTGACTCTCTCTCTCTCTTTCTCTGTCTCCACTGCTCTCCTAGCCAGCAGTGCTCATTAGGCGGCTGAGACGAGTGAGAGACAGAAAGGCAAAGACAGAGAGACTCCAGACACAAGGGAGATCTACTCCCACACCAGGCCGTTCACTCTACACTACCAGTCAGAGAGTCAGTGATCCTGGCACCAGCTGCACGCTGCTCGCTTGCCCTCATCCCTCCCCTCTCTGCCAGGGAGGTCTGGAGTGACAGGCCCCCAGATTCCAGAGCTCCAGCCCCCCTTGCACCCTGCAGATGCGGTGCAGACCAGGTGCTGGGTGTCCCTGCAGGAGACTTCAAAGAAGGAGGATGGAGGGAGTATGGAGGAAGGTAGCGTGCACAAGGAGGCCAGTGGGTGAGTCAGCAACAACTAAAACTGACAAAGGACACTTCAGCTTGTCTCATGGTCTTTTGCAGATTCGCACTGTGAGTGTACACACAGAAATGTAAACACACAACATGTGACAGCAGTGAAATTAGATAGGTAATGCTCTTATGGAATAATGCAAATAGACCAATCATTGGAAATACACATAAATATGATCCAGGTGGCTGTAAAGCCTGATTTATGCTTCTGCGTCGGCTGCACACGTAGCCCTATACTGTAAGGTACGCACAAGGCCTACGCCGTTGAAAGCATTTATACTTGTGCGTCGGCAAGTCCACATTGCTCTGCAGAGCCCCACCAAACAGCAGTCTCTCGTCACTAATTTGCGGCCATCTGGCAGTCTTTGTAATGTGGCGACGAAGAGTCGTATAAATGTGCATATTTTTAGACTTCTTCAAACAATCGCTCCTCGACCTGGTCCATGTTTGCAGCGTGCAGGAAATGTGTGGAGTACACGAGTAGAAGAAGAAGCCGGAAATGCATAGGAGGAAATGCATGTGCTCCAAGCGGACCAATCACAGTGCTCGTGGTCCGCGTCGCTTCAACGTGTAGTTACATTTTTGAAGAAATGCACATTGAGGGGCTCGCGCCTACATTGAGGCTACACAGTAGGTAAAGCGTAGATTTGACGCAGAAGCATAAATCAGGCTTAAGGCAACCCAATACTACGACCCTGCTGCAGTTATTGTGGCACTCAACCATCTCTATGGCAATGCATTTACACAGAATACAGATCATTATTAGCAGAGTTTTAAGCCCTGCTGAGGAACTTTCCTTTCATGCTGGTTTAACCAACACATGTGGACAAATGTGGTACTGCTTACTGTCATGAAGATCTTGTATAGTATGAGCATTTGTTTAGGGAGAGTGAGAGAAACACACCACTTATCTGGACAACACTAATTCGGCCAATTTCAAAATACTGAAATTATATAAAGAAAAATTTACCTTTGCTTCCACAGTAAAAAATAAATCAGCGGATCGATCATGGTTGTAAACAACAAATCGTCTCTTCCGGTGTGTGTGCCGTAAAGCATTTCGTAGCGTTTTCATCTGGGCAAAGACACTGTAAAAGACAGGATGGTAATCTCAGATCCACCAGCCAGTGGTCTAATTTGCAGATGGAGGTAAGATGTGAGGCATCAGTATTACATTTAGACTGCTTCATAACCAGTTAATAGTTCCTCATTGGGACTTTAAATATATAAGAAATACAAATATAGTGGTGTTGTTTGTCACTTGTAAACAAAAATAGTAGAAGGCAGAAAAATTACAACAGACCTCACAAGTTAGTCCGTAACCTCAACTTGAGTATAAACACCTCTCTGTGGCAGTCTCAACAAAGCACTGTAAGCATCACAGAGCTGTATCACAGTGCTGCTACATTCAATTACATTATACTGAACCAAGATGATTTGCGGGGCCAGATGTTAGTCATGTGGTTTACATTACAGATGGTGTGAAACATGGCTGTGATGCAGCTTTTAAACAAGTGTAAGTGCCATGCGGGTGGCATTTTAACAAGAGTAAAGAAAGCAGACACATTGCCGGAGCAGCGCTGTTGGAAAAACCACAGGAATTAAAAGCTTCTGTGCTTCTGCAGAGTCATTGCTGTAATTATTTTGGGGGTAATGTTTGATAGCAGCAGGATTAGAACCTATTTTTTGTTTCTTTTTTCCCTTTGACAAAACTCACTCCAGTTCCTTCAGCTGTCTCTCAAAATTCTCACTTCACTCACATACACAGGATTATTGCAGGAAGCTGTCAGTGGAAGATTATGGCAACGGCTTAATTAAACTATTGCGTTGCTAGCAGTGCTGATAATAGTCATTATGGGGTGCATGTAATTGTAGCCAATGATCAATTAAATCATCTGTCGTGAAGTTAAATTGAATTGCACTAAATATTTTGGATTTATTACAATTTTTCATTCCTCCAATAGGTATCTTTTACTGAATTATTTATATCACATTGGGTACAATAACAACCATAAATGAGGCAACACTTTGCCAAAAATCACACATCACATATTAAAATGGAAGACGGAGGTTTGGTGGACAGGTGGGGATGTAGGGATGGGCTGAGATGACAAGCCCATCATTTTTCGCCTCAGGGTCTTATCCAACCTTAAATCTGTGCTTGTCCACACTGACATACAAAAACAACACAAGAGCAAGACACCTGACAACAGTGCAATCAATAATAAATGACGTACTGAATGTTTCAATGTGTATTATGATTTTCTCTCAGGGCAACAAAGTTAGTGTTCTGCTTGTAGTAGAAATCATGTAATTCTTTTAATAATCATACCGAAATAATATCATGCTCCATTCATTCCAACAGGATGACATCTTGTTGCCACGACTACAGAACGGTTCAGCCATTTAATTTGAACGCTGGAGGCGGCAAGGTTATTTGTTGTTGACAAACGAGATTAAAATCAGCTGCAACAGATAGAGGTCGATTTCAGTGAGTGGACTTGATTGCATTAATTGATTATTTTGACTTTTATTGTTTTGGATGGTTGTTATCAGTGAGACGCAGAATGACCCCATCTCCAAGATGATGAGGGATAAAGACAAATCAGCAGTTTCTGTGTTCGTCTGTGAAAAGCCATTACACACAGTAATATTGAACCCACCACGCTGTGAGAAAAATCATCAAATGCATATAGAAAACATATATCTTCAATACATTTTGGTCCCTGCAGTGTGCCCCGCTGGGGCTTATACAGGCATGTCTCGACCCCCCACTGAGGAGAGATGGGAGCAAATGGCATTTCCTGTCAACAGCATAACACATGTCACAGTTTTAGTAAAGGATGTCTGCAGCGATACTTCAGTCCCAGGCTGCACTGATGAGTGTCAAAGAAATTGCAAAATATTGTCAAGGGTTTCCTCACTCTTTGCATGTCGTAACAACCAGCAGTGCTGCCACTTTGTAAACCCTGCTAACACTATAAAGAGTCATTTTTTTCACTCCCATGCAGGAGCCCTCTTAAATGGAAATAAGACTCATTTTGAGAATTCATGTGTGTTATTCTTTTGGCCCTGGAAAGTTATGCAGGGTTTTGGAAAAACTTTCCCTCAAAGCTTCAAAACCAGAGTGCTGAAACTCTAATCTGCATTGTCACATCGATGTACAGCCTGGAGCTGCTCCATTAACTATGATAACAGGGAGGAACAAACTCTTTTCTCTTGTTTCTGTCTATGGCAGACAGCGCTCACTGTTCACTAATACAGGCTGAATTCTCCTAGGGCAAAGGAATGACATATTTCAAACCTCAATGCAGTGGTTCTCCTCTTTGTATTTGCACCACCTCAAAGGCTTTCGCACTTTCACCGTGGAATTTTTTGTTATTTTAACCACAAGGCTGAAATTTTTCAGGGCAAAAATATTCAAGTAAATGCTTGAAATTTTCTGAGTGTGATTTTTTAATGAGCATGATTCAAAGTAAACTCCCTCATCCATAGATCCTCACTGGGAGCTTCTACCGTAAGATCTTCTATTTAATGTTCATGGAAATTCTCGGTCCCAGTGCCTGCTCAGAGAGAGTGACTCAGCAACGTGACCTTTTCCTCAACTCGCTCTGAATTTCATTTGTCTGCTGTCATTCCATAGGCATGAGGCAAAACTGTTTATGAATTTTCAGTTTAAATATTAACCGCGAGGAAATGCGGTACAATCTTTAATATAAAAAGTTGTCATTTCTTAAACCATGGACATAAATAAGGATGGATGACACGTCTCACTTCCTGCCAATGTACAAAAATTAAGCCATAATATTAATATGAGCTGCATAGAAGTGTTTAAAAAACATAAACCACACCTAAATTATCATTAATATTAATTTTAATCATTGTTGTAATTTCTGCTTCTTTGTTAAATGATATTTAGTGGACCATAATTAAATCGCGGGGGGGAAAGGGGAGTCCGGATCACACTTCCTTGGAAAAACAGAGAATTGTCCCCCATATCATATCATTGTTGTGACGACCCCTACATGCCACCAGGCGTGTACTGGCTTGCTGGTCTCCTCCTTTTCTTTTGCAGGCTTTGGTCAAGGCGGGGTCATCATCAAATGATGACATACACCATGGGCCCGGTGTAGACCTCATCATAAAGGAAAAACAGATACACAATCATTTTTCAGTGCACCAAAATACCAAGTAAGTGAAAAGACCCCAGTGATATCAAGGGCAATTTAATAAACTCTTTATGAGACAGAAATTAACTTCTCATTAAACTTTTTCATAATGTTGCCATTAGGCAAAGGCAACACAAAGAACAGAGCTGGATACAGAGGCAGGGACAGTTAGACCAGGTAAGTTTGATGAGCGTTTGTCACTCAGTACATTGACGTGCACAGTTAAGCTATGGTTATAGCTTGATTGGGCCATTTAATTGGACCACTGTCCAATTAAATGTAAACAAGCGTCAAGGGAGAATCAATTTATTGCCCGACTCCACTACAGTAGGCAGTGATATGCAGCGCTCAGCTGGTTGCTATAGGACCTTCCTCTGGTTAGCCACACAAGTTACAGACAAGTGAGCAAACAGCTAGTGGATTCCATGTCAAACGGTGGAAACATGGACAACTTTACAGTGCTGTACACGTTGTAGCTACACTTCACTTTTGCTACAATTTTGATTCATGCCAGTCCGTGAAGTTCCAGGTCAAAGACCGCCGCGGCAATCTTGCATATTTACATGTAAATGTTCATTAATATGCCCTGTCTGTACTTCAAATAAATAAATTGAATGAAACTTAAATGTAAGTACAGTGGAGTAACAACTGGGAATTTTAAAGGAAAAGGGGAAGATGCCCCACTACAAGATTTTACATTTAGTTTTAGGATAACAAAGGTAGACCAAAGTTTTAGTCCCATGACTAAATTACCTTCTAAATGTGTTCACTTAAGCATACCTCATATGTGCATAATAAATTTGTATTCAAATTAAATATATATTTTAAATATACATTGATCTTAAGGATGTTTGTAGGTGTAATACAAGAATTTATGTTCCCTGCTGGCAGCTATATTGCTTCCTATTTTCAAATGGAAAAGCCAAAGACAAGCAATGCCCAACTTCGAGTATGGCATCCATTAACCGGTCTGATGCAGCGTGGTGGAGTATGGTTATTGTATATTTTCTAGCTTCAGAGCAAGGTTTACTTGGTTATGTAGCAACAATTTCAAAAATGTGTCCTTCTACAGTATACACAGTAGCACATTTTCAAAAAAGACCATCGTTTTTAGAAGTGGAATACTCCTTTAAATTAACCACTGCTTAGAGTTTACAGAACACAAACAATACGATTAAAATTAAGTGATGCCTCATATGGTACAACCACCGTTGAGAGAGAATAACATAGTCATTAAATGTCTACTAAACTTGTGGTTGCAGGGCAATGTTTCTCTTCATGTTTCACAAGAACTGCTTTTCCAAACTGCTTCACACTCAGCACAGCACTTCCTTGGGTCCTCAGTAACAAACCTGCCAAGTGTGAAGTGGAATGGATGAATGGTTGTGGAGGAAATCAAAGGACAGACAGTCAGACATACAGAGATTCCTTCCGTTATACTGAGGTGCAGCATTGACATTTTATAAGATGCTATGATTTACATGTATCAGAATAATTCACATCTTTTTTAGAGGCATTCGGGGGAAAAAAAATATGTATCCAAGTGTAAAACTTGGTATTAGACAAATGTAACAGATCTGAATGTATGAGAGTCATGTCTTCACCAAAATCCTCTGTGTTCTCATACAAAGCAGCCAGCTTACACAAACTCATGTGTCTGGCTTTTTCCTGTCCTCTTTCTAACTCTGCCTCTTCCTCCATCCCCACAGTCCCATCCCTCTGCTTTATCTCCCCTTACCCCTAAATCTATTTCTCCTGGCTTGTTTTCCTCCTTCTCTCACTTGCTCTCTCTTTCCCTCCATCTGTCTCTCTTCCCTTATCTTCCTCCGTCTCCTCCCATTTTCCTTTACTTTTGCCTCTCCAGTCGATTTCTCCCTCGATCCCTCCCTCTTTTAGTCTTAAGCAAAAATCCTGGCTCCCATCTTATCTTCAGCCTCCATGTAGCGACGCCAACCATGACCAAAACACAGTGAGGACTTACATTTCCTTGGCTGGTTGCCGTCCTCACTGTCTCTCTCCTTTCCCACGGCATCAGCCGGGTCATGTATCTGCCTGCCAGCAAGCAGAGAGTTGCAGGAGGGATTTAAAAAAAAAAAAAAAAAACAGGCACTGGGTCTGCTTTGCCTCGCCTTGAGTTGGCAGATTAGCACCTTCAACACCTTATCTCTTAAGAATACATGTCTGTCTACGTTTTTGAAGATTTGTATAGAAAGGGACATCTCAGTTTTTAAGTTACCTGAGGAGGGATTCCAAAAAGTATTCTATTTTACCTTCAAGATTTCTCTAAACTAAAACTTTGTAAGAAAGAGTCACTTTTATTGTATTTCTACCACTACTGAGATCAATTTACCTCAGGAAAGGTTAAAATCCATATCTAAGAGATTAGGCAGACTTGACGTTGTTGCCATGAATGACATTGTGCTTACAATATGCAACACAGCCAGAGTAACTGTAATAGGAGGACCAGCCTGTATCGGACAAACAGAATGTCTAGTTTCTATATATTTTAAAAAAAGATATATATATCCATCACCACACTCATGGCTTTTACAGGTTGCACTTAATGCAACACTATGTAACCCACTGCAAAAAAAAAACAAAACTTAACGATGCACGTTCATATGTCGCATAAAACAACAATTTGAGTAAAACCGGGTCATATTTTATGGAGATGATGTCCTGCGACTGCTGTGCCTCAACTCTGTGATTC
>JAQFJB010000021.1:11174393-11185340 GCA_029874875.1 Naso minor
TGAGGAACTGTAGTTTTTGGCACTTCTGTGTTGTTGTCATTTTTCGATCCCGGAGGTTGTTGTTTGGTTCTGCCATTCTCATCCAATATGCCAAGATGCAAAGAAACAATCATGCAGGCACAGGAAATGAAGCATGAACGCACAGGAAATGAGGCGTGTCAAATGCAGAACAGAAGAGCCGCTAGCTAGCAGTGATGTGAATCAGATCACAGAGGAAAATAATCACATCTAGTTAGATTAGAACTTGTTTGATTATTCTCTGAATGACACTTGATAGGGTGTCATTGCACAAACTGTGTTTTCTTAGTTAAATGCCTTTCCAGCAGACTGCATGCTGTACCTATGATAACTTATTTTTATACATCTTAATGAACCTAATTCTAAAAAACATATTGTAAAAACAAAGTGTGACCCCTTTAGGTGGCATCTGATTTGCCAACAGACTGTTTTTAGGTTTAATACCAGCTAGAAAAAAACAACTCCTGGTGGAATTTAGTCTGATTTGGACTCAGTGCAGATCAGCTTGTCCTTATAATTGGGTTTAACAAGTTTCTTGATCAAGAAACCATATATTGATCCTAGTGGAGTGATATGACTTATGTGTCAATATAGCTTCTCATGTAACTTCTAAATAAAAAGATCTGGAAACAAGTAGAGACTGTCGTAAGGAAAAGAGGCTTTCAGCACGACTGTGTATGTGTATTGCTTTTTGCATTGGCAGATTTGAGTCCCATAAAGACACAGCAGAGTCCAAACACCTCTGTGTCATCACACAAGTCAAATGTGACAAATCTGCAAATATGTTCTTCAATCTTTCCTCAATCTGGCATGTACCTAATACAGCCACACGTCTTTTGTAAAAAACGTATTAAGAACTCCAATTAATCAAGCTGGATTTCATTACTACACTGAATTACATTAAATGTCTTTTTCATTTGTAGTATGTGTAAAATGAAAAACTTACTGGTGGTCCAGGTGGTCCACGAGGGCCAGGAGAGCCCTGAAAAATTGCATCACTGCATTAGCCTTCAAATTATTTAGAACTTAGACTTTATTAATGGTGATAAAATCATTCATTCATCTCTTCTGGTGCTGAGCAGGCCAGCAGCCTGTGCAAAGAATAATAAATAAGGTACAGAAGTGAATAATTACTTACCCTTGGTCCTTGCAACCCCTTGAGATGAAAAAAAAGGAATCAATATTCATAAGTAGACAATCTCACAATAAGAGAATCAGTTTGAGAGCAGACAGATATTATTTTTTCATGTGAAGTGTAACACTCCCTCTTTGCTGCAAAATCAATAGAGTTTTTGTCTACTGTATGTTGAATTGCCCTCTTGCGTCTGTGCAAGGCTACACACAGAAATCTTATTTCCACACAGCAAAGCTTCACGTTTTAGGATTGAATTGTGAATAATGCCTGTATACAAGCGCTCACAAACCTCTTATAGAGCTTGAGATGAGCATGCAGCCAACATTTATCACCCTGACAGAAATTCCACAGCAGCTAAGTGTCACTCTGAATGTAACAACAAACAGTGGAGCACAATAGGAAATGAAAAGTGCTGAGGGCAATGGAGGCTGAGTGCTGTGCTGTCTCCATACTAAGTATCCTATTCTGTGCTCACAGTACAGACAAAAAAGGATTCATCAAAACAGCGCCACGCACCGTCTCCCCACGACTTCCTTTGTCACCCTGGGGTCCCTGATGGAGAGAAAGAAGACAGGGGATCACTCCATCACTGCCAAAAAGCAGAGCGAAGCTACGTAAAGCTTGGCAGATAGGATGAGATATGAGGTACATACAGGATGACCGCTGGGGCCGATGATGCCAACGGGACCCAAAGCTCCCTCCACACCCTGGAAAGTGGAGGCATGTTGGTGACTGAGGACATATTTGATGGAGCATCTGATGGAGCATTGCTTATTTTTCATTAGGAGTGTGCAGTTTGTGAGAGTTCAGAGCACCAGCATTGGCTGAAAAACTGCACTGAGTTACCGAACTGTCATTAATCTTCATCTTACCATCAAACCACGTGGTCCTCTTGGTCCCTGTATCCCTGCTGGGCCGATGTCTCCTGGGGGTCCCTGTAAAGACACAAGTTTTATTTTATTCATGGTGCATAAGGTGTGGTAGGTTTAAAGGTCAAAGTAGTATTAAGTAATCAGTGACCTTTTTTTGACCTTCATTAGCCACAAGTAACCTTTGTTACATAGACAAATGAGGACCACCATGTCAAAAGCTGAAATAGCTATAATTTGTAAAGCTGCAGTACCTCTAATGGCCACTAGTTGGTGGCTGAAGGACCCCTCTTGCTAGTATTTCCCAGTTACTACACAGAATCTTCTTTCCATTTTGTACTAAATATAAAAAACACAATATTTTTATGTTCGTCAGTCAAACTAAAACTGCTAAACCTCCACAAAGAGAAAACAGTTTTTCTTTAAGTTTACATACCTAAACTGTTTGTTTTCTGAGGTGTTTTTACTGTACATCAATTAAAATGCGCTTTAACTGATTGTAGCTGTCAGTAGCATTTTTAGGACAGCAATAGTAAAAGCACACTTAATAATCAAGTGGATTTATTATGCGTAAAGTGAACACAAATATTGTGTCCTGAGTTTTGTAACGTTTCAATTTAAATGAAAAACACACAGCTTCAAACAGCTTCTTTGCTCTTATTGAGAAAAAAGTCAATATCGCTGCTGCTGTGTAATTACAACCATTCAACATTGCTCTAGGGCTTGACATGTTTAAACGTTTTGTTTCAAAGCCTTTCCGCCTGCACTTTTACACAATGACCTTACTCTAATTGTCCTTACTCGTTCAATTACAGTTATCACAATTACTATGAGGACACTGACACACTAACACAGTGCACATCTGCTTCACACTCCTGTTCAACTCCCAGAGTAGAAAAATATCCAACATCACTTTCAGGGTTTTAAATTAAAGAGTGGGACTCCAGTAAATCCTCTTATGTTTCTTCAGCTGGCAACGATCTATAGTGCAGCAGTTTCGCAAGTAAAGAAGACTTATGTTGTAGCAGATGTCATCCTGGGGCACATTACAGTATTACCTAACAGCTTTCATACCAATTTTTACTTAAGACAATATAATGTAATGCGCCTCCAGTGAATTTTAGACGTTCTAACTTAACACAAGTACTTCCAACCAAAAGGTGAAAAAAGGGTTATTTTACTGTCTCATATCTTCGTTACAAGTCTGTTCTAAGAGTAAAAAAAATACTCTGTACAGACTGTAAAACGTCTCATTGACCTGAAGTCACGCTTTTTATTGTGAATCAGGCCTGATGGGAGTGCATACCTTTGGGCCGAACAGACCCAACACCCCTGGAAATCCTTGTTCACCAGAATCCCCCTAATAAACAAAGCAAAGCAAAAGTATCATCATTGAAAAAATTCACCAAGACAGCAAGGAAAGGAATTTCAGTTTTAGTTTATTTGACAAATCAGCGCTCACTGGTTGCCCTTTAGGTCCGGGGTCTCCTTGTTTGCCTGGCAGTCCCATCCCGCCAATAAAGCCTCTTCTTCCTGGTGAACCGCTCTGGCCGGGAAGACCCCTCTCACCCTGGAAAGCACAAACAAACACAGAAATGCGCTAACATCTTCGTGCATTTAACCTCTACCTCTAAACAGACATTCTAAAGGAAGCTGACAGCGTAGTGACAAACTCATCATCCCTCACTGGCCTCCCACCAATGGACACTGCTAACTGTTCAACTGTGCTGGGCTGGTACCTTTTTTCATGCATCACTATGCTACCCCTAAAAATCTGTTTTAACAAAAGTCTCAATATTACCAGTTGTAGTAATATTACAGTTATTTCACATCAGACTGTCCAGATTCAATAAAAGTTAGATCATCAACATATGACCACATCAGAATCCATCTTTATTCCTTAACCATGTGAGTGAGGTAAAGGCTGCCTAAGTACCGCAGGTCCAGCAAATAAAGCTTCTCTGTATTTCCTACATGTTAATGTTATGTAATATTGGCAAGGACAAGCAAATTAGGACCGTGCCAACTCATCAATATTTGCAACTCTAACTTCCCAAAAGTATTGCAGTTAATAAGACTTTTGAGAAATGGCATAAAGACTCTGTGCAGAGTTTGGCCTTGGAGATCAGAAATCACTCCAAATATGAAGGCCAAGCAAGCCAGCCCAGGCAGATTGAAGCTTAGTTGGCATTGGCAATTTCCACTCAATACTGGCAATAAAATTGCCTGTGTTGTGATCTGTAAAGAAGCTTGTGCCATAACATATGAAGTTCTTTGTGAATTAGACCAAAACTGTGCACTCTTAGCTAAAGTAAGTAAAATCGAAAAAAAAGTCCATCCATCATGCTCACCTTTGGTCCAAAGGAGCCTTGACTTCCGGGAAGTCCTGTCACACCAGTTTTACCCTGCTGTCCAGGTTTGCCAGGTAAGCCGACTTCTCCATCTTCTCCTTGCTCCCCCTAAACACAAAGCATAGATGCTGATAAATAATCAGAGCTATTCTTTTTTGATTAAATTTGGTAGGCACACTGCAGACAGTATCTCACCTTGACTCCTTTACCTCCGTGTTTACCAGGAAGTCCATCCATGCCATGCAGGCCCTCAAGTCCCTCCCTGCCCACAACTCCCCTTGGGCCAGGAGGACCCTCTGGACCCTTAGAAAATACAATAACATGATGTTTATGTCAAAGCTCAAATTGTTTTGAGTACTAATATGTAGCTGAAATGTAAGTTATGTCTGATTATACGGTCCGACAAGAAATGCATCCAACTCACTGGTGGCCCTTTGGTCCCAGATGCGCCTCTTGCTCCTGATTTTCCTCTCTGACCCTGAAGCATAAAAGGTTCTTTTTACACAGTTCAGACATGGTTGCATGGCAGAGAATACCATTCATTACTGCATGAAATAACTGAGTTTTGTAATACAAAGAAATATCATGCCACCATTATTCATGTCCTTACTTGATCACCTTTGGACCCTTTCAGACCTGGTTGTCCCTTTGGCCCATGATGTCCCTGAAATGATCATGACTGTTTGATTTGAATTACACTGATTGTCCTTTAAACTGACACAGTGTCTATATATCTGAGTTTTACAGTTTATGACGCATGAATTAGATACTTACAGGAGGCCCTTGGGCACCAGCTGTTCCTCTCTCTCCAGTGACACCTATTTGACCCTGGAAAACAATATTTTCTACATGTCAAAGCACAGAACTTCACTTTAACAGGGAGGGAACTTTTTTCTTTTAAATTCACTTACAATGTGTCCGGGGTCTCCTGGCTCTCCTCTCTCTCCTCGGTTTCCAGGGGGACCCTGGGTTTATATGGAAATATTTTAATAACACAATCCAGACCACCAATAACAAAGAACACAGGAAAAAAACTGGTGTATTTAAGAAACTCACTCTGTCACCTTGGGGACCTGGAGGACCTTGTGCCGTGCTGTCTTCTCCCTGTTGACCCTAAAGAAGCAATATAGAAACAGGAAAACGGACGCAATCAGTGGTATTTCCCTCTAAACCCAACAGTCTGTGCAAGATCAATGCATGTTTTGTTTGGAAGAGTATAACAATGAAAACACATTGGCCTGCTCTCGTAATATGAATGGCAAGTCGTTACATGAGCTATTACCCACAATGATCCTATTTCAAATAAATGAGCCAATGTCTGTTGCTGTTCCTTTATTGGACTCCTTCAACAATAACCATGGATGTGTGTATGAGTTTAATAGCCACATGTTATGCATGTGTCAAAGGTAATAAATTAACAAAGAGCCCTACAGACATCTGAAATTAGGAGAATAATTAGTGATGGCCACGGGCCGAGCAAAGCAGTCACTTACAACACATAAACAGCAACATACTGTAGCTTTAGTGCTTTTAACAGATCTGTAACACAGATCAGTGTTTGTGCCAGTTACCTGGTTCTCTCAGTTGACTCTCACACATTTTGCTATGACCCGTGTGATGGCATGATACTTATTTAATTAGAGAGCAAGCACAGCCATTATTTCAGGAATATTGGCAAAGAAAAAACAGCATATCCACATCCAGATGGCTCCTGCCCAGGGGCTAAAAAAATGCAAATTAGTATCTCACTAAACTCTGGTGCAGTGTGCTCTATTGTGTGCTGCTCCAGTCACAATAAACACAAATTATGGTGCCAATATCCTTTAAGTCATGAGCAGAAGAGCCCAGGTGCTGCACTAATTATATACATTTGATGGCACTGAGTAAATGGGATGTGTCCTAGTTCTTATCATTGATCAAATTAGGGTTGACTTTAGGAATACTGCAAGGACAACAAGACAGACAAGTGAAGCACTAATTAGAGACAAAAGTTTCCGGTGCATCAAAAACTGACCGTGCACTAAAGACAATGAGCTGTATGACAGTTTAACATTGTTAAGTAATGCAACCATTCCAGGCCCCTAGAGCTCATTAGACACAATCAAAGTACAGACGGCGATTAGGGACAGCAAATATGTCTGGCAATGTACCTTTTCACCTTTTGGTCCTGGAGGTCCCTGGGGGCCCTGTGGTCCCACATAACCCTGTGACAAGGAAAGTGTTTGTGGCTCATTTCATGACTGTAACATCCAAACCTCATCAGTCCAATATACTGTGTGAAACATTGTGTTCATGATGTAGATATGAGGTAGAGACAGAGAGGGATAAAACTTCAACAGTGTCATCAATCATCACTCTCACTTTTCATTACAATGGAGAAAGCAATTCCGTGATTCATCAGTCAAGTCGTGGTTTTGCGTGTCAACTGTTTGATTATGCTGTAATTTTGAATCTGCAATGATCGATTTCTCACCCTCAATTTTATCTTAAATCTTTTATCTCTTATCTAATCTTTTTTGTTTCAATGGTATACACAAGTACAGACTGGTAATATTTCCAGTTTCATGATTTTTTTTTTTTTCAGTGTTGTTAATTTATTGCTACTTAGTTATTACTACAAATACAAATCTTCTCCAGCACCCAAACTGGCAAACAAATGCAACAACAGACACAAGTATCCTCTTCATTGTTTTTAAAAAGTTGTTTTTGTTTCTACTTTCGGCACTTCAGTGGTCAGCTTTAAGAGGAAAAAAAACTTATACTGTTTTATTTCAATCCATACTGCCATCAGTCAAGATAAGATGTCACATTTAGCTTGGGTTATAAGCTTTAAATGGCTGTGCATCAAGATATATGAAAGTTCAGTCAATGGCTTAAGACAGACCAGTGACTTGACATGCACTTTATAAAATGAAAACAACCAAAACTACAGAAGTCTGGTTGGTGAAACATCACAGTACAAGACAAGTTTCTCCAAAGAGTTTCAGCCTCTGACTCATAAACACCAGAATACAAACATTGTATCTGCTCATGAGTCAAAAGTGACAGTCAATAGTGTTCTGCTTGAAATATGAACCTAGATAAAACACCTTCCAAAAATCTCTCCACGCTTTTCAGACACAGGTTGGTGAGATGAAAAAAGTGCTTACCTCTCCTGGTAAAGGGTTAAAATAAATAAACAAGCACAATTCACAATAGCTGCGACCAGCAACAAAAAAGAGCACATATGAGGATAATAGCAAAACACTCAAATTAATTTATAGATCACACCATAGATTTTTGTTTGCTCAAATTGAGGTATTCTTTGATGGATGATCATTTCTTTACAAAATAAAACCTTGTAAAAAACAAGCATGAATTCATAATATCTTGACCAGCAACAAAAAAAAGATGGGATGCGAAGTACTGTGTACTTGTTTGAATGTTAAATCCTTTCTTTACTGTACATTTGTAAAGAAATACGGTAAGGAAATAAAAATTACTGTCTGCAACGATACCTCCCAGAGAGTCTGTGACAATTGATTTATGAGTTATGGAAGGGGGCGGGCTTAAAGTGTTGGGGCAGGGCAAGCCATGATGAATAAAAAGTTTGTGTGTGTGTTTCCACACTCGAGTCCGTGTGTGTTTCTACACACACAAGTTATTCACCTTTTTGTTACAGTCTACTCCCACTGCCACGCCCCCTTTTTGCCAGTTGGTCCAAACTGTCCTTTGGCTGTCCTTTGGCCAGTTGGAAGGTATGAACCTTTGCAATAGGCCATTCCCATTGCCACGCTCCCTTTCAGCCAATTGGCATGAACAAAAACACACACCTTCATACACACACACACACACACCTTCACACACACAAACACACACACACACACACACACACACAAACTAAACCTCCCAGGGTGAAAACTGTGGCCACAAAAGAGTGGGAAATTTTGTGGACCAATCGACCAACCGCTGGTTGCAGCTAGTAAATAAATACACACCTTTAAACAAAGACCTTTGTAAGGGTTTGAAAATACTGTAGGTCCCAAATTTTTATTATTCCATCACTGTTTATGCAGAATTGCTCACCTCATAACCAGATATGCCAGGATCTCCTTGATGGCCCATCCTCCCTGGAGCACCCTAGGGAAATTATATATTTAGCCCACTTTCGCCAACCAGCCAGAAAGTCCTTCAAACCATCTGTGGATGTCTTACCACTGGCCCGGTGGTTCCTCTCGCACCCTTCTGTCCAACAAATCCCATCTCTCCCTGTTCTCCCACTGGCCCGTTCTCACCCAGATGACCTTGATGGCCCTTGGTCCCCTGGAGAGAGGTCATCAATGAGCCGGTGTGCTCACTGTTCACTGAACATTTGTGCTAGCAGTTTGACAACCCAAACATTTACTACTGGAAGTCTACTGGACGAGGACTTCCAGTGTGATCCTCATTGAGGTCACTGACCTTATTGTTTATCACTATAGTAGAGAACCATTCAAGCCCTTCCAAAAGAGAGCAAATTGAGAGAGATCCAAGAATGAAAGGCGTATTTTAGCCCAAAGCAAAGTGAACTGACAAACCTTTTCTCCAGGCTTTCCTCTTTCACCGATTTTGCCAGGTTTACCGTCCTGACCCTGGTAAAAGAAAATCGAACTAGGTCATAAGGGGGCAAAGAGAGCTGTCTTTTCAAGGGAAGTGAATGAAATCAGGAATTAGCTGCTGAGATACTCACCCTTACACCCACCAGTCCAGGAGGCCCAGGGGGTCCCTCCTTTCCTTTCAGACCAATTTCACCTCTTTCACCTTTAGCACCCTCTAGACCAGCATCCCCCTTTTCACCCTGAGAAGAGTCGTATAAGTAAAATGAAAAAAGTGATCCATCAGGTAAGTAACAATATACTGGTATACACTGGTGTAATCAAAGGCAGAAACATGTTAATAATTTTCTGTACTGTAAGAAATATTTATATGTATTAAAATTAATATTAATTTCAAAAGTTGAATTCATAAATTACAAACTACCTCATTAAATTAAATATATCGATGAAAGGTCTGTCTGTGCTTACAGTTTCTATCTGAAACTAATGATATTCCACATTATCAGCTGACCAAAGAACTCAAGCGTATTGCAGAGCCTGTGGGGAGGAGGAATTCATTCATGAATTCACTTTCTCAGAGAATTCATTAATGAAATCATGTAATTCTCTGAAAATGAGTTTGAGTCTGAGGGTAGTGTAAGGTTTAAATACAATTTTAAACTGCATCCAGTATTCACACGCCATAAAGATGAGCAACACGGACCAGTAAAGGGAGATCCAAGTCCTACAGCTGGCTCGACATTAAAGCCTTGGTGCAACATTCTGAAGTAGCTGCAGCTTCTATGGTGATAGCTTGTAGACAGAAAGTTTCAGCCATTTAGTAAAAATAACACAAAAGCGTGACTAATGTCTTAACGAAGATGCAACAGGCTATGATTTTTTAAGTGATGTGACATTCTTTGAGCATCGCTCGTGCCTGAAAGTGGGCTGAGGCTCAGCTGTTCTTTTGATGCTATATTATCAAAACTGATGATGGAGACTTTGGTTTTGCGGCAATTTTACTGAAAGAAGTTGTCGATCAATGAAGCCTTTACAGCGTGCAGGCAGTTTTACGGACAGCTAACATGTCCAACTGAGTAGTTAAAAGTGTACAGAAGCAGTGCCTTCCTATGTAACAAGGGTAACAAATGGTAAATGGACTGTATTTACAAAGTGCTTCTCTGGTCTTTTGACTACTCAAAAGTGCTTTTACAACACAAGTCAGCATTCACACTTTTATACTCTAACAGCAAGATGGTTTCTCTACAAAGTGCCAACCTGCTTATTACAAACTCATACACACACATTCACAAACTAATGGAAAAGCCATCAGGAGCAATGTGGTGTTCAATATCTTGCCCAAGTACAGTTTGAAATGCAGACCAGAGGAGTCGGGGATTGAACCATCAACTCTTTAATTGGTAAACGACCTGCTCTCAGAGCAACAGCCACCCAATTAAACAGCAAAGCAAAGCAAAAAAACTAACTGTCTGTCAAAGTGAAAATATATCAATAAATAAAAAAGTAAAGTTTTTAAAAAAGCAAGGCTGGACTAAGAATTGTGCACTTCAGAAAAAGATGGATAAAAGGAGTAGAGGAAGAAAACTGTCAACTCCCAACAGAAACTAAGGAACACCTGTCAGGGAGACAAGAACAGTGCAATGTTGTTCCACCTCATGAATATTTTAGTAAACAGCATCAAGTCTACGTTCAAGATCGAGCTGTTAAATGACTCAACACTTACTATCATCACACTTCAAAGCCATTTGAGACCCTTCAGTATGCAGATAGTGGAAAAAGTAATGCTTATTTAGCTTTCTACTGTTATTAGTCTAACATCCACTGAAACATAGGAGATGTTTTTTTGTTTTTTGCTCAGTTTAGTACAATGGAAGCTCATTTGCAATCATGCTTATGATCAAAATTAACATTTTTTCCACAACTAATTTATATTCAGTCGTTTTTACTAAGATGCGATAATAACCAGTTCACAAATTCCTTTTAATGCCCTCTGCAACCTG
>JAQFJB010000021.1:11229895-11241713 GCA_029874875.1 Naso minor
CTGGTGCACACATTTTCTCTTTAACATTATTGCGCTTCCCCGCAATTTATGGCAGTAGGTCGTACTGCAATTTTGATAAAATGTTGAATAATTATGCAGCCCTAGCATCAAGGAATCCAAAAGGCGTTTTAACAACCCCTCCATTAAGACCTCAGGAGGGATGTTTGATACTTCCAAAAAACCAGCAGCTCTGTCAGACACGTTTATCTGTGGATAGCTACTAAGCATCACAACTGTAAATAGTCTCTAGTCGAAGATGAAACACCTTACTTGATTATCTAGTCATTAGTTTTGGTTCTCCTGTCATCTCAGCTTAGGCCTGTTGAAGAATTCATCGGTATTTATGTTTGGCTATCTATCACAGCTGACATGTTGCTGTAGACTCTGTCATATTTACATTCAAAGACATTCCTGCTTTCACGAACAGCTGAAACGCATGCCTTGTTAAACGGTCCATAGCCCACAAACGTCAAACCTTATCTCAGTGGAGAAAGATCAAGAACACAGAAGTGTGCTTTTAGTCATCACAAAACTTTTTCTGAAGACATTATAAAATTTTCTTGAAGTAATTCTAAATCTATAACTGACTCAGCAATCTGTTCAGATGCTATACTAAACCATTAATAAGAAATTTGTGGTCCTTTGGATCGGTTTCTTCTCCCTCATAAAAATGGTCTGAGTGGCTTCAGAAGCATGCAGAGCTGTGGTTTCCCTCATTGCCCAAGCAGGAAAGCTTTACTTAAAACATTCTTCTTGGTCTAACATTACCTAATACAAGACAGAGTCCTTTTAACAATGGAAAATGTGGGTAACCATTTTATGTTCGGCATAGGAACAGTGTCTGACAGGACGACATGGATACAATGTGGTCGATGAATGAGGAGAAGAAATACTTTAATTCAGACATCGTGTCCTGAACTTAGATAGGTCAGTCTTACTCTGCAGTTTTAAGATGACCTTACGCAACAGCTTTTTTCCATGTCTCTTCTTTTGTATCTTTTCAGTTCAGGCATTTAAACACTGGAGCTTGTTGTTTGATGCAGTGATGTTTGTAAGTTTTCACTGAAGCGAGTCCCCGGGATAGACAGAGAGTCATTTAAGTCCCAAGAAAACTGAGTACATCCCCAATAAAATGTGTGTTATTGACAGAATGTAGTGTCATACTTTTGTTGGATATTATGTGATAATGATTATGGTTATAGTCATGCATGCTGCAAATGTTTGAATGTAATTCCCACATCTGAAAACTTTATTTTACAAAACAGTGTCATAATCGAATCATCACTAGCGACCCCTAAGTCGAATGAGATTCTTTAAGCTGAGCAATCTTTTTTTGTGTCAGTCTGCATTACAATAACAGGATAAAAACAGACTGAAAAATGCACAGGGGTAACATTGCAAAGAGGAATCATAAATATAAGAATGGAACATGTTTCTATACAAACTTGCAAATAAGATTCACATAGCATGCATTAACTAAAAGAGACGCTGAGTGTTCAGTAAAAAAGGTTAAGCTCTTGTTTTTTAGCTGTGTATTCATAAGCAGGACAGTGCAGGAATGCAGCATTGCAGATATGAACTTTACAATATTCGGCACCAAATCTTCTTTTCACACGGGGCACAAAAACGGCTAAAACCGGCCCTGACAGGGCTGCTGACAACCCAGCAGGAGAGACGCTCTGTGGTGCAGAATGGTTTATAACTGAAGTATGAGCAGGACACACACTTTTATTTTTTTCGGAATATGTGGTAACGCATTAAATCCTGCTCTCGTTAACTGATATGTGGTCATAAACAAAAAAACATGAACTAACATTTGACTCGGCTGCCAAAACTCTGAGTTAGATCCAGCCAAGTGACATCATCATGACATACTGAGCACAAACTTCAAATAAACAAAACTGTGTGTCAGTATTGAGTTTTCTGCAACCTTTCAGATTTCAGGGCATCAAAGACGCAGTAAGAGTACCTAGCAACATCACTAGCCAATGTGATAAACTGTCAACATGGTTCTTCATTTTTTAGATATGCAAAACCTAGAAGTACAGGTATAGTTCAAGTATTTCTAAAGAATTAAACATTTGATTAAACTTTTCTGTATAAAAATGGTAAAGTCTATTTTTGAAAGACATCAAAAGACAATTTTCTATTTCCTACAATTCCTGCCTATCAAGCCAACACTCTTACTAAGAGTGTCTAGAGGTTCTTAACATAACAAAAATACTACTACTTATAATAATACTACTTTCAATAATGAAAATAAAGCACTTCACACTGTATAGCCTTTTATATTTTTACTCTAAATGGATGATTGTGTACAAGTGTTTTCTCCTTTTTACCTTCAGTCCTACTTCAAAAGTATCCATTATCTGAGCAGTCACACTCCCCCTTCAGAGGAATCTAGCACCTCACCGCCAGCCCCTTCACTCAGGTCAGCTATGAGCCTGGCTATTTCTACCACTGCTGCTAAAAGCGAAATCACACATTAATCAGCAACACTTTAGTAGGACACCACGTGCAAGGCAGGGAAAGGACTGAGGACAGACAATGAGGGAAATCTGACTCATTAACTCACGAACAAACTATTGTCAAATATGGAAATATTTCAGAGATACAATGATTGCTGTCATGGCCAGCTTCACAGAGCCACGACAGCAAGCTGTTCTAAACATCAAAGAAAGGCCAGTAAACTCTCAAACAACAATCTCTAATACTTGAAATCCAAAGATGTGTTCAGAAATCGGCCTGACGCAAAGAAATGTGGCAGTCAAGACTTAAAACACGCAGCATTGCAGTTCAAATGCCCTATTTTGTAAGCTATTTATTCCTAAGATCAACACTAAAAGACGGTCAGGAAGTAAGTCATAAGATAAACAAACACTCCTGCAGTGCATGAACAAAAAGAAAAATCCCTTTTTTGGCTTAAACATGGATGTGCTCATGCAGGGGTTTCCAGAGCAGGTGTGTGCTGTGTTTGTTGCGAGCTCACACACTCACCGGCGGTCCTGGTTCTCCCTTTTGTCCAGGTGGTCCAGCCAGCAGTGAGAACTGGGTCGGTTCCAGGTCAAATGTTTGGAAGCCATCTGTTGCAGCTGGAGTGACTAGAATAAGAGAGGTGGGTGTAACATCCTGCAAACTGGTCACTTTTGGCTCAGGTTTCTTTGAAGCTATTGTGGTAAGCTGCTGTTTATGGGGAAAGTAAGTGTTTGAAGAGGACCCCTGCGTGAAAGCTGTGGTCTGGAGGTTTGGCATCGTTTCAGATGGTCTGGTGGAAGCAGGTAAATCCATACTTTGAACAGGTTTCTGAGAATTAGCGTCTCCTTGTTTTGTGATCTGTCTAGCACTGCTGTGTGAAGTCGATTTGGGGTTTGGTGGTGTCACGCTGATCCTAAGAGACGTAGTGGCAGTTTGGGTTGGAAATTTAAATGGACTTTCCAACCCTGGAAGAACTGTTGGAGAAACAGACACAGCAGCAGGTTCTGTAGTGCTCATAGACTGATACACAGATGTTTTGTTCAGCATCAGTGAGCGGTCAGTTGGAACAATAATCGTAGTCCTGGTGCTTTCCTCTGTCAAGGCCAAAGTAGGTGTCTGGGCCTTTCTGGATATCTCCGTGAATGACAGTGGGGTTTTACGAGTGACAGTAATGTTTGGGTCAGTGGAAAATAGAGGTAGCAGGGCTGGAAACACCGGCCGATACGTGTCAGCTTCTCGGCAATGTTTCTTAATGTAATCACAATAGTTTTGAGCTGCCTTAGCAGAGGGATAAATGTCAAACTGACAGATAGCACCTTCAAACGGCACCGAGTTTTGGTTCATTTTGCCCAGCAGGAAAGAACCCTCTGCATCCAGAGCCTCCTCTTTCTTAAAATGCAAATCTGCATGTACACTTCTCTTTCCACAGGAAGTGTGGAAGAACACCTGGTGGCCTTGAATATCCAAGGCCAGACTGTGCCACTGGCCATCGTGAACATCATAGTCGAAACTCACAGAGCTCCTCTGCCCCACGTGTACCAGGACCTTCCCCGGTACGAACTGCACTCCAAGCTGCAGTTTCCTTTTCTTCGACAGAACTGAGAAAAGAAAAGCGCTGTTGATGCGATGGACAGACAGGCTGAGGATCAGGGACAGATTGGTGGAGCTGTAGGTAGCAGGGAAAACAGTGGGCAGAGGCACCTGAATACGTGCCCTCGGGGTAAGAATGACTCCAGACTTGAAGGGGATGACGCCATTAGGGATGGACCGCGTTCCCGAAAATGACGACCCGCCTGCCCTTCGCCCAGAGAGCCCGAGCTGCTGCAGAACATCCACATCTTCAGAAAACAAGAGAGAAAAGTCAGTGACTCTTGGCTTTGCAAACGTAAAACAATTAGGAACACTGGACACAAAGTTTTTAAAATACCGTGGAATTATGATTTATAAGCTTATACAACACGGCAAAGCACTTGCCTAGTGAATGCACCAGTTTATAGACTTTTTTCCCTAAATAAGTTCAACTTAAATTCATCACTAGTACAGGCATAGACTGCAAAGGTTTTGCAGGGGGCCATAAAAGAAAACTATCACATTATATAAACATCTCAATAAAAAGGTAAAATGAGTAAGATAATTGCCTAACACATTTCACTTTATATGTGCACTAAATAAGCTATTTAAAAGACAATGTGGCATTAATTTGTGTGGGACATCAACTAACACCCTCCCTCTGTGGTGCACTGATCTGCATCAAAGTATAAAGTCAAGAAAAATACAAGTGCTAATTATGTTGTGATGCAAAGATGGGAGTTCACAAGTTTAAAGTCATACAAATGGAAATCTTGCAGCAAAAAGCGACTTAAAAGGCTGCATATAATTTCCAATAAGGCCGCACATCAACATCCATTTTGGGGATTGCCGCATATTGTGTAATGGTTACATCAGTTTTAATTAGAACGATCACAGGAAACGGAGCTCGATGGGTCCCTGGAGAGGACAGTGGGGGGGTTTTAAGAGGTGCGTTACTGCAGAGACTGAAAGCCATCTCACTTTATCTGCTAATGTCTGCTGATTGAAGATGATGTGCTCTGACAGCGGCCCAAGCTCATGAAAACATACTTCAGCCTTTATGCAGGTCCTAATTGCTTCTTGCATCTCATGAGAGGAAAACAGGGGTAATTTTAACACATTACATCAAAATCAAGAAAAAATAAACTGATTTGTGTATTAGCCAATGTACATGGAGAAAAAAACGCAAAAGCTGTTAAGAAACATCTATTTACAAGCATCATTTTTCTTCAAAATTGTAGATTTTTTTTCTTCGTGATCATTCAGAATGCGTCGGTTTCCACTTAAACTATTTGCCGTAATGTGTTAAAATGATGTTAGCAATAATCATAACCCAGCTAAGCCCATAATGAGGCTCATCTGTTGCCACATTACACTGCAGGCAGGGCTCTGTCACTCACACATCATTTAACACTATTCTAGATGTTGGTCTTTGAGTCTCACTGCCCTGAAGGTGGAACACTTTAATACTCAAAGAGGCATTTTATGAGATTCTGACTCGCTTAACAATGAGTTCACAGTGATTCCATAATATTAAATGTGTTTGATCTTTTATATAAATTCCTTTAATGGCTGCAAATAAATTCTACATCTCTAAAACAGGTCTACATTATGGTATGATTTTCACTCAATACTGTATTGTTATAGGTGCAGTTTTACTACAGATCAGATTTGTAATGTTTTAAAGTCATTGTGCAGTTACCATTGCTTCTTCCAATTTTCCTGTCAGTCCCTTTTGCAACCTGTCATGTCCATGTTAAGTCATTTAAGAGGTGGGTCTCCACATATGGCCCCTCATAGATCGGCATCGTAGGGTCTGCCGCTGTAGGAGGTGTTGACTGACCGGGCAGCGGGGCTCTTAGCCCGGGGGAAGGACACGTCGTCATCCATGGAGTCCTTGGAGTATGGCACGCTGCTGCTGGCGCTGCTCCTGGCCCGGTTCAAGCTGGGTACTTCCACTCGTCTCGACGGCGGCTTCTGGTGGCTGAACCGGGTGCCTGTGACCTCTTCGACCCGCCTCTCGCCTCGGTTCTTTCCTCCGCAGCAACGGCAGATCCCGATGAACATGACGAAGCCGCCCAGGACTTCGAATATCCCGCCGATGTAGCCCAGGATGATGCAGTAGCCGACGCGCACGTCGACGAGCGGGGACACTGTTGTGACCTCCTGGAGGATGTGGGTGTACCAGGCGATGGGGATGATGGTCATGACGCCAGAGAGGAAGATCAACAGGCCACCCAAACCGGCCACGGTCCAGTTAGGATTGTCCTTCCAGCAGCGGACCCCCGGGATGGCCACGGCCAGCCCGATCAGAGTCACGATCAGGGAGGCCAACATCAGACCCCGCGCGACCTCGATGATCTGGTTGCTGAAGTACGTGGTGTCCTCCAGGTTGCACTCCGCTCTCGTGTCCACTGAGGTGGCCCTGCAGATGTCCCAGATGCCCTGCTGGATGAACTCGTCCTCCGGAGTGTTCGGGATGCTGTGGAGGGTCCTCCAGTTTGGGGCTACGGTCGCGGTCAGGTCCAGGATCCAACCGCAGGGCGCCAAAACCATCCCAAAGATGAGGATTCCCGGCGTGCGCAGGGACACGCGGATCCACTCCTCCGCTGAGCGCCTCGGCATGACTGCTGCTGCTGATGTTCTTGTGTTCGCACTCACTCACCTCGGTGTAGTAAATTTTAACAGGAGCGACTGAGTTTTGACAGCAACAGCTGCTCTTAAAAACAAGTCCGACTGAAACCTGGCAGTGGGCGGGGCTTTAGCCTCACCTGTCTGCCTCAAAGTCCCGAAATAGGACAGGTGTGGCGCGCCGTGCGCAGCCGGGCTGAAAGTCTTCCCATCCTCACCTGCAGCCGCAAAGACGGAGAAAGGGGAGTTTCGACGAGGCTTTTATCATGCAAATGTGTGTGAAGAGCGATAAAGAGCAGGAAAGAGATCCACTTTTGTTGGTGAATTAGTCTCTGGAGCGCGCCTTATATTCTGCTGGCTCAAGTTTCACAATAATAAAAGCGCTTGCCGATATTTTTGCCCATTTGTAATAGTCCTTAATGAATTTAAAAGTCTGCATGAACACATAAACAAACAAAATCAGCCATATGTATTTTTTTCCACCAAATTTTTTAACCTTTAAGTCATATGTCCTGATTTTCCAGCTTTTTGTTGATTTAACTTTTTAACTGTAAAAAAATATATAAATTCAATCAGAATAAGATGCATGTAAACTTTTCATCATATTTTTAATCTGTGTGATATGTTCTTACTTTGAATGTTTTTGTCGATTTAGTTTTTAAAAAACCTTTTTTAAAGTTTAAACAAAATAAGCTGCATGTAATTTCTTCACCGTATTTTTTAATCTAAGTCATATGTCCTGATTTTCCAGCTTTTTGTCGACTTTTAAAATTTTTTTTACAATCATTATTTTATATATTTATATTGCTCGCATGAGTAGCCTGAGAAAACACAGCATGAAGGCCTCATATGAGTTAAAATTTGAAAACAACATAAAAGTACAATCAAGGAAAAGGTTTAAATATGCAGATTGAAACTTTTGCAGTCTAAAATATGATGTAATTAAAATTCTTATACTCTAGTTTCTGCTCAGATAAAAACACAACAGGCTGCTGTTTTTTATAAATTGAACCAGCTGCTTGTTTTGGAGGTCGTGTGACAGATTTCACGTTTAAAGTAGGCCGATATGTCACCTGGTGATCGGTTATTATCGAAAACAGCCATACATGGGAACCATTTTCAGTAAGAATGTGGCTCAGCAGGAATCCTCTGACAACGGTTCAAATACCTTTCTGCCTCTTTGTGTTCGTCTCCTCCTCTCTCTTTCATGTATTTCACTCTGCGTTTCTCTTTGTGTAGCTGCTTCTCCTCCCCTCTTGACTATCTCTGCTCTTTTTTAAGGTTTCCTCTCGTTCAGTCGTGTAGCCCCATGAAAGTGAATCATTCACAATGCTATAAAATCTCTTCAGGAGGTAAAGTTCATGTGCATATTTCTGATAGTGAAAAACCCAAACCTGAGCAAGTCTCATCGGACACACAGACCCTGAAAGCAGAGTGAGAGTGGGACTCTCACTCTGCTTTCACGTGGTCATTCCGTTTTTAAGGAACTGATCAACCTGCAGCAGATGATGCAGCTGGAGACCTCACTTTTGCATTGGACGTGGTAGTTTTGTGCTTTTTTTCCTTAAAATATGTAAGATGCACATTAGCACATCATTTCCATCAGCTGCACAAATTCAGTTAAATGCTCTTGAAGCCATCGGTGTTGTTATGTTGTCGTGCTGAGAATAGTTTTTCAGGCCAAGACTGAGCTTTGACACACAGAGAGAAGGAAGCATGTGAGGTATGTCAACCAACCGACCCTTCCACTTCTAAAAGCACAGTCATGGTTATAGCAGCTGTCACCAGGTCAGCCGTTTTACGTTAAATCTAGTCAAGAGTAACCACTATGAATAAGTGTCTTATTTATTTCAACAACCATGGCACAGCCACGGAAAAGGATAGGATATCATCGTTATCATTTTCTGGGTGTAAGATAGATTATTGTGTAAATATAATAACATCCCATCAAAACAGTCAGTCCTTCACTTTAGCATGAAATCCATAGACAGAAAAAGAGTCTATTCTGACTAACAGAAATTACGCTAAAAGATATAAAACTCAGCTTTGCTCAGAATGAATCATCATTTTTGATCACTGAATCCTTTTCCATGTCAGCACTCTATGACCATACAGTGACAAATGATGACAGAATCATTTTACTAACCTTGATAAAAGGCAAATTATTTCCAGTAACACCTGTGATGGTGTTGACAACAACATACACACATGCACACACACAGAGCATGCAAATGACAAATCCAAAGTCAGGTTGATAACCGAGAATGTCCTGCTGTCACTGTACATCTGCCATATGTTTAAAAGTTATTTCTGTTCATTTTTACCCTCAGGTCAGTGCTCTATTGAGAAAGGATAACTTCCCAGCTTTGTGCAGGTAAAGAACAGGTTGAATGTTCCCACAGACTATTGCTAGACTTTGAGTAAGATCCAGAAGTATTTGTGGAATATTAATTTGTTCCTGAATAATTTGAACCACCACTGAAGGTACATAGTTGAACGTGAAGCATAGCAGGGTAACCAAAATAGTGTTGAAGGCTTTTCTCTTTATCTTGTCTCCTGACTTCCTCTGCTTTACCTCCCCCTCCCTGTCTCCCGGGCCAGCTCGCTTCAGAGAACACAGAATTGAGAAGTAACAGAAGAACAACAGGAACAATATGGAAACAAACCACATCAATATAGCCAAAGATTTTACGTAATTTGGCAAAGTCCACATAACCAAAAGAGTAAAAAGGATGTAACACCAGGCCAGAGCACAATGTGCCACCTTATACTTCAGGGGCTTGAACCTGGAAATGGAAATAAAGCACAGTGCTCAGTAAATTAGTTATTCTCACATGACTGAGGTGAAAAATGTAGGAAAGCAGTTTAAACATTTACCTGACGAAGGTCAGAGGATGGACGACTGCAATGTAGCGTTCCAAACACATACAGCTCTGGAGCACGGGCCGGCAGAGCCACATCAGATGGGACTGTAGCTCCAACAAGATACTGAGTCCAGGACTGTGATTTCCAAAACTGAACATACAGTACAGCTGTGCCGGCAGTCCCAAACAGTAAAGTGCCTCACAGCAAGCCAGGATTAGGGAGTAGATTTCTGAAGCCAAAGCCTCTCTGGTTCCATTACAAAGGAGCCAAACCACCCATATGTTTGCTGGGAGGCCCACCACAAAGTTACTCAGCATGAAGATGGAATAAACCACAAGACCTGCACTTGTGTCATCACGGTTAGGGAAACATTTTGCTGAAATGTTGTTGAAAAGAGAATCGTTGAGCTGAAGTGTGGACATTTTCTCGGTGGTCGGTTGGTGTGGAACCTCCAGTATGCACAGTGGTCACAGGTGGTTTTCTAAGCAGCAGCTTGAAGCTTGTCACCCTCTAAAACATGTCAAGTGTCAAAAATCATTTCATGTGGCGGGTCAGTCTTTGCTGCTCTGCTCTGCGTTCTTGTCATTAAACCACTGCGGCACATCACTTAGTCCTTCCCTATGTAGCAAATCACTTGTGATGCAACTTGTCCTTATTAACCAAACAAATGCTTAGCATGCAAACAGACTGATTTGATTAAGTTTTGTTGAAACAGAAAAAATCATCATCACATGATCAAATGACCATATGTATTTATTTATACATATCATACATACAATTCATTATCAATTTTACACAACATACATGTTATTTTACTTGATCCAAAATTCCCTGACATAATCAGAGAGTGGTCTAACGGCAACAGTCTTTATGAGACAGTTTTGTCTTGATAAAAATATCAAAACTGGGAGCTGCAGAAACATCCACCATTCTGAAATTTATTTTAATAATTTTCAAACTGAGGATTGTGGTGGAAAAAAAAGTCATTATTCAGTATGCAGCTTTCTTTTGGTATACTCATATATTTGTCATCTTTGTGTACTTCTTTTATATATTCATGTACTGGCCACAATGTTTAAGGTTTTGTTCACATAAGAATATCTAGTTTACTTTATACAAAGGCCTTTTCTCTTTTGTTCTGTGACTTAAAGCTCTAACCAATTCACAATGTTTCTTTGAAGAGCTCTCCTGTTTGCAGGGAGTTTTTCTCTCAGCTGACAATACATCTTTCTCAAGGTTGGAGGTCACAATGTCTTAGATGAACGAGAGTGAGTCACATACTAGCAAAGGCTCTCGTTTTTTCTCCTCAGCTCATAAAAAGAGGTGTTATGTTTTTTTAAAAAGAAAACCTGTGCTCAGACTCTGCACATTGTGTGTGTGTGGGTGTAGACATTGAGCCCATTGGCCAGAGAATGATCAATCTTCTGTACGCTCCGATTGTAATTTCTTTTACTTTATAAAATCGTCACAAGGACAATGTTTTGTGCAAGATCTTCTTCTACTCATTTCTCTGAAATTTTCACGGTAAGGATGATTTGTTTGCTAAGTTGTTCAGATGAACTGCAGCTTGAGTTGCACCGTCTGCTGTCTGACCAGCTGGAGGTCATGTTGGAGCAGAGACGACGAAGGATAAAGGAGCAGGCTGATCACATGCAGACGTTCAACAGTGAGAAACATCTGCGTGTCTGTATTTGTACCCAAACTCCAAACTGGAAAGATCATTTTTAATTTCTTCTTTGTTTTATTTATTTTTCATGTCTTTTTACATAAACAACCTGCTAAAATTGTAAAAAGAAAATGTTTCTGTAATAAATGGAATAAAATTCAGTGCACAAGTATCTTAAAAAATGTACGCAAAAAGTTCGTGAAATAGGTATTTCACTTAACTCTTACACAGATGTCTGTATAGTATTTGTTGCCGTGATGGAGACACTGGTATTAAAGTTCAGAAAGATTTTGATATCCCTGAAAAAACGGCTGTCTACAGAAAAGGAGGAGTAGCTGCAGAAGAAGACATGAGTTGGACTAAATCTGTTCAGCTCTCTATCTGTTCAACTCGAAGCTACGACCTGCAGAGCAGGATTTTATTTTAGCAGTACAGCTCACTATAAAGGTGTGATCCAGTAAAATCTGCCAGGATGCATCATAAATCTTTACTCTTGTCTAAATCCTTGTCCTCCTCTCTCCAGCTGATATCCTGTTGAGGTCCCACGCGGTGTTTTACAATGTCCAGGACCAGTTCTGCGACTTTAAGAAGATTCTGTCATGCTTTAAGAAA
>JAQFJB010000021.1:11326949-11339956 GCA_029874875.1 Naso minor
CGCGGCAGATAATGTCTTATTTAGAGGCTGCATTGCCGTGGCCCCGTGTGCTACTATCATATGGATACGAAGATATCAGATGGATCTAAATAAATCCGAAGGACTCCAAGCTGCACCAAAATTGTCTGGGTGAGTATATGAGCGTATGTATTCCTATAAATAAGGTCCAGGTGTCAAAAAACGGGAATTCCCCATTAATGGCTTTTTAATTCAGTTTAAGCATTAGTAAGACATTACTGATTGTATTAAAAGGTAAAAGACTTAATTTTTGCAGTAATATCTTTCAGTTAAACAGCTCCGAAACAAGTTTTTTGTTTTGTTTTGTTTTCCAGACTGAACTAAACTATACTGTGCACAGAAAATATATATGAAGCGCCGAAACCGGTTGGTCGAAGTAAAAGCACTAAGAGGAGAATTTTCGAGTGTGCAACTTACTTTCTTCTATACAAATCAGACTAAACTAAACTATACTGTACACAGATACATATGAAATGACCAACTTGAATTGTAACTTTAGAACCATATGGGACTAATTGGCTTTACTGTAAATGCATTTGCATTTGCAACAAGTAGCTTTAACTGTAAATGGTGTAAAAATTTGAGTGCTGGTGGAATTAATATAAATCTGAGTAAATGGCTTGTCTCTTGTTAGTAATGCCAGACCTTAATTTAATGGTATCTAATTAAAGAAGCCTGTAAAGGGCATTAGCTAACTGCAGCAACTACTTACAGCCATAGATACTGTAGAAGCAAAGCTCATAGTGAGCAGCAGCTAGCGGTTTCTCTGTTGACATGTTGCCCCGAGCTAGCTTGAAGCGAACTGTCCAGTGTAATGGCTCTGTGGGCCTCTGTTGTCCACGCTGCGCTGCATTGCTGTGAAGTTAATTTCCATGCTGTGTGTGCCATAATGGGCATTTGTTTTCTTGTCACAACAAATTTCTCTGCGGTTCAACCTCATTAATTAAGTTCCCAAAGAAGTCGTTACCATGGGGTGCTGTCGGTTTGTTCCGCGTCAAATCAAACTTTGTGTTTAACCTTTGACCTCAAGCACATCAGAGGGGTCCATTCGTCAGTCATTAAAATCAATATCTGGTTATGTCTCTCTGTTTTTCACTTCCCTCAGTGTCACACACTTGCCTTTTCTTCATGGTAATCTCAATATAGCAGCCTATGAGATTGACCAAGAGGGTGTGTCCACTGATCCCCTGTGGTTTGCATTCAGTGTCCCATCTGTTTTTTAGTCAGTTGAAGCTTTGCTTTTG
The DNA here is from genome assembly GCA_029874875.1 of Naso minor. NCBI lineage: Eukaryota > Metazoa > Chordata > Actinopteri > Acanthuriformes > Acanthuridae > Naso > Naso minor. The sequence continues at coordinate 11,328,212 of JAQFJB010000021.1, forward strand.
ATCAACTTAATGCATGTGCCCTGTGAATTAAAAGCTCAGAAATACATTTTGTATTTTCTGTCAAGCTCAGGACCAATCAGTTCCCACTGTATTTGTTCATATTTCCGTGTGTGAGGAGTTTGAAGGTGACTCAATGACACCTTGGCGAAAAAGTCTTGAACACTGGCTTTGTCTGTGCAGTAAGAAGCAGATGCTTAAACATGAGATCTGATGCAACTTTTGAAGACATTCAGAATAACCAACATACCAAGTATTGTGCATGTTCTTGGTTTTGCTTATTCTCAAAAAAAAAATAAAAAAATCAACCAGCTTATATAGCATCAGATACCATCTTTGACCTTCTTGCTACACAAACTGTTCAGATTCTTCCTCAAGGTCAGAAAATGGTTTGATTCTGACTCAAGGTGTAAGTGAATGCAAAAAACAAAGCAAAGATTGCAGTGACATCTTGCGTGGCATTCTTTTCTTGCTTTTCATCCTATTTCCCCTCGCTTTCTCAACCTCACTCTCTCCTAACCTGTGCCTATCTGTGTCCATATATGTGCTGCATCCAGGTATCAAGAGGAGTACAGTATGGACTCAACCAATGCCCAGTAAGTCTCTGGCAGCATCATGCTTGCATGGCATGGAATTTTGGACTTTATTGCAAGTACCGAAAGCACATACTGTTCACTTTGGAAATTGCATCAACTGGATGTGGATTTAATGCCTTGACCTTGTTTGAAGGTTATGTTGATATTAAACATATCAGTGGGATGGGAAATGATCATTGTTGTATTGGTGCAGAATGCTGGGAGTAAATCATTCATATGTGGCTACCTTTTCAACAATTGTTGTGGCAAAGTGTCATAGAAAACATTAAACTGAACAATTGATGATTTTTGTCACATTGAGCTACACCACAGGAAATGGTGAAAAGGCAGCTTGTGTGTTTTTTAGCAACTTTCCCAGATGTATTTTCTGTCCCCCGACTGAATGTGCACACCAGTCTTCACTCGATGTCAGAAGTGCATAAGCAGAGATGAAAGAGTTTCTCAACAAACTAAAATCTGCAGGTCACAGTGGAGCTAAAACGTTAACATGTCTGTTGTATGTTTTGTATTTAGTGCGCACTGTGCATGCTGCTGAGTCACTGATCATATGAAAGTTTACTATGGAATTACTGCCGGTGTGTTACTGTGTTTTTAGAGTATCCGTTTTTTTGCAACATTCACTGTGAGACCACAGGAAATTTCTGAAAAACCCAAGCTGCTGAGATGTAATGATAAAAGGAGCAAAGCATGGATGCCACACTGATACATTACAGTGTTTTTTGTTTTGTTTTTTTTCTTGTAAATTTGTGGAAATAATTCTTTGAAATTCTCTTTTAGTTGTCAGCTTTGCTTAGCTTGTTCCAGAGCAAAAAATTGATCTGTGTTATTTAATTTGCAAAAGAAAAGTGGACCAGAAAACATCATTGACCATTTTTTAGCCAGTGGGCAAGAAAAATAAGGCATCTCTGTCTCTTTCCAAGGAAATTTTGTTGCTTTCAGCTCTTGGTTTGCAGTGATCTTAGCTTTTAATAAAGCAACAAAATGCCAGTTGTGTGTTGAGGCAACTTGAGAAGAACATGCAGAGACGCAACAATGATGGACCATGAAGCTCAGTGATGGTACCAGGTACGTGTCCTGTGTCTCTGAGGCTTACAGTATGAAAGGACGCAATAAATTCACTTTGAATGGGTCCTGTTGGGATGCCATTTTCTCCTGCTTTAAACCTGAAGTATTACCATATAGGTGAGCTGGAGTCTTTCTGCAAAAGTAAGTCCTATGTGTCTGTGTATTTAAGTGCTGCAAGGAAAGAGAACCGGGGTGCTTGACTCAAATCTCTTTGGTGAATGACAGGTACCGATCCAAAAAACTCAAACACGTCCATGAAAACATCAGCACTCACTGATAAGTTTTGGATTATTTTTTTGTTTTGTGTGGCCGTGCAGTTTCAGCACACGCTAAAGAAAGCCCAGGGTTGAAATGCATCCATTGTTGTGCTGCTGCGTTGAAATGAAAAATATTAAAACTGATCAGTGAGTGCTGATATTTTCATAGACTTACTAAAGCGCTGCATGCCAACATCATGCCAATGTAATAACCTTTCCACCTCGTGAGGTAGCAACGCGTGTACAAAACCATCTATTTTGTTGGCCTGGGTGAAATTAGGATCTGATTGAAGATGTAAAGATTGCAGCTGTTATGCTGTTGCCTCTGCATTGCTCTGTGCACAGTGACAGGACTTCAAAACTAGAGCCAAAACCTGTTTACCAACCAGTCCTCCGCGGGCTTTGTTAGCCTCTCGAATCAGTTTACCACCAGCACACGTTGACACAAAGATTTTTTTTAACACGTGCCAGCTAATATAAAAATGTATTTATGGTTCATCCTGTTTAAAATTAATCATGGAAATGTTATCCCTGTTCATTTTTGTATGCTTCTATCTCTTTCATGGTGTTTTTGTCATTGACACTTTCTGGCACTCCTAGATGTGACATTGTGTTGTAAATTAAGTTCTCACATACCATACGATCACGTAACATCAAACTCAAGTTTAGCACTACAATCTGACAAAATGCATATTTTCTGGGGGGCACATTCAATTTCCCTGGGACTCACATGACCGCTTGTGGGTCCCTGAAAATCAGGAAATCCTAAACCCATCAACATCACTGAAGGCTTAGACACCTGTCAATCAAGCATGCCCCAAAACATGAATCTGCAGTATATCCTTAAAGAAACATGAGTCCTCAGAACTGCTGCCAGGATATCCTTTGAAAGGAGAGACATTAACTGTTAAGATTCTTTTCTAACTTTGTATTAAGGTTATACTGGTTTATACCTATTTTAAATGGTCTGCTACCTTATACAGTCTGAGTTGTTTATCCCTGCATGTGGTCAGTACATGCTGGCAGCAGACCCACGGCAGAGTTTTCCCCCGCTGATTGGAGAGCTTTTGTAAAAACTGTTGACATGCCAGTGATTACCATGGACACCCTCTTTTGGCTGATGGAGCCTGTTGCATTTTGCGGTATGCACATTGTTAACCTTGCAGCATCACACACACACACACACACACACACACACACACACACACACACACAATAAGACTCCTCCCTTAATTTCACTGTGTTAGGCTTAAAATTCAAGGCACAGCATCCCAACACTTTTCTCAAGGGGTAAAGGATCATAGTGTAACTCAAAAACACAACAAATTCGGGCAAATGGCCTTGTGTTATGGAAACAACCTCAATTTTTATTTATTTCCTTGAAATATATTACCCAGAACCAAGATGTCTAGCATAACATTGATGTGTTTCCTGCCTGTGGTTGCAGGGAAACGCATCACAGGAAATGACCTGTTATAGATTTCGCTTACCTTACCTAAAATAAAGTTGATTTTTGCATGTGCTGCAAACCACAATGTTTGGTTTCACTAGAGCAACAGCACATGAAGTGCATTCATAGTAAGTGCATGACCCACTTCAACTGATTTTCTCTAAATATGGAGAAGCTCAATACTGAGAGCAACAACACTTGGTAGGCAGCAAGTTTTATTTAGTTTCTGGATTGCGCTGAACATCAGCATGGTGATTGAAGCAGTGAAAGTATGTGCAAGTGGATTTCACACAATGTAAAAGAAATGTTATTCTGACACTGCGTGACCTCGATAATACTGGCTATGTAATAGTAATGTCCTACTGTTGTTATGGACATGTCTATGTAGTGTGTGAACGGAGGCTGGTGTGATATCTGCGCTTCTTTTACTGAATTTGGTACTGTGTTTTTTACAGTTCAAGAGAGGAAAGTCAGTTAAGTAGTTGTAAAACACATCACAGTTAAGTGTAGACTCTTGGAGAAAACAGGTTACATCTCATTCATATTTCTGCAATGACTCCTTCAAGAAGCCATTCTTTCTTGACAGAGGTTTCCATTAGAGCTGCAGCGATTAATCAAATAATCAGTTAATTAATAGAAAGTTAATCACCAACAATTTTGGTAATTGATTAATCGTTTCAGTCATTTTTACAGATGAAAACGTTTGAGGCTTTAAGGTTTAGCCTCTTACATGTGAGAATTTTCTTGTTTTATGTATCATTTATGATGGTAAATGAAGAATCTTTGTGTTTTGGCCTGTTTGTTTGGACAAAAGAAGCAAGACATCAAGACGTCAAGACGTCACATTGGGCTCTGGGAAATTGAGATGAGCATTTTTTTTACACTTGTTTCATGAAATAAACAATGGATTGATTAATAGTGAGAATAATCTACAGATTAAGTGATAATGAAAATAATTGTTAGTTGCAGCCCCAGTTTCCGTTTAGAAATTTGGAATGGAGTTTCTTCTTCAGCTTTAAAATGACGACAGTATTCCTCTGTGTCATCTTTCTGACTGGTCTAATTTAATTGAAAATAAACAGCTCTTCTTTACTTTTACTTTGTTGAAAGTTTTAGCGTAAAAGGCTGACAAAGGTTGATTCTGCCTTTATCAAAATATGCATGCAACATCAGAGGTAAACACTTCATGGATATGCATGTTTTTGTTCTAGTGGTTGCAGTTTGTTGTTGCTGTACTTTCATTTAGTAATGAAACCGTTTCACTTTCAGGGGAGAATCACTACCCTGTTATTAATTTACAAAACAGAGGGGAGGGAGTAGTGAATTTCAAAGATATCTTTCAACATTAGTTTGTTTTCTCTTTTTTATTGAGCTTCTCTCTGAATGACCTTGCTCATGTAGAGAATTTGGAGATCAGGCCCATGGCCTGGAGTGTTTTACATCTCAGTTTTCACGGCCACATGCTTTGTCATTTTCCTACACAAGGACATGGCCTCTTGGGTTTCTCAAAGGTTTTTTTTTTCCTGAAGTATAGTTTCTTTTTTTAGTCAATGTCCTATTTCTCAGAGTAAGTTAAATGTCATCTGCCATTCTCAGCCATTTATAGTGTGATACCCAGTACATTGGGATTATTCTTTGTTAGAGCAAGCTGCTTGTTTCTTTACAAGGCACCAAAGATGCCATCAGCCAACAGCCTTGTATTTTCTGGCCCCATTCTGACATTATGGGGTCAGTGCTTTATAATGTGCTAAACCTTAGGGTGACTCCCTAAGATTAAAATAAAAAATGCCTGATAGTCTTGTGTAGAGTTGGTCTGGTTAATGTCAGATTTAATAGTGAATAACCAGCATCTCCCTAAATCATCTTAGGTTTTATGGAATTTGCTGGATTAGACATGCCTCTGATGTTTTGAGGAGCAAGACACATTGCTTGCATTTATATTTGCCTTTCTTAGGGACTGCCTGGCGTGTCAACCAGCTGTTCTGCAAAAATTAGACTGCTGTGGAAATCTCTGCTTCAATCAGAAGAAAGATTTGCCGAATTTGTTTTTGCATAAATGTAAATGTGTAGTCAACAACAAAGTGAGCAGCACTCTTATTATAACTGCACATTACTGTCCCCAAACGCCTAAGAGACCTGGAACGCCATGTGATAATTGCTTTGAATCAGCGTCTTTGGGATGCTGGTTCAAGGCCAAACTATAATAAATTCTGCTGCAGTGCACTTAGGCTCACACAGTGTTTTAGAACACAATGCTTCAGGGTTGTCTAGGTCCTTGAACACATCATGCTCATATTCAGAGTAGCTAGGACCCTCTTCACAGCTCCCACGCACATACGCAGCAGCTTATAGAGTGTATGGATGCCTCAGAGGACCAGAAATGACCTGTACCTCTTTCATATACATCTTCTCAGTCCACAGGCCATCCAGCTCCATTAAGGTGATTATCCACCCCCGGCTGATTGTAACCGAAACTGTTACATATTCCTCTTGAGGTTCCTGCCTTCAGTATCCATTTGACTAAGTACTTTCACAGATGCCCATGTCTGGCCTGAAGCCCATTCAACTATTTTGCACCGTAATGAAGCTATTAGACAAGACCTCCAACATGGGAAGTTTTACATGCAGCTTGGTGGAACAGAAGCAGAGACTCTGCAGACTGATTACTCATGTCTTAGTGTAATATTTTTAGAATCTTTGCAGCTTTTGTATCATGCACAGTTCTGAGGGTGATGCTTAGGAAATGTTCTATTTTCAGATGTTTGTTTTGTAAGAGGGGGGACATCTGAAAAAAAAAAAAGAACAGAACTGTGATCAGGCTAGAAAGAGAAAGACTTATTATACTGTTTTGAGAACATTATGCAATGTTATTGTTCTGTGCTCTGATTCTTCGCCATAAGTCATGGTTCTTATAGCAATCATCAAAAACATCTAGGGCTGTCAAATTGTTCTTTTAAAAAAAAAAAACGTGTTAGTTTTGTTGACTTACTTACAAACACATTCGCAGTGGTTTGCCCATACACCCTGCGTTTTGCTCCTGATATGTGTTTGAGTCAAAAATTACATAAAATGCTAATCTGAGTCTAAAATAAAATAACATGACGAATAAAAAAGTCACAAGCACTCAGGACCGTTTAGAGTTGTTGGAAAGTTTATCTGATGATTTTAGGCGGAGGCAGGCTAGCACTTCTCACTGACTACCAGTATTTGAATAAAGCTAATTAGCGGTGGGCTAGCTCTGTCCGTATCTTCCTTGTTACTGCATGCACAGTTGAAAGAATGGTGTCTATCTTCTTGTCTGGGTCTTGGGAAAATGCATGTAACAAAAAGAAAAAACAAGCCACTTAGAGGCGTATTGTTCGTTCTTCTCCATGTCTGCTGGTAGGAAGCAGAGACCACTGCGGCAGCTTGACTAAAGCCACATTCACATGGAAGCAGGCAGACGGTAGACAGCAAAGCGGATGCCATTCACAGACCGTCTGCCATCCACCATCCACTGTCTGCCCGATTCCGTGTGGACGCAGCATAAGGGTGTGCTGAAGGGACAAAGCAGCAAAAAAAGAAAAAGAAAAAGGAAAATGGCCTTTTAATTGATCCCGATTAACATGTAACTGCACTCGCACAGCCTGATTGGTCAGAGACAGTGGCTGAGCTGATGATTTCCACTGTAGTTGGCATGGGTACTTGAAGTTGATTTTGTTGCTGCCAAATGAACATCATGAGTCTAATGCGTTCCACAAGACTAGATGCATTTGCAGAGCATGCAGATGCTTCAGTTAACCATCTCTGGATTTACCCAATTTGCAGGCTTATTCCCAAAGTTTCCATGACAATATTTTGCCAGCAACCTGCTAATACTGCTGTTCAACTCTGCTTCCTCCTGCAACACTTTGACAAGTATTCCATATGGCGCAGAGCATCTGGCAGCTTTGTGACAATGTTTTTTTTTGTTTCCATCACCGGAATGAGCGCAGGCGTTTGAACAGCTCTGTTCTGTCAACCAGATTATCCTGAGGTCAACAAGCTGTTTGATGTTTATTTACAGAGTCGACACAGCAGTCGTTTTTCTTTGTGTTTCAGGCAGGGGTGCATCAAATTATAATCCTATCAATGGTAACAGTCATGGTGTACTGTTTGTGTGTGTGTGTGTGTGTGTGTGTGTACACTATGTGCCAATTAAAAATGATACTTCACTGCAAAATGCTGTTTTGTATATTAGTTACTCACCCTTAGATTTCTTCAAATGAAGAATATATTTTTTTCCTTGTAGCGTTCGTACATGGTAAACGTCTTTTTTTCCAAAAATGCAAGATACTTTCGCTGCTTTTGCTGGCAGCCCACTGAGATAAACTAATAAAAATGATCTAAAAACGTCCATCCAAGACTCTTAAAAGCTTTGTGTGGTATCCAATTCTTCTTTATGGTGTCATAGGCTCAGTACTTCCAAAACACTTTTATTTTGGCTAAAAAGACTTTAAATTCAACACATTCGATCCAGTGTTTATTCTAAATGTCAGTGACCTCTGGCTCCAATAAATATGGTGTGCCAAAAACTGCAGAAAGTCTCTGCACCAGCCACTGTTGTTCGCTTACAAGTTTGGGATAACTTTTTAGCGTTTTTATACAAAAAAGAACATAAAGATAAGCAAACATAAGTTCACCAACGTTTAGAATAACCGCAACACGCAACTCAAAACATTGGGTTGGATGTGGTGGATTTAGTGGATTTTTAGCTGAAATATGAGTGTTTTGGAAGAATTGAGCAATATGTCACTTTAAAAAAATGGTTATGTCATTCTGAAAGGGAGGGGGGCCAAATAAAGAGTATACCCACTTCAGGCAGGCACCACTAAGCTGCTGTCCGTAGGCTGCCAGCAAAGGCAGCAAAATTGAGTGGTTTGCATTTTTGTGAAAAACCTTTTGACCGTAAAGGAACGCTGCAAGGAAAAAGATATATACTTTAATTTCATTTTAAGACATCTGAGGGTGAGTGATTGATATACTAAACAAAACTTTGCAGTGAAGTATCAGTTTAACCAACTGAATCCTTTTCTGGCGATGGGCTATTGCTCTTAGGTCGCTTTCACACCTAACCAAACGGACTGGGTTCGCTTGGGGGGCTGAAAGTTACAACACTGGTGCATTTATCACTTGTTTCGGTTCCGCTTTCACGCTGCAATTTCTGAACCGCACCAAAGTTTCTGAGCGTCAACAGTCAACATCACAACGGTTGAAACGGCCGCTCGTAGATTGGACAAAGACCTGCTGGATAAACAAGCAGTAAACATGGAGCAGCATGTGAAGTTAGCTGTTTTGGGGATGTTGTTTCTTTTCTTTCTTTATCAATTGCACATGGCTCAGCAAGCCGTGCAGTACGACCACCATGTAAGGCAGCGAGGCAGGGCGCATTTCGCTCTTACAACTGCACCGATGACAGAGAAACGGCACCAGAGGAAAAGACGGAGACTGATGAGAGATGTCGAGTTGTTGGTGTTGCTGCTACACAGACGGCGGGCAAGGTATGTAACCTCACAGACTACAAACAGGGGTGGACTGGCAATCTTGTATTGTGCTTCGTTACATTATTTGAGGGAATGCTACAACGTTAACGTTACCTAACTACATACTAGTGAACGCAACCGTCACTAATGCTAACGTAGTTCCTCAGGGATTGAAGCTGTTAATTTTCTAACTTTGACAATATAACATGTGACAACACATCAGCACAGAGTTTAAGGACTGTGACTGTTGGTAGTTGTGATTGATTTTGTTTAAATATGTCAAATTGTGAATTTATGGGTTATGTTGTTCAGACGATTGAGCTAAGCTAACTAACTGCTAACGGTGGTCACTTGTTGCCATAGCAACATTGTTAATGTAGTCATCTGACCATACTTCAAGGAGAGCTTTGAGCTCCTCATCGGTCCAAGTCTGTCCTCTTGCCATGTTTGTTTTGGTTTGGAGTGCACGCTGTACTTCCTCTACCCAAGATGCACTGTGTATAGCGTCACTACGTCATGCACTACATTACATTTGGTCCTGTGTTTGGTCTAGTGAGCTTTCACACGGCATACAAACCGCACCAGGGTTCACTTGCAAATGAACCGAGACCCCCGTTTTCAAGCGGACCAGAGTTCGTTTGTTTGGTTCGCACCAGAGTTCATATGAGCTTTCACACCTGCCCAAACAAAGCGGACTATCTGAGGATACGAACTCTGGTCCGTTTAAAGCGGACCAAACGAGGACAGTGTGAAAGCGACCTTAGTGACCATACACTATTTATAATAAGGGGTTACTGGAGGATTTTTGATCGCTCTGAAATAAAAGGCTGTGACCCTCTCTCAACCAAAATATATTTTTTCTTGACCCTCCCCAAGTGATTGGGGAAAAAGGTCGACCCTTCCTCACCAAATGTTTAATTGCCAATACTTTTTGCCTCCGCTTGTGCCTAGTAAGCGCAAGTTGAGCAAACAGCAGCAAAACATTCAGAGGAACCATTTTTAGTAGCTTTAGCCACCGATAGCTAACTTAGCTGTTAGCTGAAGCTGTTTGTGAACTAAATTGATCGTGGGCTATTACAGCAGGTGATCAGGATACAACACCATGGCTGACAAAACCAAACTTCCACATCAGTGGAATTTCAACAATTTATTTGGAACTTAAAAGTGGAGCTGACCTGCTGTACTTCACATTCCTGTGCAGAAAACACATCAGCCTGCTAATAAACACTTAAGTCCACCACCTGTGCGGGTGAGAGAGAGAGCACATGATTGTGCCACACGATGTCATGTTGTTAATGTCCTGGCTCTCAGGTTTCAGGTGTGTGTGTGTGTGTGTGTGTTGCGTTCGGGTGTGAAAGTCTCACTGTGGGAAAATGAGGTGATTTTCACCAGAAATGAGATGATTAGTGAATCTTACAAGAGATAATAGACAAATCACATTGAGTGTGTGTGTGTGTGTGTGTGTGTAAGAGACAGTGTGACCACACTTAGGTGCATGAATGTGCCTTTTTTCATCTCTCTTTTGACATTCACACAAAGCTGGTGTTTGCCACCATTTTCTGATTCAACAGCCAGAGTGAGCAAATTTAAGAAGAGCTGGTTTCAAGTTGTGGCATGAACTTCACACAAAACCAGAGGCACAGTGGATATGAAGGGTTACAGAGGACTGAACATTGCAGTGTTTTTTGTCATTGCTAATTCCGTCACTCGTTTATTCTGTCCGATCTCATTTTGATTCCTTCCTGCCCAAATTCCATTGAGTTAAATGTTCTGAAACCTGTTTTTAACCTGTTCTTAAACTCCACCCTTGTTTTAATATCATCCTGATTCTACTCCAAAACTGTCACGATTGCTTCACAACTCAATCAAATCCCATCTTTGTTCAGATCCTGTCCTGGGCTCTATCTAATCCCATTTTGATCCCATCCTGATCCATCCCAAACAACCCTAATCCTCCCTCAATCCCATCATTCATTGAGTCTCCGTTCCTCGGTGATCACACCCTCGTTCTGTCCTGATTTTGTTCTGACACCATCCTGATCCTACATCTTGCAGAACCATATGTTTAGTACATTTAATCTTGACTTTATCTGAATACTTCCAAAATAAAACGGCCAATTAAACATTTGTACTGACAAAAAAAAATTAATAAAATGTGATGATAAAACTGATAAATCCATAAATAGAGAATCTTTCCAGGCACACAGTGAGAGAGAGTGTTCATAACAGCATTACTGTTGTTTGTGTAAATGGGAGAAAAACAAGCTGACGTTCACAAACTCCTGACTTGTCTACGTGAGAAAGAGGACATCTATCACATTCATAAGGACGCTGACACTGTGTGTTTCCGTGCAGTTTAATTGTGAACGCTTGGCAACAGCTTCATTTCATAAAGCAAAAGCCAGAAAAACAGAGAAACCCCTGCAGAGAGCGAACAAAGGCAGAATTCATCCTGTTTCCAATGAGAAGTGACTGAGCCTCTGAATGAGTCACCACACGGACTAACACTGGAGCCCGTTGCTGCTTTCCGGGCTCGCACACTGTACATTTTACACATGGAGGGAAATACTGCTAAACACACTGCAAGCCGTCAGAGAAATGCTGTGTGTTCATGTGTTCATCTGGAGCAGTGACGTCTCAAATGGAACCATCTTCATCATGGAGGAATGAGAGATTGGTACAGTTTCCATCCACCTGTCAGTATGCAGAAAATTTAAAAAAGGACACTGTTGCAAAGAACATTTTTATCTGTAAGAAGGAGAAATTCAGCAAAGTGCAAAAGAAACAGACTTCAATCAGGATCAGAGTACTGCAGGACAAATTCGAAAATAATGGCTCATTGCACACTACTGGGTATGTTGTTAAGATCATTGTGCCAG
>JAQFJB010000021.1:11410759-11423520 GCA_029874875.1 Naso minor
TAAGTGTAGGTTAACACAAAAAAATGTAATAAAAGTTTTGTGTTTCAGGGCGAACCTCAAGCACACGAGAGGTTTCTGAAAATTAATCGAGCCTACGAGGTGTTGAAGGATGAAGACCTTAGAAAAAAATATGATAAATATGGAGAAAAGGGGCTGGACGAACAGCAGCAGGGAGGGCGATATGAAAGCTGGAACTACTACCGATATGACTTTGGTAAGTCTCCATTGTAACCATGCACACCTGTCCTGTGTGACCATGTTGATGCTACATGAGCTTCTTTAGTTAAGTTTGTAATTCAAACCATTATAGGACATAAAAATGTTTTCTATGAAAACCTTTAACTAATTTTTAAGTAAAGATACTCACAGTCTGAAAGTCGTACAGTTGTTTGACATTTAAATCTGTCTTTCTGACCAGGTATCTACGATGATGATTTAGAGATCATGACGTTAGACAGCACAGACTTTGGTAAGAGTGACTTTTTTCCAGGCCATCTTTCTCTTTGACCTATAATGGGTGTATGAGTGTTGTAGTAGGTACAGGCTGATGGTGAAAAGCTTGCCCTCTATAACAGAATTTTGGGATATGACTCTTAGATTTTACGATACCTGAACTTGCATATCCGCCAATACCGAGTACCAATCTCATACCGGCACGTTAAAATAAATAATAAATAAATAAAAATAAAAATGGTAATTGATCAGAACTAAAGTCATAAGTAAATAATGCCAAGCAGACATCGGGCACCCTTCTTATGGTTTTTGGAATGAATTGTCCAGGGATAGAACCTCAACCTTGGAAATAAGTTGGCAATGTTAAACTACCAGTTAACTTGTCTAGAAGTCAGTAAGGTTTTTTGAACCACCTCCATTTATCAATTATTTTGTTCATTAATTTGGAGGAAAATTATGATGTCAAAGAAATCATCAATTAATGCAATAATCAAAGAACCAGTTCTAAATCTGAATCAGTAGCCTAAATATTAGAGTAATACAAAGAATCAGTCTTATATCCAAAAGTTGTACATTCTTGGACTGAATTGATCTCTGCTTTCAGCTCCAAGAAAGCCCAAAACAAAACGTTTTCCACGGGAAAGCACAATTCTGATTGGTAGGCGGTTGTGCAGTCTGCAGGGCTCTACCTGTCTGTGGAGTTAATTGTGGAACTGCTAAGTCTTAATGGTTTTGCCGTATAACTTTTGAAAGCTTAGCTCTGGTTGGACAACAAAATCCTTCAAAGTCTTAAACAAAAACCATGATAAGAAGAAAATTGTAATACAGTTGTAATTGATAGACTCTTTCTTTAGATCGTTAGACTTGGTTAGGAGATCAAGATGAGCGTACTCAAGTTCATGAGAAAAAAAGCTGATTGTAAGAACTGAGAGATTTTACAAAGAATGACAATTAGCAAATAAGAATGAAGTTATGAAACTGAAGAAAAAGAAGAGAGTGCTTCAAAGAAACATGAAGTTAAGAGGTAAACAAATTAAAGGGTTAAAGTTTGAGAGCTTAAGAGAGCTAAGAGAAAACAACAAGAGAGAGAAATCTGCCTTTGCGCTATATTCAAGTCACAAGGATTTGGGGCGAGCTTGTAGTCTTTTCACCAACCAGAAAGCTGCGTTTTGAGGTGTCAAAGCTTTCCCCCAATCAGAGGACAGTATGTTCTCTGATTTTACAGCGTCTAGTGGAATCAGAGATGTAAAACATTTAAAGGTTAAATTATCTATGTGCAAAAATCACAAATTTCATCCACCATGACCCACCCACCAATCAACCATGAAAAATTTAACATTAAAAAGAAAAGGAACAGTAAATTAATCAATGATACATCTTTGGAGCGATAAACACACAGAACCTTAAGATTTATGTAGCTAACTTACTAAGAAAATGTGTAAATAATCCTTAACACTGTTACTATGTAAAAATGGGAGACTGACAACATTTCTTTCATCAGTTTCTTTACAAATTCTAATGATGTAACTTAGTCTGTTCAGTATAATTTGTGGGTGGCAGTACCCAGTATGGTCAGTAGATAGCAGTATTGTTACATGGTAAAATTGCAATAAAATATTTAATTAAACATTTTAGCATTAGAACACATTATAAAACAGGATTTTCATTAATAAGAATTTTGTCATAATAAGGTGAACACAATGACAAATGGAAAAAGTTATTTAAAAAAAAATAATTTCAGAAGTATGCTGTGAGTTGGTAGACTCAAGTCCTTTCTCCCCTAGAATTTTTATAACCCGAAAGTTATTTACCAGGCTCTCCCAGTTGGGAAAGGGGGTTTCCAAGAAGACTTCCGTTATCACGTCAATTGAAAAAGAGAAAGATTCCCACTGTGGAGTCATTTCCAGTCTCTTTGATGTCCTTTACAGTCAGTGAATGTAGCCGTCATTAATGTTCAGTGATGAGGTTTGATCATTTTTACATTGTAGAACAGACCAGTTCTTGATCCGGTGAGAGTTTGCCCTCAGTTTGTTGTGTGTAAAGCTGGTTAAGGAACCTTTCCTGTTCATTGTCAAATGTGATAGTTTTATAGAAGTTGAGTGGTAAAATGTGAGTTGAAAGAACACAACCTGAGGGACTTGCTTTGGTTGTTTGCTATTGCTGTTTCTCAGAAATAGAGATGAGATCACTGCCTTATGTCGTGGCAAATAAATGCCTTCCAAAAACGCTGTACATGCATTATTTGGCCCTCATGGGACCACCACTCTGCAATGACTCTGTGTGTTTGTGTTTGCGTGTGTGATTGTTTCAGAGGCGGCAGTGAACTCTGGAGAAATCTGGTTCGTCAACTTTTATTCCCCACGATGTTCACACTGTCACCAGCTAGCTCCAACGGTAATTCAGTGCTAAAATACTTGCACATACACCATAAACACCATAAACACAAACTAAGCACTGAACTAAACAGTGAACTCCCATCTTGTATGAAAGTATTTTCTGTTAATTTTAATGTTTCTTAATTTTAGATTCTATTCTTGTAGCCTGTTTTTATATATTTAGATGTACATTTAATTTTCCTCGAAAAATGTTGCCTGATGGGGCATTTCTTTTTTTTTTTTCTTTTTTCTTTTTGGTTTATTTAGGAAGTTTGACACTGTCTACTTTACTTAGTGTTAACTAGTTAAAACTTAACTCATTAATATTCAGTTAACATCCATTTGTCTTTCTGCGTGTCTTTGTAACTAACTTGTCTGTCTCGTAGTGGAGGGAGTTTGCCAAGGAGATGGATGGAGTCCTCAGAATTGGAGCAGTGAACTGTGGAGACAACCACCACCTCTGCAGGAGGAAAGGCATCAATAGCTACCCGAGTCTGTTTATATATAGGGAAGGACAGGTTTGTTTTCTGTGTGTTTATTATTTCTTTACTGATCCCCTAGTCAACAAGTATGAATCTGAAATGGGTTACCTCAGTTAAGAAAGTTAAAATGAAAGTGTTCCTGGTAAGTCAGATGGAGCATTTAAAAATGCAGCTCAAACGTGTTCTGAATATCTCTCTCATTTTTTTTCTACCACCTTTTTATCCCCATTTAAAATGACCCATATCGTCTTTCAGTGTTTACACTGAAAACAACCAGCAGTGTTTACATGACTAAAATTCAGCAACCAGTATAACCTGCCAGCTCATGAAAATAACAGCTGACCAGCACCTTTTTCTGTCAAGAGTTAAATTCAGTATTATACAGGAATTCTGTTCAGAACCTTTTTGAAACTGAAATTATTTTTTGTTTTGGTTCATTTTCATTTTACAAAGCAAAATGACAGAGAGAAAACTTCTGAATTCTGTGAGCACACCACTTTTTTGTTTGATTTTCCTTCATAACCATATTATTTACACCTGAAGGCTAAAGTCGTGCTCACATACAAGGCAATGTGAATTTTTTCCTCACATTACTTGCACTTGAGCAAATACATATAGCCTGCCAATATTTGCTCGTTCAGAGAAGGCATCAACTACGGCCGATATGACCATCACTGCTGCGCTGTATCAGCTGTGGAGGTCCTAAAAACATTGGATAACTTAACGTCTTTCATTTATATGTTGTTTGTCTTTCTAGAAATCCGAGAAGTTTAATGGGGAACGTTCTAAAGACAACTTGGTCCGGTTCTCCATGCAGTTCATCACAACAACTGTTACTCAACTGTGGCAAGGTAGCAAATCTGAATTATTTATCGTTTACAGTTTATACCTTGCGTTATTTTTAGAAAAAACAAAATCCTTAGTTAAATTGGGTTTTGTTGTTGGTGCTTTCTTTTTTGATACAAAGGTTCTCCTTCCTTATGTATACTTAGCTTACTAAATAGATGCACAGCCTCCACAAGTCAAATGGGGACGGACATTGATGCGTTGCATGAAGGCTCCATACGCACGGTGAAGGTACTGTTATTGTATGCCACAGACAATGACAGCGTTACTCCTAATTTGAAGTCTGCAGTATCCGAGTAACTTGTATACAACCTCAGCTCGTGACCATCTTACACAGATAAGCTCATAAGCACTCATTAACTAGTGTAAAAATTCAAAGATATCAGAAAAATAAACGTATCTTCTGTGCAAGTCTCTACTGCTCACGTGCTGTATATGCTGTAATCATGATGACTAAAGCTGGGGTAGGCAACATTTGGAAGTCAAGCTAGCTGTAGCATGAGACTCTGGGGAAGCAACTCCCCTGCACTCGCCCCTCTCTGTTTTTGCCCTGGCCTGCCTTTTTTTTAATCGTTTGTTGTTGTTCTCTCTTTTAAGTTCAGTTTGCACCAAAGATTCACAACAAGATGAAGCAGTTGCAGGGAAAGTCCCAGCGGTGTAAACTGGTCCAGGGTCATTGTATTGCACTGTTACACAAAATCACTACATTAATGTAAGCTTGTAGCAGGAGCAGTCCACAGTAAATAGACAAAAAGAGACAAGTGCTAGCTGTAGCATTGGCCTTTAGCTCATTAATCCCCAGCAAAAGTAATAAAACCAGTGTTTCCCACACACTGTGGCCCGCCACAAATAGATTTTCTATTTGCGGAGTTGCTGTTCAATTACTCAGACAGCGCAGCAGTGAATAATATCACATTAAATATGCTGACACAATGGATGGCAATGTGGCTTTTAGTTTATCAGTAAAACCAAGGAAGAAGAGGAGCTTCCTGTTGTCTCGGAGGCAGGAAGTAAACAGGACTTATGTATAGAGATGTTAGCCGCTAAATTGAAGAGAGTTGGAATTAAAGACGAAGTGAATGAGCGGGCGCGTGTGCCGACAATAAGTTGGTAGCAGCAGCTCAACACAAGCGAAGCCATTAACCCAGCTGCATTCTTAAAAGGCGAAGACTCAACAGCTTTATCATAGCGCCACGCTAACAGTAGAGCTAATGGCTACGCTCGCACTGCACGTGACATCTTTTTGGTCACTGAGCTGTTGTCAGTATTGACTGCGTATGTCAGTGGATTAGCGTTACAGTTAATTTTGTACTCTGATGCTTAATGATTGCTACTTCATCCAGATGAGTAATGGAAAGTATTTTGTTTTGCGAACAGATCTGACGCTAGCCTGGTTCAACCCATCCTGATCACATGATTTTTCTTTACTGATTAGATGTAAAAAAAAAATAAAATAATTGTTACCATTTATACTGACAACAAGTGTTATGTTAGAGCACAGACAGTGGGACTCAAACCCAATAAAATGCTGATCGAGTGAATATAAAGCCTATTTTTTCATTATGCTACATCTAAACCGTACACTCAAACCCCAATCAGAGTTCTTTACTAATGTAAGGTATTGTGCATTAAAGTTGAAAATACAAAAATGTTCATACAATATATATCTTAATATTAATTTAATATGTATCTGACACACTTACACAAGAAAATCAACATTATATCTGATATCTTTTTTTTTTAATTATTCAGATACCAGAGACCTTGGTTCATATCTTATTTGCTGATAAACATAAATATTTGTCCTGTCATCAGTTACCAGTTACTGAAGAAATTAAGATTAATAAGCAACAGATGATATGACTTATGTTTGCCTTCTTCACTGGCAATAACGACCTGAGTGCTGGCTAAAGTAGAAGTTCATAGTTGAAGGTTTTCTGCACTGTTCTCTGTCAACTATAGGCACAGCTGAAGCTTTGTGAATCTGTGCATCTTGAAAATTCAGCATGTGATAAATCTATCCCAATTTTGCGTCCAAATCAATTTTCACATTCACAGGCACCGATTTTCAATTGCACTGAAATACTGCATTGCAGAGTTCAGTTGTGGTAAGGAGCAACATTAGCAAACCAAAGTACACAAAACACAGTAAATTTTAGAAAAGAAGGGATCACATTTTGATCAGCTTTAGTTCAGGCAATAACGATCCACTGAAAGTAGAAGGTAATTAAGATATAATTAGGGGTCTTTGCTTTGATGCAGTAAATCTCCCAGGCAATAAAATTGTAAAGAACTTTCAACATGTCAGAACAAGGTTGCATAGTAGTATGAACTAAAATGTCAATCTCAACATGATTAAACATGCAGCCTCTATGTCAGGGGTGGCTAAAGCTCAGATCATATCAACCCTCTTTACTGCATTCCACATGCAGTCCAACATCACAGGCCTCACCGATATGCTGTCTGACGGCGCACACATGGTGCAAATAAGGATATCACAGAACAACAGCATTAATCTATCATACGTAACACCCAGCAGTGTGGGTCAATCCTGGAGAGCTGCATGTAAGTATATTGACACATTAGAACAGTGGGTATGATTGTGCATGAAAACAAAGGGGTCTGGCTGTGGCGAGACTTCACGTTTGATTTCATTCCACAGACACTGATGTCATGTGGCAGCTGCCCTAAACCCTCCTACAACCAGATCAGACTAAAACATTTACAAACGGGGATGGGGTGGAGCATGACGATAGGCCCAGGATGCGCGACAGCAGGGTCAGTCGACCATGATCAGTACCACATCACAACCAGCACAGGCAGGGGAAAGCAGGATTAAGACTAGCACTGTGCATGCAACCTTGGCAGGTGCTCTCTCTCGCTGGTGTTGTGTCTGGCTGTCTGTCGCCCAGGCTGGGGACATCTGTGGCACATGCAGAGCGGCAGTAGGAAAGGAAAGCATGCACAAAAAAACCTGACATGGAGCAGGAGAGCCAGATGCACCTGAATCCCTGACAAAGCCCCATATCAAGACAGGGCTGCATGAATTTAAAATGGAGCTGTGGCACTTAAACTGTAAATACTGTACGGTTTGTGTCTGTCAGTTGTGTGTCAAGCAACCAATTGTGCAGCATTAGCAAAGCAGCAGCAACCACATAAGCCATACAGTAAATCTAATGCGCCTTGTATATTCAGTTCCCATGGGACATACTGTAGATAACTGCAGCTGCGCCTCCCTCTGAGCTGCTTAGCTTTGGGGCTAATGTATGCTTCCTACTGCAACTGAACAACATTTCCACCCAAGTTCATCTATGATGCATCATTTTTGTCTGTACAGGGCTGTTCACGTGCTCCATCATTAGCCAGAGCCTATGATGACAGACTATGAACAGTATAAGCAAATGCCTACAAGTTTTGGTATGAACTCAGAAAATACAAGCTTAACTAATGACCCTTGAAGCAAACTGGATTTAGAGCAAACCACTGGGCTGACAACAGAAAAAGAGACAATAGCTTTCCATCCACAAACCAGATTATCATTAAAACTCCTCTTACTGCTGTCATTCGCTCAAAATGAATGCTTCAGTGGCATTAGGAAAATCTTTGTAATGACTGATACTTAAGAAACCACAGAATACAAAAGAAAGCTCATTCAAGTCATTGAAATAATGAGAAATGATTTGACCAGAGACTACACTGACTCAACAGACATGTAAAACAGTGAATGATGGGAAACCAACTCAAGGGTTACTTGCAGTCCAACCGTAAAACAATGGTGGCAAACAGGACAGCTTCTACCCATATGTCCCGCTCCTGATGGATAGTGAGTTCAATGCGTCCTTTCAGATGTTTATGTGTCAGGGATGCAGGACCCAGACCTAGCAACAATCACTGTCAGTCTATTCAAATCTTGACTGTTTCAACCATAGAAAAATCAGTCCTACAGGTCCAGTTACTAATGCTGATATTATCTCAATGGAGTGACTTGTTGTGTAGCTCTGTATTTTTCATGCTCTGAGTACAGTCTAACAAATACAGCCTAATCCTCAGTAACTGTCAGTCAGCCTGATTTGGGTTCAATCTCATGGGCCACCCTGCAAGAATGGACAGATCTGGTGAGTCAGTGGAGAGGCTTCAGTTGCCAAGTGTCATGGGGGAATTACTGTTGAGTCAAGTGCACACATCCGCAAATATTTCTCTCTCTCCCTTTCTCTGTCAGTGTTTCACCACTGAAGCTCTACACAATATGCTGACTGCCAGTATGTGCACAAGAGTAAACAATTGTTACAAAAACAACATCTAAAATAACTATAGCTCCTTTAACACTGGTCAAAAAACCCACTTAAACACGCTAACATCGGGCTTTCGTCTGGAATTGGAACGTGCACAAACGGCATTCACTTCCGGGTCAAATGACTCCGCAGCGGATGCGGGTATTCATCGGCTTCACCTCCGATCGGTATCAATGTGAACATCAAGCCTGGATGAACGCACTAATTTGCACAACGCAACGTCCACACTTCATGGCATCACGCCACTGTAATTCATACTTGAAGTATTCTTATGGTATGTTAATGTTTTCGTACCGTAACATGTTTGGACTGATGACTCTCAACAGACGACTGCAAATGTACATTTGGCCGCAAACAGGTGAATAACAATGTAGCTTTACAACATATTTTACAATTAACGTTACTGGCTGCCATTTATCAATTAGACTCACTAAACTGTAATCATTAACACCGGCAACACACAGTGGCTATCCCCTCTCCGTAACTTTAGATTTTTACTCCGTGCATTTAACCAAACTTTGTAAACAACTCCCTGCTGATTTTAGTTTATTCACTTGTGCATCTAATTTCTGTCCTGTAAAAAGAGTTAAAGTTGTGTCTAACAGGAATCAAAAAGTGTGTTGCACTGTGTGGAGACATTGCTGTGATGTGTAAGATATAAACGCCTGTCGACATTAATATTAAGACACAAGACAGGCAGGAATGATTTTCAGCTCTATGTTCGTTAGTATTAACTTATCTAATTGTAAGGTCCATCTGAATTTGAAATCCTGGGACATGACACGCCAAAAGAAACAACAAAAACAAAAACAAGAGGCAAACCTGCAGTCGGGGTCTGCTGGCACTGTGTAAGTAGACGATTGCCTATTTTTAATGGGTTTACCTGCGTTTAAAAACCCGTTCAACACGCTAATTTTTGTGTGAAAAGGGTAGATGACGATGTGTGTAAAAAATGCAGCAGATAACACTAACTCAGGTACTTCCTCTTAAACCCTCTGTGTTAACAAATGCGATACCTGTTAAGCACATAACCACACATATTTCTAATTCATGAGTAAAACATACAACCAACTGCAAATGACAAAAGAGACCTGCTTGTATAGCTTGAATGTTAATCACTGTAAATTACTCACCAATACCATAGGCTTTGGCAAATAGCCAGCGCAGGTTGGCAGCAATTTTTGCTCTGGCGGAGTCATACATCTCCAATGGAACGACGTCCATTGTGCCTTCTGCGGCTCCAGTCAAATCCACTTTCCTCCTGCTACTGTCCCCGCCAGCACACAAATCAACGTCCATCCTTAAAAAAAAACCAAAACAAAACAAATAAGATGTTACAGTCACAATTATACAGAACAATGCTGACTAAGGGGGATGCTGCCAAATAAGAGGATATTAGGCATCCACAATCTGCCAAGTTGCAATTCTCATTGGCCTGGCTTGTGTTGAGTGGATGGACGCTCTATCAGTGATTCTTCAAGACACAATTAAAACAAATGTGTCCTCTGGTGTTTTTTCTTTTAAAAGGAAAATATTGTTTGAGTCTTGCTGTTAATCCTCCCTTAAGTGGCTACAGCTTACATCTGGTGGTTGAGGCGTACCAAAGCAGCATTCTAGCAGGCATGATCACATTCATTAGGTAAATGTTAGATGACAGAGTGGAAACAGGGTATTTGGAGTATCTGGTACTCAAATTAGCCTAAAGTGAGGTAATGGTGACTGAAAACTGTGTTGAATACAAGGTCAAAACGTACTGGTCATTATGTGTAATGTGCGTTGGCAAGCACGATAGATACCAAAAAGATGTTGCCTGTGACTTTTTCCTACCCCACAGAAAGTATCACATTAGTTGCTTGGACCAAAGCTGCTTGCAGAAAGAACATCTTGACAAATAAAAATTAGTTAGCAGTAGCTACTGATGTCACTCACACCCTGACAGACAGGAACCTTCAAATCCTGCAACAAAACCCTCAGCACTTGCCAGGTCCCTGAACTTTGCCTTTTCTGTCTCACTGATTTATTTTAAATCTTTTTGTGCGCTACCTTTTTTTTTAAACTCTTTTGAATATTGTAGGTCATCCTGGTGGAGGTTTTTTTGGCCAACATTCTTTTGAAGCCATTTGTAAATTTGGTTTTTGAAGTTATGGAGAGATAAAAATGATTAGTACTACTCAAGACCATCTTCACCATGCAGACATATGTTTATTTAATTTGTGCCAACATCAAACTCAGAGCACCTTTCACTTTCCTTTTCCCTTCCAGGCTGATGTCTTCCATTATTTTGCCCACTCGTCTTTGCTAGGTTCAACAGACCGAACAGTATTTGTTACTGACATTTTCATTTACCGTTATTTAAGAACATCTCTAGCTCATTGATACAATGGACACTTTGAGGAAAAACAAGTGCATACACACCAGCTCAACTTACTAATGCTAATGTCTTAAGTTATGTTTCACGAAACCTTTATTTAGCGAGAAAATTAAAGTCAACTTCAGTAAAGTTAATATTACCTGTTAGCATTACATCAACGTTAACTCACGTCATCTTACCATTAACGACCCAGTGCTGGGTTGTTAAACAAGTTTGCTAAGCTAACTGCTAATTTACTCGATTAGCTATCATTACAACATTTTCCACGGATGGGAGAACCGTTAGGTGACATAATCACGTTTAGCCTCACATTGGGTTGGCAAAACGACCATGCATGTAAAATGTAAAGCAGCGCTGGCTAACCGTTAGCTTGCTAGTTACTGGAGCAGCACTGAATTCATTGGCCCCATGAATGACGTTAGCAAGCTGGCAAGACATTACCTTGAAAGGTGTGATGTATTTCCAAGTCACCCCTCAGTTCCGTCGGGGTCAACAATTAACCACGAACCAGCCTCGTTTTACAGTGGCCTGCTGTGTAGAAAATACAGCAGCAGCAGCGACGCATCATAGCCAGCTAATAATGCTAGCAGGGAGGCGAGTCTGACTGGTCTCCTCCCAGCAACAAGACCCAATGCGCGGCCTATGTGACAACAGCTCCACGGCAGGCTTTCTGTTGAAACAAACGGCAGACAGAAAAGGGAGGGCTCCCCACTGAAGAAACACGACGTACAGAGGCTCGTCTGTTTCAAAATCTATCTCTGTACTAGACGCCTCATTTTAGTTCGCATGAAGAATTATCTTAATGGCTCGGGCCATGCAGCGAGGACCGGTGGTGTGTTCGCGCTCTGCCCATAGAAATATAATTATCTTCCCAGTCCGCGTCCGAGCACCGACTGCGCATGCGTGATTACCTTCCAGACTGTTTCAAGTAATACTGGTAATAACTGTCAATAACATACCCACCCCATTCACTGAACCATTTTTCATTCATTTGTTCTTAAAGCTAAAACACAGACTTGTCTCATTTTCTCTTACACGTGAATCTGCTCACTTTGATTTACCTCCACTTAGTCCTATCGTTACCACTGAACTCTGGCAAATAGGCCTATTTAGCTAATAGCTTGACTGAAACCGCGAGTATATCTATTTTTTCCTTTCCAAATAATTGCATTATTTCAGTAAGAACTCATTCTAATGTGTGTACACGTTTTTAATTGTTGTGCCCCTGTGCTGTCATTGTGACAATAACCAATGGTGCCATCTAGTGTCAAAATGCGGTATCAGGATCTGAAGCATGTCAGTGGTTTTGTAGAGGCCTGAGTGTCCACACACTTAGTATGTTATGCAGTACAAACTCTTCCAGACAAAGAAGAAGAAGAAGAAGCATTTAAACTGGGTTTACAAATTTATAGGAATATGTGTTTACTTAAATGGCATTTACCCATCAACTCAGATAAAATGCCATTTTGGTTTTGTTGCAGTTGTCGTTTCATGTTTACTATATCCCCAAGTAGCTCACAAAACACCTCAGGACCCCCAGAGCTGAGATAATTAAGAGCTCCTGATGTGCTATGCATGTTGTGCCACATGTTTTTCAGTTTTGGGCAGCACACAGTTACATGTAACTCTATTACATCATTTAATCACAAAATAAGTGTAATTATAATAAGTTACAGTCACTGAGAAAAAAATGTGCAATTAAATGATAGTTTCTTATGAAAATGTTCATGATTACAAAAGGGGGTTACATCTGAATGTTATCTGTAAAAAGCTAGGGCCATATGTTATATAGGCTAATATTCATTTTGTTGGTTTTGCCATCTGCAGTCCAGGCTGATTTGTAAAGTCTGGTGCTACTCTGACCATTTTGATTGGTTCTTTTGTTTGAATTTGCAGCGCCGCACTTCTGCCACTGCCTGGTTCGAACATTAAAAAATGGCGA
>JAQFJB010000021.1:11469414-11481487 GCA_029874875.1 Naso minor
GATCTCACTTGTCACCACAATACAGAAAATGTCATTTTATGGAGCGTAGTAGTAGCTCTGTCTGCTATTATTGGCTCTCCCTTGTGTCCTGTCACATTCAGACGTCTTGGTTTGATTCTAAAGTTTCTGCTCACTCATCAGACTCTGTAACAGGGATTTAAACAGAAAAAAAGAAAGAAGAAAAACTTGTTTCAAAACTTCAAACTTCCTCAAGCCTTTCCCTATAGATTTTTTTCCCTCTCCTCGTCAACTGCTGCGTTCATTCTGGGCTACCCGGGCCTGCGTAAGCCTGCCTCAGGGCTGGGATTAGAGCCCGTCCAGAAAGGTGTTTGTGTGTGTGTGTGTTTGTGTTTGAGTAAAACAGAGAGAATGAGCGGGGTACGAAGAGGGAGAGAAAGGGAGAGATCGACCTCTGTGCCCCCCGGCCCCACACCTCCACCCCCTCCCTTCCATCCTCCCACTCCACTGCAGCGGTACAGCACCCACACCTGTGGGGCACTGGCAGTGGAAGGCGTTGATCTTGTCGATACACTCGCCGTTGTGCAGGCAGGGGCTGTTGGCGCACTCGTTCGTATCGATCTCGCAGAACTCTCCCTCGTAACCTGGCCAATTAGCAAAGGGAGGACCAGGAGGGAGATGGATTGGTTAGACAGAGACACAGTAAGAATCATTTTCACACTGATGTTATAGAACGCTGCTGCAAAACATTTAGATCATACTCAATTGCTACAGAAAAAGGAGTAGGACTGCAATTAGCAGTCATTTTCTTGACTGATTAATCCTTTTTAAAAATGACTACTATCATAATACATGTTACGTTTTAGTTGATGTTAGTCAATCCAAAAGTTCAAGACATCAAGATCACTATAACATCAGTAAGGTAAAGCACAAAATTCTTCAAAATTGAGAAGAGAAAACTAAGACTAGTTGATGATGTATCTATTATGAAAACAGTTGCCAGTTATTTTCTGTCAATGGACTAATTTTATCATCATTAATTCATCATTAAGTTACTACAGTGTCAGAGAAATAGTAAAAGATTACCATCACACTATTGACTAACAATACAAAACTCAAAGATTTGTACTTTATAATGATGTAAAACAGAGAAAACTATTAATCTTTCACATTCATGAGGCTAGAGACTAATTGTTTGATATAGTATTTCTTTATAATTAGTGTAAACATTTCAGTGATCACATAAGTTCCAGATAGGACCATGAGAGGTGCCTGTGTCTCAAGAGATGGTAAATATAGTCCCAGGCTCTTCCCATCTGCATGTAAAGCATCCTCGTGCAAGATACTGTAACTCAAATTGCCTCCCACGTCTGCTCCATCAGTGTAGTGTGTTGTAAAGAGCATTGAGGGGTCAATAGAGTAGAAAAGCGCTATATAAATGTAGCCCAAGTATCATTTACCATGAATAGAGGTATATACACTTCAGTCATGGTTTTTAGCCTTTTATTGAAACTTCAGTTATGAATCAGTACCTATTTTAGCTCACATTAACACAATAAAGACTTTTACAGAGAAGTAACATGGAAGGCCGATGGGCTGTAAGTTACTTGGAGTCCATGTGATTTGTTTCTAAGCCTTAATACACTGTATTACGGCAACATATATACAAACAAATATTTTCCTAAAGTGAAATCTCCACCATATTTGAGGGTCACAGGGTCGATGAGCCGATATCAAAATTTTGGGCCAATACAGATATTCTATATTGACATTGGCCTTATAGCCGATAACCGGTATTGCCAATATCCTTATAAAAACAAGTTTTTTTTTACAGAGCAACCATGAGAGAGGCAGCTAACGCCTGATCGGCTGTCCTTATCGGCCCACTGGGGCTTATCAGACCGATGTCGATATGCCAAAAATGGCCCAACATCGGCCGATACCAATATTGATGCCAATATATCGCTCATCTCTAGTCACAATAACAAATTTTAGGAGCGATCATAATCGAGGTCATTGTGAAACGGCTTTAAAAAGTGTTGAGTCCCTCCAAGATATGATCAAATGCATGAATATCACATTTTCTGGTCAAATTGTGATGTAGAAACTGTCTCAAAATGTCTCACCTGGCATGCAGATACAGTGGAAGTCTCCTATTTGGTCCAGGCAGGTGGCCTCATTCATACATGGGTTGGACAAGCACTCATTGATGTCCAGCTCGCAGCGCGGCCCCACATAACCCCGCTGGCACTTACACTGGAACGAACCCTTGGTGTTTATACACTTCCCTGCGTGCTCACATGGGTTGGAACCTGTTTAAAGAGATAATTACTTTAACTCAACTTTACTTCAACAGGCTGTCGTGTACGTACAAGACCTAACAAGAAGCAATTTGACTATTAAGATATAACAATGAGATGATTTGGGAGGCTTAGTGTTGTTTGACAAAGTCAAACCAAAGTCTTGACTCTTTGTGATTACAGCAAAAACAACCCCCTGAGGGTGTTATTTACTGTCATTATGGGCACAATTATGGGTACCAAAGTACCCATAATAGCAGGAAAGAATGAGCTGGTATTGTAGGTATAAAAGAGATATGAATGCATGCGTGATGGTTGAATAGTTTTCTTGTCACAGTAGTTTAGTTATATGACTGCCTGACACAGCACAAGTAAAAATGTGTCCTCAATCATTCAGACGTTTGAGCTGAAACCAGACAACTGACAGACACAATGCAGGTCAGGTGGTGTGAGTTTTACCCAGTGAACACTCGTCAATATCCTGATCGCAGGAAGCTCCGACATATCCTGACGGACAGGTACAGAAATGATTTCCGCTGACAGGGTTGGTGTCACAGTTGGAGCCTTTCTGACAAGGGTTGCTGATGCAGGCGTCGTTCAGCTGGCACAGAAGTCCTGGTAGAAAATACAGCAGATGGCCTTTATGATACCAGACTGAACATTCTTCAATTACTTCAAACAACAAAAAGGGGAACTCCACTGATTTTAGACATGAAAACCAATTTATAGGTCTGAAGAAGTGCTTCTGGATGCAGGTTATATAAACCCTTTTGTGGCTCCAGAGGGAGCTACCCAAAATTAAATAATTGCCTCAAACGATGTCACTTGAGTCAGCTGCCACTGGGGTTTGACAATTAAAAGTATTTGGAGTGTAGAGTGAGAAAGTGAGTTTACCAGACTCTGTTGCCCACTCCGAAACATTGCGTAAGCTGCATTTAGTGCTTCCTGCTCACCACACATAATTTTTCCAATCAAGATGTTGCATTGTGGGTAATGTCAATACCTGTGCGGCCATGGGGGCATTCGCAGTAGAAAGAAGCTACGCGGTCATGACACGTGGATCCCTGGTGGCATGCAGCACTTGCACAGTCATCGATGTTCTCACTGCAGTCGTCCCCAGTCCAGCCGTTCACACACACGCACTGGTAGCTGCCGTAGGTGTTGTGGCATGTGCCGCCATTTTGACAGGCGTTGGGCATCAACTGGCACTCATCAACATCCTCTGTGCAAAGCTGACCTGTGGGAGAATCCAGAGTCAGACGATTAAAGTTGATTTACATACAAAATATTCATGTGATAATGACTTATTTTATTTAAAGCTACTGGACGGAACTTTCAGTTTGCGTTGATTCTAGCGGCCTCTCTGGGCAAAAGCAGTATGACCACCACGTGCATTTGTTTTGGAAGAGAGTGAGAGCAGGATGCAATGCTTTTGTGACATGCCTTGCTCAACTGTACTTCTTTTGTTTTTTTCAAATAGCTGTTTGCAGGATGCATAGCATTGAGGTAATGAATGTAATTGTAGTGTAGTTAATTGTATTGTAAATCGTTTGCCATAAATCCTACTGTCTGACTTCCGGTGCTTCCCACACGTGACAGGCAGGCAGAAATAGTGACTCTGAAATAGTCAGTTTTCTCACTGTTGGTCTCATTTAACTATGTGGCTTGTCAGAGGGCATCAATATAGAATAGGTACAGTTTCATAACCAGTTTAACATGGTCGCCAGTACCTTTAATTATGAAAGAATGAGCATTAACATGGCCTCGATATACAAACCTGTGAATTCAGGTTTACACTGGCAGTTGTAGGTGTTGACTCCATCCACACACGTTCCTCCATTTTGGCACTCGTGACCTGGACAGTCATCAATGTTGTGGTTGCAGAATTTTCCTGAAAAACCTGAAACAAAGATAGAATAATAAGTGACAAACTCCCATTATTTTTTTTTACATTCTGTGTTTGCATTGCTGTCACTATGTCACTTCTACTAGTGGTGGCATAGGATTTTCAGTTATCTCTTCTGGTTTGAAAACAAAGGTTCCCATTTACAACAAAGGGAGTGAAACTTCTCACAGTTAAATGTGGTCAACTGTCTTTTTCCTCCCAAAGACAGAAGGCAGCTGTACCGTCTTGAGGTCTGTGGCAGCAAAGCCATGTAATAACATGCGCGCTGCTATATAGTTACACAAGAGGCAACCACTGACCTGTACATGATGGGCAATAAAACATGATGGGTAATAAAACATGAAAATAAAAACCACTACAAGTGTTTCCTACACAACTGCTTTTTTACTTCTGACTTTAAGGCATACAGCGAGTAAAGCTGACTGTTAACAGTTTGTATTAAACGTTACATGTTTTACATGAATTTCAGATATTTCTACAGAATAAAGTGTGAGTCAGTGCTCGTTGCTACTATTGTACTGTTGCGCAAATATATTTAACAGGGTGTAAGAAGATGAGGTAATTTCTCAAAAACCAGGACCTCTATAACATCGGTCATTGCCTCTTTACAAATTTGATAGCATGGATTTAAAGGTTCAGCATAGAAGAATGACATCAGTGTTTTTTCCTAGGAAAAGATGAAAAGCTTTCTCTTTCATCACTTATCAAATCTTTATGGTGTTTCCATTCAGGAAATATAAACACTTAACATAAAACAGTGGGATGGTGAACAGTTTTAAAAGATTTTTGATAATCAGTGTCAGATGTTAAAAACAAAAAGGGAACCCTGAGGATATATAGAAAGTTTTCTTATCATCTTCTTTCCTGCATCCCGATGATGAAATCCTACCTCCCTTGCCAATTTACCATTATCCATATTCAGTCGAATAGTGTAAAACCATAAACAGGAATATATCTCATGTCTTTCCCATGTGTCTACAAGATAAACCATTCTGACAAAATTCTCAAAAGCACTGCTCATAAGTTCCTCCACAGTTAACTTAAAGGAGAAAGAGCATCAGCCCATTAGTTGAAGTGTAAATTATGTTTGGGGAATAATTTTTGGTCCCTTTTCAAGGAATACCCTATTATGTCAACCAGAAGGGAGTTGGGATGGAAAGTTGCCACACAAATTCACTACATGAATTCCTGGACTCTGGAGTCACAGCAGACAAAAACAAGGCAAAGGTAGTCTGTGTGAAGGTGATGGGGTAATGGGGCAAGACTGTAGTCCCAGCAAGCTTTGCTTCACTCTGCTTTGTGAAAAGGATGTTGTCCTTTGACCATTTCCTTATGATAAGCCTTGATGCCTTCCTGCTCTGCCTTGTTCACACACTGTACACACCAAAGCAGAAACACACATGTACACAAACACACACACACACACACACACACACAGGACGCAACATAAGCAGGAACAGCCCTGCCTTAAATGACATCATTGCCTAACCAGCCACAGCAAGCACTGACATTTAAATTCAACCCCACAGACCTCGGGACCACAGCACATTTATAAAATTAATAGCCTAAAGTCTTTATCCACCCATCTTAGCTAAATATTTAGATCAGGAAACTTTACAACTTACTGATTACTTTCAGGGTTGCTGGCAAATGTAGCAGGTGAAACCATTGCTAGCATGCTACACACAAGTCAATGTTAGACAACAGTTTTAGCTCTCTGCTAACTTCTTGCTAACTGTCAGTTAGCAGGCTTTTCACAAGGTCAATTCTGTAGCTTCTGTAGCAGGCAAGTGAATGGTCTAACATTCTATAAACATGCTAGCAAGTCAGTCAAAATCACTCCCTGAACTTCTTCATGAGCTTCCCCTCTCCAACATTTTGTTCTAAGGATTGTACATCATGTTATTAATTTTAGATAATTTTTTAAGAACTGTCAATTAGCAGCCTACTTACAAGGCCATTTGGTAAACTTTTGTCGCTAACATACATGCTATCGCTAGTAAGTCACTTTAGCTCTTCAAGATTTTCTCTGCGCTGTTTACTTACTACTTCTCAGGACTGTGTACTATCTTATTTAATAGCTACAGTGTGCAAAAGCTTTTTGGGCTAACTAGTTAACTATAAACTTACTCTCACACGGTAACCTTGTTAGCTTGGGCAACAATGAGACGATAAACATTTTATTCAAAGGTGTATTTGTACAACTGAGTCATAACTGACAGCACACATTTTCTCATTGTGAAACATTTTATACTCTAACAGAGAAGGTTTAACAAAAGTGGATGGTGCAACACACAAACACAGTAACTTTCTTTATTTTATATTCTCTCTGTTTCCCCAACAGTACTGGTCACACCAGCATATTATTCACACAGGTTTAAATGGTGATCTAACTAGGCTTTTAAGCAACCAAACAGCAGATTATCACATCATTTAAGAATTCAAAGCCTCCTTTTGATGTAACCCCATTATAGCCCCGTAATAGCGTAATGTTCTACCTGGCACACAAGAGCATTCATAACTGGTCTCTCCCTTCTGGATGCAGGTGCCTCCATTCTGGCAGGGTGACGGATTGCAGGGCAGGTACCGGATCTCGCAGTACGTGCCAATGTACTCTGGCGCACATTTGCATCTGTAGCCGCCAACTTCATTGATGCACACACCTCCATTCTTGCAGGGTGATGGGTTTGCATCACACTCATTGACATCCTGTTTGCAGGTCTTTCCAGAGAAGAAGGGCGTGCAGGTACAAACGTAATGGGACTCAATGGCAGAGCACTGGCCGTCATTGGCACAGGGGTTTGAGGCACAGGGGTCGGCTTGTTGGCACAGTTTTCCTGAAGGCACAAAGAAATAATGTTCTAGTAAAGGTTGTGCTGTTTGGTAACCCTCTTCACTCTTCTTCCTTCACATTTAAAACTCTCAGAAAATGACTGAAACTTCTTGTTTGAGAAAGTTGTGTTCTTATTGTGAAAATTCAGTGTTTTGAACAGTCCTAACTGATGTTTTGATTAGAAACCCTACAATACTGTTAGAATAAGGCAGGTCTGTTTGCTTTTGTGGATCTTGTTGATCATTTTAAAAACTCTCAGATATGCCTTATGACTAACACCCATGTAAGAAACCACTTCTTAGTTGTCACCTGCAGTTGTAACCCTGCTTCGTTACCTGACCATCCAGGTGGGCAGCGGCACTTGTAAGTCTGGAGACTCTCAAGCTCGCATGTGCCTCCGTTAAAACATGGCGAGCTGAGACAGACATTGTTGACGGGCGTCATGCAGCGGCGGTCGGTGAAACCCATTTTACAGCTGCAGCTGAAGTCCACAGTGTTCCCCCTGGACACGGCATGACACAAGCCGCCATTCATGCATGGTGAGGTGGTGCACGGGTCACGAAATTGGCACCTGCTTCCCACGTATCCATCTCGGCACCTGAGGAAAAACAGGTAGAGAATGTACAACATTTTTTGCAGCTGTTGGCAGATAAGAAACGAGAGGGTTTATATATTAGGAAGACAAAAGCATTACATTGAATGTTTTCCCAGAATTTAAACTTAACAAAAACTTCTGATCTGCTTCTGAAGTGTTTTTGAAATGCAGGACATCTCCTGTCTAATGCTTGCTTAATTTAATTTGAGTCTGTGGAGGGTATTTTAAAGGACAACCTTGCCAATTTTCAATCTTATCTCTATCTATCCGAATTAGGGAAATAATGTGAAACCTAACAATATCTTATTTCAATGTTCTCTGTGTCTCTGGGGCACAGCTTTAAAATCTCTTGTTCTTCCTGGAACCAGTGATGTAACTGGTTCCAGGAAGAACTACAAACTATTTATCGCTCGCCTTTCCCCCCACACTTAAGTCAAGCCAGCGCCATGTTTGTTGTGAGAGGATTTTCTAGCTCTGGTGGTACAAAAACCATCCTTTATTGAAAACTACTCTATATTTAATAAAATAAATGTTCTGATGTGACGGATAACAACCTTTGAGACCTGGCAAGTACTTTTTTTTGTGATGCAATGTATCCTGGTACAGGTAGGCACTGCAAGAACAGCTGTGTGAGCAGGACACCTTAGAAAATTCAGCTTTCTCTGTCAGTATAGCACAAACGGAGATATTTATTGCTTCAGTTGACTACAATTACCATGAACATTGATGGTGGATTTTCCCTTTAAGTATAACTATATCTAACTATCCGCTTAAGTACCAACATTATATAGTAACTACAAAAAATACTAATGAGCTAATAAAAAACCTTCTATCCTCTTTTATATTGCGTCCACTTGTAAATGCCTATTAACTATCTATTTTTCTCATTTAAAATTAGCATGATAAAGAGCAGACTTGCTCAAAGGGAATTCCCACTATTTACATCCATCCCATCTATTTCAGTTCAGCACTGACTGAAGAGTTCACAGATTTAAAGACAACATTTCAGACAGGGTCATCCCTTTGAGAACCACTGTGATTATAAATCAGCTGCTTGGGTAAAAGCCTTTACCAATAGGACTAACCATCCATTTCTCTTAAAAGATGGACCTGCCCTGCTGTTTTTACAACACAGCAACACGGCCATGAGAAACTATGCTTTAAGCGGGACATTTGTCTTTCTACCGTCATCCCCTGCGAACAATGTGTTTCAGGCTGTAAACCAGAGTGGTCGGTCCTGTGATGTTTCTCACAGGTTGTGTCTGAGTCATAAACGCCGTTCAGACCCCAGCGAACAAGTTCCCAGAGGGAGAGAGAGACAGAGGGAGAGCTGCTGCGGATCACAGGGACACATTCACACATTTACAATTACAATGAGAGAAGTTGAAGGGTGTCCCCTGAGAATATGCACGGCTCAACAAAGGGGCCACACACACAGAGCTTGCAAACACTCATACCTACACAGTGTGGAGTTGGCTACACAAACACACATAGGAGATTACACACAGGACCTTCTACATTCTCGTGCATATCCTCACACAATACTGTAGGAGAAGGGCAGTGAAGTGATACTGTTGCCTATTGTTTCAATATCAAATTAATTTCAGTAATTTTTTTAATGAAAAAAATGCCAAGCATTTCCGTCTTCTAGCTTCTCTATATATGATAATATGCTGCTTGTCTCTGTTTTCAATTTTAGTTGAGTTTGAGGTTTTTGGACTGTTCTCGTTTAACAATAGACAGGCTTCCAAATATTTAAATGTTGTCTCAACTCAAGAAGTCATAAATCAATTTTAAATGATAATGTGAATCTGTTTTAATCTCTGAGTATCAGATTTGAGGAAAATTTTAAATTTTTGAGAATAGGTTTATTTTTTTTCTTTCTCAGAGTCAAAAAGTGATACCATTCTCATGTCTATACATTAATAATGAAGCAACCCATGAGCTTAGCTTGGCATATGGGCCTGATGTAAGCCTCATAACTTCATGCACTATATCTTGTTTGTTTACTCTCCAAAAATCAAAGAGTAAAAAGAAAAAATAAAGTTTTATCAGCATTGTGTGTGGGATTGTTTCTTGGCTAGATGCAGAAGTCTGCTTTTTGCCTGGCAACATCATATTGATGTGTGGCTGTGCTGATTTTCTCTGACTCATTATACTAGGAAAATTTATGGATTTTGAACTGTTTGGCAAAATAAGAAACCTGAAGATGTCAGCTGGAGCTTTGTGAAACTGTGATTGGTATCTTCTAATATTTCTTGACATTTACCGACTTAGTTATCTGAACTTTGTAAATAAACTAAAAAAAAAACAAAAACCACACAAACAAACAAATATAAAACCAACCGAAGATAATTAAACTTTAGTCCCACAGTTAGGGCTGGGATTTGCTTTAAACTTCTTTAGACTAAACTTTACAACTAGATTGAAAAAATTGTGCATTATCAAGTATTTGACTTCAGAATCAGCAAAAGATGAGTTTTGGCTGGCATTCACAGTTAAATTATCACCAACTTGCACTTGATAATTACAATACTAAGTGTACCACAGACACATTTTGGTCAGTATCAGAAAGTATTGCAGCACTATTTGACAAAAAAAACAACAACAACCACCTCAGACCCGCTACATCAGACCCTCCCACCGCCACATTCCCATATTCATCATCTTCATCGATTCAATGCTGTTGTCAACTGGGTGGCCAAAAAGGCTCGCTCAAACAAAGCATCTACTCAACAGCACAAGAGACAAGAACGAAAACAAATCCACAGTATCTGGAATTCTTGTTCCTATCCTAATCTGTCCCTTCCAAAAGTCGACACACAAGAAAAGCAGCCATCATGGCACCCTTCAGCAGCTCTCAGGGCTGAAATGTGCTCGCTTTGACCCTTTTGTCAGCACTCATTCATCCTGAGGACAAGGCAGCATCTATGCCACAGTGTTTGAGCACCAAGCCAACATTACAGAAACTTCAAAGCACCATGCCACCACCTCAATGCTCATTATTCTTCCCTCCCCAGAGAGGATTTGCTCCAGCATCAGACAAGGGATGGGAAGAGGATGAAACAGAAGACAGTGCGCTGCAGCCTCTGTCAAGAAACATGAAAGATTTCTGAAAAGTGAATTCCTGCGCCGAGGAAAATTATAGGGGGGAATGTGTAGAAATAAAAACTTCTGAGGCTTTGTTGTTTTTTTTGTCTGCCCAAACACAACAGTTCTGTGTGAAAACTGGTGTGTTTTGCTCTCACATAGAAACAATATTGTGCATAAAACATCCTGCTGACATCAAAGCAGCCTTCCCACGACATTAAAACCCACCATCACTCTCAAATACCTGACCAGAGCCAGCAAGTCTGTTAGCCCCGAGGGGCTGGCAGGACCATGTCCCTAAACATTCCCAGGGGGTCCTGTGTGTGTGTATGTGTGTGTGTTTGTGTGTTTGAGTGTGTGTAAATGGGGACTGAACCGTCGCCCCTCTGTGGGGACAGCAGAGTGTTTAGACAGGGTCTCCCTCTCAGGGGATTAGATAGCCTTAGGACTGTGGTAAGAAAAAGAAAACATCACATGCTAGGCTGCCCGCTGCATAAACAGTAGTAGTGAGTGGTGGCATTTCGATACGTAGAGAGCGGAGAGTGCTACCTTGGCAGAGAGTCAGTTAGCCAGTTAGAATTGCAGTATTAAGGTCAGACAAGCGGTCCTGTCAGAAGCTGTATGTCTAATCAATTACACGCAAGCAAAAAAGCTTGTTTTCTTTACGATATCGTACAATCAAGTCAATAAAATTATACAGCCCACAAATATTCATTTGTCCAAAACTGACTTTACTTTCTGCAACATATGACACCCTACATCATTGGTCTTCAACCTGTGGCTCTTGAGCCTCATGAGGCTCTGTTGCCCCTCTGCAGCGGCTCTCTGTGGCTTTGATAAAAAAATTACATAGAAATGAATTACGATAACATGTTTTAACATTATCATCGTTGTAAGGCTAGAGCAGTGTTTTTCAACTTGCATGTTTTAGATGTGTCTCTGCTCCAACACACCTGACTCAAATGAATGGCTCGTTATCAGACTTCAGTAGAACTTGACAACGAGTTGATCGTTTGAATCAAGGATCCATTTAAAACAGGTCAGGGAGCCCCAAGAAACAGGACAGAAAAATACGGTCGAGAGTCATTTTTCCTTTCGTTGATTTTAAAAATCCAAAGTCTCATGGGATAGCATATGTGCTCTTCAATTGTGATTTTTTTCAAAGAATTGAATATGCGTGAGCTGATACTGTGTTTTACGATCAGGCCCAATAGCTAAATTGCTACATGACTGATTAACTCGCACTTAAATTGACTTCAGTCAAAATTTAACTGACACAAGTTTTTGTATTTTTTATTTTTACAGTGTTAATGCTACGCTGCAGCAAAATGTTTGATTTATTATCAAAGTAGACTAGTACAATTTTATTAATTTTAACAAACACAAGGATA
>JAQFJB010000021.1:11509168-11521794 GCA_029874875.1 Naso minor
CAGAGTTCAGCTGATGCTAAATACACAAAATAGAAGTTTTATTTATTTAGTTTTGTTTAAAAAAAGAAAAGACAACTGAATTTGTAGTGCTTTATAGTGAAAATGAGAGGGCCAGAGTGACAGGAGTTGCACAGAGACACAAAACAACAACAAAACGTTCACAAAAAGAGCACAAAGTGATGTTAACTCTTAATGTCTCCCATGTTGGAGGGGGCCTTCTACCTTCTGATGTCCAGAGGCCAATTCACTAATAATATATGCATAGCTGTGGATTAATTGAATACCTAATAGCTAACAAATAGCTGATATTTACTAATATATTTCATTTAAACAAGATTTTAAGTCATTTATTCAGCATTTATGTATTACAGTGAGTAAAGGAAATGTAACAATTGTCAGTGCATAGCAAGTTATTGCAATTAATTACTGTTTTAAATTTGAGTCTTCATACACTGTTGCTCATTTCTTAGTTGTGTTCCTCTTTGAATCTGTTTCCCAGTCTGCCTGCCCTCATTCAAAAGTTTCCAAACCCTGATGTAAACTAAGTGCCGTCTTCTTGCATCGAAACCCCCGACTTCCTGATCCAGGAAAAGACAATCGTGAGATTCACACCTCCAGCAGCCTCACAAACTCTTATCAAACTATTCATCAGTTTCCCACACTGTGTGTGTTGCTCACCTTACGCTGTGTGTTTGGGACTGTTCTGCAAATGCTGACTCTGTGCTATGGAGTAATTATTTTTTGCAGCCTGCATGAGGTGAGTCCTTACTTTCACCTGGCTCAGGTACCCTGCTACCATCGTGTATCTGTGAGACCATCAGACTCCCATTTCATTCATTTGACACCTGTCATCCTGTTTCTTCTCGGTCAACGGCTTGTTTCCCCTTTCTACTTCTGCAGCACAAAGGAAAAAGCCCGAGGGTTACTGGCTATTGTTTACAAATCAACCTCATATCTTTTTCTCTGCCTGCACTCAATCATTGGTGGGATTTTTTTTTTTTCAAGCAAGAACAAAATTCCTTTGGAGCCTGGGAAAACTCCTACATGAGGAAATAATAATGACGTTTGCATTCACATACTGGTTTCCTGCTGCCTTACAGAGGTGTAGGTTACTGAGTTTGAGTCACACTGTTTGCGTCCAGAATGACGTTTATATTTAATGAAAATGCATTATAACAAACAAACAGTAAGCAGTAATGCAGCGGACTGATAAAGATCATATCAAGGTTTTCTATCGTCGGCATTTGATTGTGGCAACAAATACTCACAGTTGACGATCTCATCATTTTGCATGACTGTGTTTATCTTTTAAACTGCTACAGAGAGATCACTGAGATTTTGCATAACAGACTTTTATAAAGATGTTCAGCTGTGTTTGTGATTGTTTGAGTTGTTGTGTTTGTGTAGTAAACAGTGTTGGGCAAGTTACTCTGAAACAGTAATAAGTTGCTTATTACTGATTACTCCTTATAAAAGTAGGCTAATACATTTACTTTACTTATTACTTTGTATCAAAAATAATTAATTACATTACTGGTTATTGTACTGTGTTACTTTTGCAGCACAACCGACCTCCTAAAAAAAGTGAACTGTTTTCCCAAAACTTGTCCTGTTAATAAAACTGTCGTAAGATATCTGAGGACAGACATTTTTGTCAGAGATCAGAAGTGCTGCCAGTGCCAACGTATAGATGGCTCTTTCTAGTAACGCAGTAACTACAGAGTTACTTGGATCAGTAACTGTAAGGTAATTACTGTTTGGGCTACTAGTTACTGGAAAAAATAACAAAATTACAGTAATGTGTTACGAAGTAATGCATTACTGCCCAACCCTGGCAGCAACAGAGAAAAAAGTCAGTTGTACTGTTTCACATCTTTGCTCGTCAGATTTGTGACATGCCTTAATATACAAAGACGTTGAATTTGAAATGAGCCCCCTGCTGTGCGTCCATTCAGTCAGTGTGATGGAGCTGAAATGTCCAACAGGGACAAATCATCCCTCTGTCGGCGAGATGATGACTGATAATTTAGATTACAGCTGATTGAGGTCACAACTCATCATACTGATGTAGTAGTGAATTTCTGATCCAATACATCTCAGAAGGAAATATTGTACTTTTTACTCATATGACAGCTTTAGTTATTAACTACTTTATAAATTTATGTTTGAAACTTTTTCATTAAACCATATGAAGAGTGTATGGAATAAGCTCTGCTCTGCTTTGTTGTAATTTGAAAAAAAATTGACATGAGCTGAAACAGTCAGTTGATTATTAAATGAGTTGACTGACAGCAAATTTTTTGGGCTACTATTTCATGAATCTTTTAGGTATATTTTTGTTGATAAACATTTCATGGTTTCAGCTTCGCAAATGTGAAATTATCTACTTTTCCTCTCAATAATTTTCACATAGATTTTTAAAAAAGAATTTAGGGTATTGGTAGGACAAAACCAGCATTGTAAAGGTGTTATTTTGGTCTCTAGTTAACTGTGATGTTATCATTCATAATTTCTGAGCTTTTACAATCATTTACAATCAATTGATTAATGGTTAATAGACCAAGTTGACTCCACATCAACTACAACAGTAAAATCCTCGTTTTACCTTAATGCACAAGTTGTAATAATCTACTGTTCTAACATATATTACATATTCAAATGTTCTCAGACCTTGCAAAGTTATTTTCGATAAGTTCCTGAGTTTTAACATTTAGAGTGAAAGTTTGACCTTTGTATTGTTGTCTGGTTGAACTGTCGCCACACTCCTCGACATGCCCAAACACAGGCCCTCAATAACTGTGCAGGCTTCAGCAGGGCAGGCCTCCTCTTGGTCTGGGTGCACCGGTCATCACCTCTCTCTATCTGGCCTCCTCATGGGAACAAAGGCTTTCACTGTGCGCGGATGGGTGATGTTGAGAGCAACAAGGCGTCTGGCTCTGACACAGTCAAGCCGACGGCGACTCAGGCCACACAGGCTCCCGTCCTTTCATCGCAATTACGTTTGGTCCTTTTCCTAATTGCGAGGAGCTGGCGGGAGTGAGTCGAGGGGAGGCTGGAGGTTCAAACTGAGTGGGCTTATTGAACTGAGGGATGGAGGGAGGAGGAGAGGGACGAGGCAGGGTCAGGGAGATGGTCGCTCATTAGGGATTGAACAGCTGCCAATCTCCCAGCTGCCTCTGCTCAACACTGAGATTACTGAGCAGGCAGAAACAGATAATATGTACTGCTGCGAATACTCCACTTCACTAGCCTTTCCTGTCTTCCTCTCTCTAATGTTTTCTTTATTCTTTGCCTTAGGTTTTCTTTCTTGATTTTGAACTTCTATTTCTTTATTTTTTCATTTTCTTGCTTTCTGGGCCTTAGATGACCCTGGTTATGTTTTTTGCCACTTCCTCCTGTTTGGGCGGAGGGTGACTGCAGAGATCAGCGCCATCTCATCACAAAGGTCATCTGCGGCATCACGCCAATTAACCAAACTACATCATTAAAGGAGCGTTCAGTCTATGTTCACCTCCCTGTGGTCATCATTGAACCCCAGCTGGGTTTTAAGGGCATCATGGGAAATGTGGTTCAGCTGCTGCGTCCCCAATGAAAGCTCAGGAGAGTCCCACAGTTCAAGTGTTGGATACATTACGGGACAAATGAGAGGTGTATTATTGTTTATGTGGTGAGATAATAAAAGCCACAGATCCCCAGAGGACGGTGGTGACAGATGGAGAAAAACAGCGTGTAAGTAGTAGCAGGTGTTTGGAGGTTTTGAAACTTTCCACTTCAATCAGAACAACCTCAGCCTTCATCTTTTATTATCAGAATGGACACTGAGCTCTTAAAGTTTTGTTTTACATTAACTTAATATGAGGGTATAGCTAATGGATGGATGGACTTACCTGCATGCACTGAATTCTGTCTGAGGCATCAAAGTCAGTCTGCTTAATCCATTTCTCTCATGCATACAAAAGACTTTTATATCATTGTGTTCTTTTTGTTAAACATATTATGGAAATGGCTCACTTTTATTACTATATAATAATAATTACTGCTCAACAGTGACAAAACTGAAGTTCTAATTTCTGCCCCAGATGTCATTTTCCCAAAGATGATGGAATTACTTTGTCCTTTATCCTCTTCAGTTAAACCTTCTTTTTGCAGTTTGGGTCAAGCTTTGACCAACATGTAAACAGTCTGATTCGTTCTTATGTTTACAGTTGAGGAATTTTGCCAAACTCAGGTCTATTGTGCCAGTGGTTATTTTTTTCCTCACGGCTTGACTATCGTAATTCTCTGTTCACCTGGCTTAGCAAAACACCCATAACCCGTTTGCAAGTTGTACAAAATGCTGCTGCAAGACTTCTTGACAAGTCCACAAAACGATCTCATGTAACACCGATCCTCATGTCTTTACACAGGTTGCCAATGCAATCCAGAATTCACCTAAGATCCTGGTTGTCACATTTCAAGCCCTGCATGGTCAGGCACCTGCCTATGAAATAACTACTATGGCCATATGGCACAAGCAGGACTCTTAGGTCCACTGACCAGGGTTTATTAACTGTTCCTTGCGCCAGGCTGAAGACAAAAGGTGACTGTGCCTTCCAGGTAGTAGCTCCTACACTCTGGAACTCGCTCCTTTCAGACTTGCACTAAGTAAACGCTGTAGACACGTTTAAAATTCTATTAAAAACCCATTTGTTCAAACTTGCTTTTGATTGCATATTTTTGTGCTTTCTAGTCGCCTTGCCTCCTGTTTTGTCTGGTTGTCTGTCTGTTTTCAATTTCTTTTGCTCATTTTTTCTTCATTATTTCCTTTGTGGTGCTCTCCTCTTGAAAGGTGCTATATAAATAAACGTTTTATCTATTATATTGTTTCACTTTTCTAAGACAAGCTGAGGGAGATGTTCACAGTGGGAATGCATGGGACTCCCTCTATTCTGTTTTACGATTCTTGACCACTGATTTGGTCTGACTCAAATACATAAAACTAAATCATATATGTCAGACTCAAAATATGAAAACATGCAAATATAGTCACAATGGTCAAAATGGTAAACACTAGTCATCAGAAGTCACGGCTTACATATGAAATATGTCAACAGGAAATACATTTATATTCTAATAAACTGTAACTGTAACTGTTTTGACAAAAATGCAATGACACCTGAGCTACATTTTTAGCACTATAATGAAAACACTTTTTAATTGGCATTTTTGATAGGTCACAAATGTTGCAAAATGTTATCTCTATGTCTAAATGAATTTCTGAAGAAAACAGGCCCAAGCAGACCATAAAATTGGAATGATGTTTGACATGTTTAATACAGAAACATACCATCATGGTCATGATATTTAAGATTATTTAACTGTGTCTCGGAGTCCGAGTCTACACACATGTCAAAATAAACACTAAGCTTTATTTGCAAGTGATTGATGTCACAGCAGACTGCTTCACACTTGGACATGTTGACTGACTGTGGCAAACCCCACTTTGGCATGCGTGGCTCTGCTTGACTGTGACACAGGGCGAGTTTGTGAAACCTGAGCAGAGAGAAGTATGTGTCCTCTGTTTGATGTTAATTTGTTGTGGATCCAAGAGGACACATTACACTTTTATGAAATATCAGCTGTTGTTGCCAAGCTGGCAGTGTGGAGTAGGAGGGGGTGTGACACCTAAGATGTGTTGACTTAAGCTGGTTCACACGGCCCCCAGCGAAAAACAAAAAAACAGACATGGGACCACTCAAATGGGATTGGTATAGGTTTTTTTCTTTCTTTCTTTTTTTTTTTTTTAACCGATTTCTATAGACATAGTCGTTGGTTTTCGTAATTCAGTCAGTTGGTCCATCCACCACTTTAGTATCATATTAATTGGCATGGAATTAAGTATATGATGATGACTACTTATGACTTTTCTTTGTGCTTGGTCAGTGCTTTGACAACAAATTGGTTCAGGTCATCAACATAAAGACGGATAACGTGTCCTTACACCCTCCCACTGTAGAAAAAAGAGGCCAAAATATCCCTGAGCCAGGCCCTGCCATCTTCTGCCGGTGG
This sequence comes from Naso minor, assembly GCA_029874875.1. NCBI lineage: Eukaryota > Metazoa > Chordata > Actinopteri > Acanthuriformes > Acanthuridae > Naso > Naso minor. The sequence continues at coordinate 11,515,217 of JAQFJB010000021.1, forward strand.
TGTTATTTGGAGTCTGGTGTTGGTGCAGGACAGATCGGCAGACGCACCTGCAGTATCAACGTCCGCCAGCTACTTGACTTTATCATGGGTTAGTGTTGGCTGTTAATCATGATGTTATATCCTTGGTTTTTTTTTAGCATCAAATAAATAATTAAAACCAAACTAATGAAAAAAGCTCATTTGATTATACACAAGTTTATGCAAGTTAGCAATTGCCAAAAGTGACAGAAACCATCTTTGGGGAAATTATTTTGATGTGTACTTTGATTATTTAGTTTGGCACGCGTCCCATCTGCTAACATGAGGGGGTGGGATTAACGACCTATAATGTGTCCAGCCACCAGGGGGCGATGGAGATGTTTGACTTTACTTTGAGGAGCTGTCATACTGTCCTTTTTTTTAAAGCAATGATTTAGACAATGACATTCTTCTCAGGATAAAGTGCAATAGCTTTAATTTTCTCTTTACTTATCATCTAGCGCCACCATCTGGTATTCCCTTGATCCTCAACAGTAATATGCGTTCAGAGGTAATGAGTAAAGGTTAGCATGCTAACATGATAAATTGAAATTGTGAACAAAGTATACCATTCTGACATCATCATGTAAGCACTGTCACTGGGAGCATATTCACATTTTAGCATAAGCATTTTGCAACCCTGCTTACGCATACATTATGTTATAATTCTGTAGTAAAACATCTGTGAACTTTCCCTTGGTTGAGTTTTGTAATTAGGCCAAATTATCCCAAATGTTTTCAACAATGTTCCAGAAAATTTGTAACTTTATTCAAGATAACAGTGAGCCTCCTTATGCTGACTATCTCTAACTTTTGTGCAAACACCAGCCAGAGACTGAGGAAGAAAGTCGGCAAAACATGACCAAAAAATGCATCGAGAATAAACCTTTCATTCTGCTGGAGTCCGTCAGACAGATTTTCATCTGCATTAGTGGCTGTTTAATGTTGAAATGAATAAAGCCCATGATCTCATACTACTTCAGGATGTCTTTAAACTACGTCTTTTGTTTTCATTATTTGATTATTTGAGGGACCTCTAGTGGCAGAAATCACAAATTGCTCCTTTAGGTTGCACGGCTGTAGACGCTTAATATAGCTGTCATTGATTTTCACACAAAATTATCTGCGTTTTAACTGATTCATAGGTTTAGACTCTATACAAAAGTTAAGCATATCTACATGATCCTACCTATTACTTTACATGCCATCCTCCATCCCTTTTCTACAATAAACCCACCCTAAAATGTAGCCTAATTTATAGTCAGAGATTTCTTGGCCAACGTGTGAAGGGTGGAACATGTATGGTATTAATAATATTGACATGGTGTAAAAGAATGGCAGCAGCTGGCTGTAAATGTGTGAAGGCGGCGATGCTGCTATGAGCTTTGGGAGCAGCCGGCCACTGTGTTTTGGCCTCTGGCTGGAAGACGTATATGCCGCTGACAGCTGCTGCACATGTATGTGCGCACACGCTCATACACAGCCGTCACAGAAGTCTTTACACACACAGCATGCCATTGTTAACAGCTGGCAGGGGTTTAACTGCAGTATTACTTTTAGACACGCAAAGGGAGAGAAGATAATGTGGTGTGGTAACCTTGACTGTCAAAACTGGATGTAAATGCAACAGTGAGACACAAACAGCCACTCTCTTTGTAACTGATACATATAAATCATGTGGAACTGTGTAATCACTGTGTAACTAGAGTGCATTGGCACCAAGTATGATCATAGCAGCGTCAAGAGTATTTATTCATTTTGTTTAGTTTATTTGAACAAAATAAGAGTCTCAGGGAATCAGATTTTCAGATTGTAAGTAGTAGTAATGGATGGGAACACAACAATGCAAGCGTTTGGATGCAAGTAGTTCTAATTATAAAAAGTTATTAAGTATTGCATAACAAAATGAAGCGAAGGCAAAATTCAGGGTCAAGATAAGTAGAAGTTTCACGGTACCCATTAACAAAGTGTGACAATGTTCAGGTCATATTCAACTCTGTCTGCAGTTGTTTTATCTGACACCAAACATGCTCTTCAAAATACAAACGTGATTAAATGCAAGTCTGCAGTGCATAGCAACAGTTATGGGAACTTTGCAGCTGCCCTTCTCGGATCTTTTCCCTGCAGCTTCCCAAAACTTTGTCGGGACAACAAGCAGCTTAAAATGTTACTTGTGTCTCAAAAATGCAAGAACAAACTTTTCCACTGTGGTTTGGACCAAAGAAGCTGAGCTGTAGGTGTGAGTTCACCCTCCTAAGAGCACGACGTCACTGAGTGCCTTTCTGCAGTGAGTAGACCTGATGAAGAGTCCACCAGCAGCTCTCGGTGCTCCGCTCAGGTCCCTTAGTGTGAGTTTTGAGAGTCCAAAATGTCATTCTTGGCCTTGAAAACCCCAATATGATATATGACAATACATAATATAAAAATTGTAATTTAAGGTCCACTTTGACGAACTGTCTCCTTTTATATATATATATAGCGTTTAGTTTAAAGAGATGACAAGAAATGATGAGGAAGTGTGTGTGTGTGTGTGTTTTCATTTTTAAATGTCTTTGTCATAGTTCCATTTCAAATCTGGAAAATTACATTCCCAATCCGATTTAAAACTGTTGAAATTGTTATGTACTGCACTCTTGCAAAGATATGTAGGAAAGTGAATAAATACATCATGAGTATTCACAGAAGTTTATGCAGAAAAGTCACATCTTAGAACCAGACGCTGAAGGTGGTAAAGGTAAATAAAGACAAAGCCAGATAGAAAAAGTGAAAGGAAGGAAAAGTCACAGCAAGAGAGAATTAAGACAAAGAACCTAACAAGCATTAACCGTAGTGTGGCAGAATCAGGGAACTGAGTGGGAGAACTGAGGTCTCAGCCAGACTGATCAGGTCCCAGGCCAGAGGAGGGACTGGTCGGAGCATGGAGGGAGGGGGGGTTTGGGTGGAGACGAGCAAGGTTCCCATGCCCTGAAGGGCCCTGGGGAGTAATGGTGGCAGATGTGACGTCTGGCGCCCGGCCTCCCTCCCTTCATCTCTACTACTTCCCTTTCTTCATCACTAGTCTGGTGTCCTCCTCTCTGTGTCTGCGCTCATGTGCTGCCTGTTATCTGAGAAGGGGAAGACTTCAATCAATCACTCTGCTTTCTTTACTTTATTAACACAAACACAAGCGACCCAACACTGGTTCTCACTGGACAGCAGCGACAAACCCAATTTGAAGAGATCCTCATCTCTGAGGAAACGATCTCAGGTTTATGTCACTTTTTTTATATTAACCTAATTCATTAAATAAGGACTTTTTAAAAAAAAGGTGCATTCAGTAATTTTTACCTTATGATAACTCTTTAAATTCATTGTTGAGGGATTTGTAATATATTTCAAATACATATGTGCATAAAGGTGAATGTAATGGACCTCTTAAAATCTTAATATGTGCGCTTTGAAGTTACAGTGTTTAGGGGGTTTAATTTTTAGATTTTATCAGTACCTGAAACAGATTTTTGAAGGATTTGACATATATATCAAATTAAAGTGTCGATCAGTGGTAAGGTCATTTACACCTAATTCATTTACTGTTCTCTTTCTCTGCTTAAGTGAGAAATTAAGGGTTCTGTCTGCGATACCAGACTCCGTATTTTAGGTTAAAGTGTTTGGCATGTTTTAAGGAAGGGGCGTTACACAGTGTTTCGTGTATCTGAGAAAATTTGGAAAAAATGGCTGAGGCTTTGCAGCAAAGTGCATGGGTGTTATGAACCATGAGAAGACCTTATCATAACAATGATAAAAGGGATGAAGGCCAAGCTCAAGGGTTTGACAGGAAGTGTGAGGCTGCGAAGACAGAAAACTCTGGATGAGACAGAGCAGTGGAGAAGGAAAGGATCCTCCCAGATCCACCCCGAGCTGGTTTTTCCAAGAGTCTGTCAGCATGAGGCAGCTGTAAGGAGAGGCCTTTATCTCGCTAATGCACTGTATTACAGCAGGCCTCTTGGAAAAAGCCCTGTCTCTGCGCGGCTGGATGAAAAAGATCCGGATTGGATCCCCCCTCCTCTGAACAGATTAGGACCCTGTGAGCAGTCACACATCTTCAGCCGCCTCGTTACTCTTTGAAGCCCTGCGAGTGGCTGTCGACACCATCAAACTTGCCGACAAGAGCGCAGCCTCTGACGCTGCACCGAGGGACCAAAAGCTGCAGTTTTATAGGCCGTAGTGCTGCTCTCTTTGAGGCCTCTTCCCAAGCTCCCTGATGGCCTGTAAATAAACATGTTTCAAGTCCCTGACTGATAAGAGCCTGCTTGCTTTGTGCGGGGTATTAGAAAGAAAGAAGAGGAGGCGATGGAGGCATAACAAATTAAGAAAGGACTTCCTGGATGGTCGGAAAACAGCTGCTGGGACATTCAGGATGATAGCATCATAGAATAACAAACAGGAAATGACCTCAGATCCTCTGTGAAAAATGCCAAGGGAGTAACGGATACTTTCAGGAGACGTCCTCCTTCTAAGATATGTATGACTGTTAGCGCATTTTTTTCTATTCCTGGATAAGGATGATATAAATAAAGAATGTTCATCCCTGTTCTTTTGTCTCAAATTCTTGGCTGAGCGTTAAACTCACTTGTTAATGTATCTGGGAACAAGACTCAGAAACATATAAATGCATTTCAATGCTACTTAAGGTATCAAAAGGCTAGCATGAAGGAGGTTTCTGCGATTACATTACAACTGTAGTTATCACATTAGTAGAGACTGATTCTTGGTCATTCTTGACCTTGAAGCAGGAGTTGGAAAAATAATCTGTCCGGTTAACATTAGGATTGATCATTTACTATGAGAGATGAAAGCTCTTGGAAGGAACAAAAGGACATGACTGCCTGATCCCTCATTTTTAGACACTGACAAAATCAGTGATTAATATCAGAAGACCAAAACTTGACTATATTGTTACAGCTCAGATCAGTAAGTCTGACATGAAATGGCCATGTGATTTAGAAAAGAACAGATAAAAAGAAAAAGTTTGTCTGAAAACTTCTTGCATCAAACCGAAACATTCAAGATGAGGTTTTAGGGTTATAACTAACATTTCAGGGATTTTTTTTCAACTCATTTCAATTTTCAATTAATTTAGAATTTACTCTGTAAAATTTCATACAACGTTAATTACAGTTTTCCAGAGCTGAAGAGTAGTTTAACTGAAATTGTTGTCCAACCAGCAGTCCGAAACCCCCAAATACTTATTTTTAAAATCATAAGAAACAGAGAAAAGTAAATTATCACGTATGTTACCATGTAATGTTTGTTACTTATGTTTAATAAATGACTCAAATAAATCCAAAGTCTTGTATAGAGTAGATTAACACAGATTTTTACTTTTACAGATCAAGAGTGGAATGAATAGTTTAATGTGACTGTCAGTGAATGAACTTTGTTTAAATTCAGTCAACAAATGACTCATTGTGTCATTATTTTCTTACACGGAACATAGAGAGACTGAACATCACAGTGCAGGTTTGCAAAATGATGCAAAACGAGTCTGGTACCTACTGTGCATCTCCGCTTGCAACACAACAGGGAGTCGTTTTCGGACAATACGCTATTTTTGGCTGCTGCACCACCTTTACTGCATGCACTGTATTGTCATGGAACGTCCTCTCTCAGGTTTTCTATTCACAGGCATATAAACTGTGCAGCATACAGATAGACCTCTTCCCTATTGGTCCCTAGGGAAGTCTGTTCCCTGCAGCACCTGTTACACTAACAGGGCGGATGCCCCCTCACCCATCAGCCCTCTATTTTCACACGACAATACAGAAACCTCTACTCCTCTGAAAGACAACACAAGGATATACAATGTTAAATATAGATCTCAAGGCGCTCTGTCCCTGCGGACTGCACATTTGATATCACTGTTCCTGGCTACAATGACAAGGTAAGGGGCTAGACAAAGGTTACAAAGTTTCTGCATCACGGTGCCTGCCCCTCACCCTGTGTGCCTACAGGGCAGAGCTTCCCCGGCACTGAAACTGCGATACCAGAGCAGAGAGAAAGATCTCTGCTGTGTTTTAGATCTGCTGTCGACAAAGAGTCAGAGTTTGGCTTCCTTATCTGGTTTTGTCTCGGGTGTTTGGCTTTGTGAAAGAGATCAGGTGAACTGCACTCGGGGTAGGAGAATTCCATTTCCATACAATGTCAACTGTGATACAAGCTAGAGCAATAGCACCACTGCCCCCTCGTGGCAGAGGCAGGTAGTGACTTGACAAGGGACAATGTAACTACAGATGCCTGAATTCTTGCAGGCATCAGTAGTTATATCGGCCTTTGCAGCAGTGACAGAAATACTTATATGCTTTAGTTAAGCCAAAGTACCAATACCACAATGTGTAAATACTCGAATGGAGGTTAAAGTCTTGCATTTAAAAATCCACATGGATCAGTTTTGATTGAGCGACTTTAAGTCTGTAGCTGTTCGATACATATAATGGCGTAAAAAGCACAAACTTCACTCTGAAATGTATAAAGTAATGTAACATAAAAATTCTCAAAAAAAAAAAAGTTAAATTTTACAAAGA